>JAQFVV010006209.1:10978550-11481889 GCA_028023455.1 Epiperipatus broadwayi | reverse complement strand
GGTATATAATAAGCTGTTTCAGTTATTGGATCATTTTAAACAAGTTTATGCTTCAGATTATTGTTAAGTACTTTATACATATTTTTTATCAATAACAAATCATTTAATTTTTCAGCTCCCATAAAGTGTTTTGTAATTTAATTACAGCTTATGATAGTAAAAACTGCTCTTATATTTTTATTTCCATCAATATTTTCTCCTTTTTTATGTAATTTTAATAATCATTTCATTACAAAACAAAGATTCTTTTTTTTTTAATATAACTTACTGCCAATACAGCAGCTATTTTTAATTTTATTTGCATAATTGCATATTTAAAATTTCTTTATTTACAAATTTAATAATTCTAGTATCCTCTTTCTATTTGTTTTCATTTTTCTTAAAAATAAACTTGGCTTTTATCAACATTAAACTGTAATAGTAAATCACATTCGAATGAAATCTACTCTATCATCTTTATGATTATTAAACCATGTTCATTATTATTATGTTATTTCTTTACAAAGGTTTATCATGATATAGTAATTTTTTTATTTCCATTTTTGAGTTATAATTTATAAAATCTTTTGCTTATAAGTTTGCCCGTATCTTTAACAAAACTACCCAATTATTATTATTATTATTATTATTATTATTATTATTATTATTATTATTATTATTATTATTATTATTATTATTATTATTATTATTATTATTATTATTATTATTATTATTAATTTTTGAATAGATTTCTGAGATGATCCCAATTTAATGCACATTTAATGGGATTATCAAATTTTTGATATATCTCGTGGCAAATGCAATTAGTTTTTATACCAACAATCTATCTGTTTTAAAGATGCTATCTCGTTTAAACTTTTGTTCTTCACAGATCCAAAACAAAACTTCCTTACACATAAAATAACTCAACTTTTGCACTATTTTTTTTTTTTGCTATACCTATCAAATATTTTCTGCAATATTTAATCTTTTTCCTGATTTAATTTATAATCTGAACATTTCCTAATGTTTATTCTTATAATCAATATTCGATTTATTACAGGCTAGTACACAAATCGCAAATGAATTGATGTTTTCTGTTTATGGGCGAAAAAAATTATCTCTATAGAGATAAAGTACTTTGTGCCTCCTTCTCTTGCTTCCCTCCTTTTTACTGTCCGAAAAAAATTTAATTAGGCTTTAAAACAATCAGTTCTGCAATAATTTAATGACCTTTTGAAGCCCCTAAATCTATCTATTGGATTACAGATTAGAAAAGTTTTAGAACAACTAATTTGATTATAGCTTTAGATCCAAATAAAAGAAAAAAATCTTTATTGAAATTATATGTAAAGAAATTACGATAGTATTATTATTTGAAGATTTTAGTTTGTGGATGGATATAAATCCCAAGTATTTGCGAATATGATATGATTGCTAAGATTCATAAATAAAAAGCTTGAATTTAATTTTATTTTATTTCAGTATCAACAGGTTAATAAGAAAATTTTCTAGACTTAGAGCTAAAGTTTTCCAAGAACGGTTCTTAGCTGAATAACTTAAAAGAAAAAAATCATTTTTGAGTAGGAATGAAAACGGTTTTTAATGCTCATTATGCCGCTGAAGATGCTTTGATTTTCATATGATCTCATTCTATGACTAACAATTATCATAGGAATTTGTTAAATGTAGTAAGTTAATACAATATAAAGATAATGATGTTCGACAACAAAGTTTTTCTAAAATTCAAATATAAATTGAAGTTTAATTCAATCATTCCCAATAAGAGAACGAAACAGAAATATTTATATGGCATGATACTTCAAGAAAGTGATCTTTTTAGAGGAGAAAAGAATATCTCTAAACTACATATGAATTTAAAAAAATTAGTCCTTCCAATAAATTTGAGGCAGAAAGAAGTATTAAAACAGAGCTTTTTTTTTTATTATTGAATAAGAGAATAAAGAAGACCTAGAAAAATAAGATATCAAAAAAATTTAACTCATTCATTAGGATTGACATTTCAAATAATTAATTCCATATTTAAATCTTTAAAAAAATATTTGCATCATACTTATATATGAGTGAAACTATGGAATAAAAAATATAAATATTAATTAGTCTCATTAAGAAAAAACATTAATGGTGAAATAGTGGTTTATAAATATGTTATTATTAAGCAATGAGAACAATAAAGAATATTTAAGTGCATTCTATGTTTAAGAATGCGGATTCACTTATGAAGTTCTTATTATACAAAATATTTGTTTCAATGTTCATCTAGATAAATAGGAAATATTGTTAACTTAGATTTATAGTATAAAAATATTTTATATTGGCAAAACCAAGTAAATATGTTAACAATAATATATCATATCCTATAATTTCACCCTGGTTAATGATTTTAGAGTTTTCTCTTCACCTTTATGCTAGAGTTCTATCATCTTCAAATTTAAAATACATTCTAAAAAATAATGTTAGAAACTTGGCTTGGTATTAATTGTGGCAAAAGTTCAAAATCTTAGAATTTTTTTTTAAAAAATTTCAGGCTATTACATTGAATAATGTAAAAGAATGAAAGATGGCGCTGGTACAAATTTTTAATGCATTATTTCAGTTTTAAATCCTAACTTTTTAATCATCATCATCATCAACCATTATCAATCCACTGCAGGATGAAGGTCTCTCCAAGTTTAATCCATCTTCTCCGATCTTTAGCTTCTCTTCTCCACAACACCCCTGCACATTTTCTTATTTCATCCATCCATCTCACATGTGGTCTCTTTCTAGGTCTTTTACAATCTCTTGGAATCCAGTTTAAAATTTCAATTGTCCATCTATTATCATCTCTTCTAGCAATATGTCCAGCCCAACTCCATTTCAATCTTTTAATTTTTTCAATAAAGTCAGTAACACCTGTTTGTTGTCTTACCCATATATTGCGTTTTCGATTCTCTTCTTGTTACTCCCAACATACATCTCTCCATACTCCTTTGAGTGGTCTGAAGTCTCTGTATTGCTCTTCTATTAAGTGTCCAAGTCTCAGATCCATAAGTAAGAACTGGTAAAACACATTTGTTAAAAACCATCCTTTTCAAACACATAGGCATATTTCCTTTTAGTATCAAGTTATTTCTACCAAAAGCACTCCAACCAAGTTTAATTCTATGATTAATTTCCTCCATTATGTTTCCATCTGTATTAATAATCTGACCAAGGTATTTGTAACTGTTAACTTCTTCTAATTCTTCATAATCAATCTTTATTTTCATATTTTGGAGCAAATCGATTAAACATTACTTTAGTCTTTTTAACATTTATCTTTAGTCCTACTTTTCTACTTTCATCTGCTAACTCCTGCAACATTTCCTGCAGCTCTGAAGCATTATTTGCAAAAACAACTACATCATCTGTGAAATCTAAATGACTTAAATACTCTCCATTTACTTTCACTCCTTTAGTTTCCCATTTTAATCCACAAAATACTTCTTGCAGCACTGCTGTAAAGAGTTTTGGAGATATGGAGTCACCTTGTCTTACACCTTTCTCAATGTTGATTTTTCCAGTATCATTATGTAATCTAATTGTTGCTGTTGCATTTTTATAAATATTCTTTAAAATATGACAATATCCTGGATCTATACCTTGATGATCCAATGCTTTAATCACTGAAGAAATGTGTATAGAATCGAATGCCTTTTCATAATCTACAAATCCAAAACATAATGACAACTCATATTCATTTGTCCTTTCTATGACTTCTCTCAATACCTGGATATGATCTATTGTACTAAAACCACTTTTAAATCCAGCTTGTTTTCTTGGTTGGTGGAAATCCAAAGTTCTCTGTAGACGAGTTGTAATTATCTTGGTAAAAATTTTATATAAAACTGATAAAAGGCTGATAGGTCTGTAATTTCTAATATCTTCTTTATCACCTTTTTTAAATATTAATATTATTACTGCATTCTTCCAATCTTCCGGTACATCTTTATCATTTAGACATTTGGTATATAACTTTGCTAAAATTGTTTTTATTTCTTCACCTGCTTCTTTTAATATATCAATTATAATTCCATCATTTCCTGGAGCCTTTCCTTTCTTCATACACTTAATTGCATGTCTCACTTCTTCATTTAAAATTCTGGGCAATTCAGAAGATGTAATAGATATAGGAGGTACTTGTTCTTTATTACTATATAATTCTTGATAAAAATCTTCTACCAATTTCATGATGTCATCTCTCTTTTTAGTAATAATTCCATCTTTTATTCTTATTGCAGATATAAATTTTCTACCAATACCAAAATGTTGTTTAACATTTTTGAGACTTTTATTTTCTTCTACAGCTTTCCTTGCTATTTCACAGTTATACTTTCTTATATTATTTTCAACTCTTTTCCATACCATTTTACAAAATTCGAGATATTCAATTCTTTTTAATATATCATTTTTGTATATCTTCATATTCCTTCTTTTCTTCATAAATTCTCTAGTCTCAGTAGAAATTTTATTAGTCAATTGCTGCTTTTTTCTACCAGCTATGTTTGTTGCAGTTTTTAAAAGTGTATCAGTTATTTTCATATTAATTTCATTCAAATCTGAATCATGTTCAAAATCTCCTAACACTTGAAACCTATTTGTAAGTTCCAATTTAAATTCATTAGAATGTTTCTGAAGATTAGGAATATCAACTGTAAATATTGTTTTTCTTAATAATTTTTGTCTCTCTAGTTTTACATTAACACGTAACTTACACCTTACTAATCGATGATCACTTCCTGTGTTAAATTTATTAAGAACAATACAATCTTGAAATATGTATTTTATGTTAGTCAAAATATAATCCAATTCTGCTGTACCTTCATTTGGATGCTTCCATGTCCATTTCCTTTTAACATTTTTCTCAAAAAATGAATTCATAATATAAAGTTTTTCTTTTTCTGCAAACTCCACAAGTCTATGTCCTCTCTCATTTCTATTACCCTAACCAAAATTACCTACAGCAATTTCATCTTTCATTTGTCTACCAATTCTAGCATTAAAGTCTCCCATAACAATTTTAAAATGTTGTTTACTCTGATCAAAAGCCTTTTGTACATCCATATAAAAGTCTTCTACTACTTCATCACTATGAGAACTTGTTGGGGCATAAACCTGAATTATCTGCATTTGGTATCTGCTATTAAGTTGTATAACTAATCTTGCCACTCTGTCCAATACACCATCAATCTCCACAATATTGTTCTTCCACTTTTTATTTATAATGAATCCTACTCCACTTGTATTTCCAATATGTGTGCCTTTATAATAGAGTATATGTCCACTTTTTAAATCAATTGTTTCTTCTCCTTTTCTTCTAACTTCACAAAGTCCAATAATGTCCCATTTAATATAAGACAGTTCTTCTTCTAATTCTTGCAATCTTCCTTCACTTGAAAGTGATCTGCAGTTGTAAGTACCTAAATAAAAAGTCATCATCAAATGGCAGCCTGGGTCTGCAATCAGGGGATTCTTAGCACCCTCCGCCTTCGGCCACCAACCGCTGCCTTGGTTGGTGATTTTACAGCCTCCTGGGAATAAGGGCCATGCTTTATTTTTGTCTGTCATAATTGTATATATGTATCAGAAAAATATTTATCATTTACACAAACATTCATTCTGCCTTATCAGGCACTGAGAAGAAAGACCATGGTGTTTCTTGATCTTAAACTCAGAGGTAAAAAGCCAATAAACTCACCACGCTGGCTAATGCTTGTTGGTGAGCAGCCCATCCATGTTCGTATACTATATGAATAATCACATAGTAATAACAGCTGCAACGACAAGAACGTATGGAGTGGACATTAGGAATTTGCCCTGCTCAGTTCCTTTAAGGCCTCCAAGAGGAATCAAAGGGTCTCCTTTCAGTTAATAGCAAACTCCTTTCTGCAGCCAACTTTTTAATACTGATGACAAAATCCAGAAACAAAAAGCACTATAATATTTTGTGACTATTGATTACTAAAGCTTGATAGTTGGTTATAAAATAGATTGAAAATAACTGCTTTTAGAAAACCAAGTAAAACTAACATATTTAAAAATAATTTTCAAGCATTTTGGAAAATAGCAAATAGATATTATAATAGATCGTGTTATTCACTCAAACTAAAGATAAAAATTCTAGATGATATTGCAAAATTACATCAATCGCTATTCAGCTCAGCAAATGTTTTTAATTTCAGCTTCACATTATAAAATATGAAAAAGAGATGTCATTGATTTCCCAAAAATAATTTGCTGACACAAATTATTTTTCATTTGCATAATTTATTTCATCAACATTCAAGAACATTACTTTTATATTATTTAATAGTATAATTATCAACTTCAAAATTAAAAGTCATACATCTAATACATATTTTTAAGTCCTTTAAAACCAAATCACCACTATCATTAGAATTAGCATTTTTATCATAAATAATAAAAAAAACCATTTATTTCAGACTAATTATATAATACTACTTTTGTAAAGATTTTATTTTACAAAAGCTCATTTTGAATGTTATACATTTTCAACTTTAGTTTTTAAATAGATAGCTATTATGGGTGATGATCTTTTTATTTTAAGCAGTAGAATAAAAAAATAATTTAATTTATTAGATTCATTTTCATAGAATTAGCAAAACAACACATGACTTCAACTTGCATAATGATAAGTAGCATATCTCTTTTTCATTATGTTCTTCACCTAGTATAAGCTTGAAGAATCTATGCTACTTTTTAATTTATCTAATATTAATCTTTTTTTTTTTTTTTGCCACAACTTATAATCTGAATTTTTTTTACAACAATTTATCAACTTAAAGTTGTAAAATACTTTAGAATTTTAAATTTATAAAAATAAGCAAATGATTGGTAGCTCCAGCTCTGACGTCACATGACATTAGAGCTCTGAAAATGAGAGTTAATCTACTAATCTTTAGCTCTCCATCACTCTGCCACTATACTAAACTAATAGGACATTAGATTTATTAAATATAATTACTGTAGATTTCTTTTTGATAATTAAATTTTCTAAGCAAAAACACTATAATTTTCTAATATGCAGTAATAATGCTAGAATCATTTATAAAAGATTATAAAAATAAAAAAAACATATGTTCTCCCCTCTCCTAATAAAAGTAATACTTGGCTTGAAGAATTTTTTAAAGATGAGATGATTTTAAGAGATGAAGACAAAATTCCAAATATTTTATCCACTTAAATTAAAAAAAACATTTTAGAAAAAATACCTGAAATAAATAAAGATAATAGTGAAAATTGTTAAAAAATTCAAATTTGCTTATAAAATATTCAAAATGTTAATTTTTGTTTATAAAATGCTTAAGAACATTTATTATATTAAAAAATGATATTAAAATTTTATTTTAAAAAAATTGATCTTATAAAGTTACTGTCTAACATTCTTAGTAATATTTTATGTATAAAATTAGAAAAAGATATATCATCAGTTAATTTATTAAACAGGCAGAATTTACTGAAAAATTACTAATAAGTACTAAAATGATTTAAATATGTGATGCCAACTTCAGCATTTTTAAGGAAATCCATACAAGCTATGATTAATGATGTAACAATCAAGAACTTGAAAAGTCACATCAAAATTAATTACAAAAGTATTATTTCATTATTAAAGTTGATGAAAACTGAAGGTATAACCCTAAGAATATTAAATTCTTTTTTAATATTGTTATAGCAATTTCAAGTTTTTAAAAATGTGGATTAAAAAAATCAGGTTTACAAATCATCTTAGATTTATAGATCTGATATTAATATTTTGACGAACAAGAATCTGTAAAGTTATTTAGCAAACTTGAAAATAAATTTTAATAATACTAATGTTAACGATTTTATAATTATCTAAAATAAAAATAAAGAAGAAGTAAAAACTCCTTCAAAAAAGAAATACAGGGACAAAAAAGGCAGTATTAATTAAACTAGCTAATTGGCAGATGTGGTGGTTTAAAGGTTTTGTTGTTTTATTCTCTAACTAAAAATATCTAGATAGTCAATAATTAGATTGCCTCATGATTTATCTAACTGAAAAGAAAAAGCTCCAAATTTGCTTGTAAACTAATAAAATTTAGAAGTTTCATCATTCTATATAGTTTTTAAACACCACATCATGTGCATTGTATATAAAGTTGTTGTTTTTTATAATGGGGAGAAAAAAATGAAGCAGATAATTATTATTATATCAGTAGCATTAACTAAAGTAAATAAAATAAATAAAAGAATTAAATTCTTGGGAATGCATTTGGTAGATTTAAAACGGCTTACATAGTGTTTGTTATGATTTATAGTTGTGAAATATGGATTTTGACATTTATAATAAATCAATGACTTTTACATAATCATAAGAAGAACATTAAATTTGACAAGAATATATTTTTTAGAAATAAAAAGATTTGACCCAAACTTGGTATAAAAGATATTTTAAAATTAATGTAAATGGGTGCATGAAATAATAAACAAACATAAAAGAGTGTTTTTAATTAGTAGTTTATACAAAATTTGAACATTGGAATTAAGATCTGGAGCAATGATCCATGAATTTTGAGTCTCAATCTCATCACTGTACTAATGTTCCAATCATGTAAGGTAATTAAATTATCAAATGGTTTATTGCTCAGGAGATCTTAATAAATTTGATATTGGAAGTAATGCAATTGGAGATGTCTGCCATTCCATAACTGCACTAAACAACCCAGGGAATAAAAAGGGATTATCTTATTGAGCTATGTCAATGCTTAACTAAATACTAAGAGATAAGAAGCATCTTGAAAAGAGTTGCTTGAGCTATCAAGTTTGAAATGAATTTTTTTTTAAAAAAAATGCTCATATACAGGGCACTTTAATCTGAAATTAGCTGATAAGAATTGATAATGGTGATAAAATCAATCATAAAAATCTAATGCACCTCAAAATTGGTTAGGTAGAATAATTTAAGAATTAAAAACAATTTTTGGGATGGATAACAGTCTTCCTGTAATAACCCAGAAAATACCAAACATTATCTAATAAAACAAATTGTCTCTACATGGAAATCAGACTTCATCTTGATGAACTCCAAGTATAATAATGCTATTAACATAAAATCTTCCAGTATTTTCGAGGATAATCCCACCAGAAAATACACAGTTGAGGCTTCTAAGTTTTTAAAATAAAAATTACTACATATTTCTGACAATCATGGAACAACTCAAACTCAAATATAGAATCTTTATAGAACAATCTTTATCTTGAGTAATCCAATAAAATTACTTCAAATTAACATTGACACAATATTTAAAATAGTTCCTTTACAAATTAGGTGATCTGTGCAACATCATATTTTTAATAATATACATGTTAAAATTCCTTGAGTTACCTTGTTTACTGATAAAGTGCACAATAAACATGGTCTTACTACTTTTGTTTCAAATTGTAAAGCAAATATCTATTGAAGAAAATTTAAATAATTAAATAATTTAAATCATCATTCAGATAGATGATTTTTATGTATGCAGCCTTCACAAATCTTTCAATATAACTTATCTCTGCTCTTCTCTTTTAGATGTTTCACATTTTCTGTATTTATAGAAGATTTTAATTCTCATAGTAATCTTTGGGGATATGTAAATAAGGATCAAGAATATCATCAATTTTTAGAATGGATGGATTTAAACAACATGCATTTGCTTTATGATGCCAAATAAGAAATCTTTTGATTTATGTTTTGTTTCAACAAATAATGATTCATTTTTACATGATGAACTACTAATATTAGATCATATCCCATTGCTAATACACAGCCAGTCTAATTTTGGAATTAACATTATCATAGTTGAAAGTTATCTTATATGGAGACAGAAATGATGAAAGAAAACTTAAGCTAAACTGCCAAATAATCTATTCTTCATAGTATATCAAAGCAATTCATTCTATGTTGAAACAAACCAGAAGATTCCTACATAGTCAAGTTTTGTTTACCAAAGATCTGTAAATTGCTAACAAACTTATAAAATGACTGAATGATGTCAAAAAAAAAAGATGGAAAGAGACTATGAAAAACTAAACTTTAGATCTATTATCATAGTAAGTCCTGCTTATTTTTACATAATCTTGATAAATGTAAGACTATTTGTAAAAAGACTTCCTATCACTGCTAATTAGATTGCCAATATTACATATTAGATTACCATACAAAGAGTCACAGAATAAGAAAAAGCATCATTAGATCAGAATTGCAAGCTTCTCTTTCACAATTTTTTTTTTTTTTTTTAAAAAATCAGTTAAAATCAAACATGTTTGTAAACTTTTATTGGATTGTCTTCATTAAACCAGAAAGCCTTCAATAGCAGATAGCACACTCTAGAGTTTTTAAGCACTAGCATGTTAGCACAACAATTTGTAATATTTTTCATACTATAGACATATTAAAATTTAAAAAAATGCAACAATTATCCAAAAAATTATCACTAGATATCTTTGTATTCCATATAAGCATTTTGAAAGAATTATATTAACAAAAATTTAGTTGAAAGCTATCTATTTATAGAGTCTGTTTAGTACCAAAAAAAGCTGCTGTAAGTTTTATTTTTAGCATTTATACTAAGAAAAAAAGCTTTCAAAATAACTTAAAAACTGATGCAATCTTTATTGATCTAATTTCAGCTTATGATTTTCTTTATGAAATAGTCTCTTAAAAGTTTCTAAAATTTTAAATGTGAAAAATCTATTATTTTACTTGTTCTCCAATAGAAAATTTCAAATGACACTAAATAATAATCATAGTGGATACAAAATTTTACAGAATAGTCTAAGAGTTCAGTTCTCCCACTATCTTATTTAACATATTTATCAGTGATCTATTAGTCTATGTTAATAAACCTGCTTTGATTTCTCAAAAGAGGTTTTTTTTTTAAATAATGTCTCTATATAAGAAAATGAAAAAAAATTGATTGAATTTTATTTTGAAGACTGGAGTCTTATTCCTAATCAATGAAGACACTATGCTCAATTTTTTATCCATACAACAGGGAATAATCATGTAATCTGAATATAATCTTTTGCAATAAATTGAAACATAATTTTACCCCCATGTTATTTATAAATAAAATTGGATCATAATAAATTATTTTCTCACTTATTATTAGTGTATATAGATAGTGAATATGGTGCTCTAATTGGAGATTAAATTCCCATATAAAGTTGTAGGTACTCAATTAAATATTATCATAAAAAATATTACTTGCTCTTAGAAACTATTCCTTTGCAGTAACTTCTGTGTTCTTTCTCATATTCCTTCACAGATATTAGAAAAAAAAGTTGCCTTACGGAAAATGTACAAAAACCTGTTAAACAGATGATTTTGCATAACACCTAAGATTTATCTCAAATTCAACCAAGAATTTACAAATAAAGAATTATGGTGAAAAAATTCTTGTGACTTTTCAAACTAGTTTTTTTGTTCGGATTCAATAACAAAGTCATCCGGATTTGATCTTCTTAGACGCAACCGGAGTCTAGTTAATAGATTTAGGATGGCCCATGACCGTTATATTCACTTGCTTCGTAAATGGAATTTAGCAGCTATTGATCTACAGTAGATTTGGACAAATACAAACCGTAAGCCATATTACTATTGTTAATTACTTGTTTAATCTATACATACTGTGACAGAAGTCTACATCTCAATAAAGCTATTAATGAATCTATCTCAGCGTTGGAAGTTCTTTTGTAATATTTTATTAATAGTTAAGCTATCTTTAAAAAATTCCATGGGGCTAAACAAATAAATAAAATATTTTTTAAAAAAGATGTGACTCAAATGATTAAATGAATTGAGTTATAGTTTATTTACATCCAAATTATTAAACTTGATATTTTAACTTGTTAAAAACAATTTGTTTCTAAATAATTAAATTGGCCAATTTATTTGACATCATAATTATTTTATCTTATGTTATCCCAGTAGGTTTGCTTTTTAAAAAATGCTGAAAAAATAATACTTTGCTGTCAACATTGAGTAAATGATTCTTTAAAAAAAGTATATTAATTCTCGCGTAAACGGTGGCCTTTTTGTCTGTTAGCAAGTGTAACCAATCACAAATAACATTCATGGCAATTAATTCAAGCTGTCAAACAAGCCTAATGCGGATTTTTTATAAAATATGAGTCAAACCCCCTCTTTACTATTTGCTTAGATGATTAATAATTATGCAATATTTTTAACTTATAGCTGTTGAAAAATACAGTCGTACGTATATATATCTGTCAATATACATATACTTTGTGTAAATGTGTACAAATATACGTTATGTTTATATGTGTGTGTTAAAATACATACTGATATAAAGCTAGAAAAAATAGTATACACAATATTGTGCTATATAATTGCGTGAAAGTTTAAAAATAAGTATAATAACGTATATTTCTATTTGCGTAACCATATTTATTAATACACCTGTATATCACAAATATATTTAACGACTGGGCCATTTTTAGATATATACTAGATATAGTTTTTTTACTATAGCCGAATCTATACTTTTAAGTGATTTTTAAGATTTTCTTTAATAACCGTTTAGTCACAAATTATAATTCATACAATAATTTCATGTCTCTATTCAAAAGGCGAGGATAAAAATGATACTATTTTTACATTTAAATATCTCTTCGCGTCTTCTTTCACATAAATAAGTAATATTTAATATTTTCTTCACAATATTTATTTAGTTCAAAATTACATTTTGTAAATACAATAAAACAAATTGCGTCAAATTTAAGAAATTTTATTGAATGCATTTGCTTTTAAGCTCTCTGCCGAAAACTACATGGATACAATTTGTAAGTAAAGCCTGAAACCAAACAATAATACTTTGACTTACTAGTGTTGCCATCCATTTATCACAATTTATTCTAATATTTCAATATATAAAACTAGAACAGTAGCAACTCTCTCCATACAGTTATGTTACCAATGTAAGCCATAGTAATCAATTGAAGCTAGTAAGTTTTATGCATCAAAATCCCTCTCTAGGGTCTACTCATCCAAAATTCCCAGGCTATATCAGTGAAGAACCTCAGATCTGAAAATTCTGCGCCTAGATCTTTGGATCTAATGCAATTCTCTAGCAGGCACATTTTAGCCTTTTAGTTCAACTAACTATAAAACTATGAAAGCAAATTAAAAGTACAATGATGTTTTCAATCCAAGCTAATTCACTTATATAGTCATATAGATCAGCTGTATGATTCCATTATATCCAAATATCTGGGTGCAGTGCTCTCAGATCCAACATTTTTCACTGATGAAAACCATAAGCTAGAACTAGTCTTGGGGATATTGGCTGAGTTGGCACTAGATATGAATTTTGATGTACAAATCTTTTAGCACCCATTGATTATTGGTGAACATTACTGTAGAGAGAGAGAAAATTGCTATTGTTTTAACAGAATGTGCAGGCATAAGAAAATATGGTCATGTGATGTTTTAGTGGTTTAATATCTAAATCTATTTAGTAAATATTAAAGAGCTCTCTGTATTAGTAAGATACCATTCCAGTATTTTAATTTATAAAATTACTTATTAAATATTAGTTAAATATAATAAGTGATTCATAATAATCTGATAGTCTACAGCATTACATCTTACTAATATAGAGAGTTCACTGGTATTTACTAAGTAGTTTTACATATTGAAATACCAGAATAAATTTGGATAAATGGATGGCAGCACTGGAAAATTACTATCAATGATGATCAAAGTGTTATCATTTGGTTATAGGCTCTAATACCAAGTTATATGCCTATCTAGTTTTGGACAAAGAACTTAAAACAAATACAGACAAAAATTTACTAAAATTTGGTAAAATTTGTATTACTATATTTATAAAATATAATGTGGAATTATTTTAGATAACAAACTTTTTAATTTTGTTAAAAAAAATAGCCTAGCAATTATTTTAGTTTGGATTACATAGAGAAAACAGTTTTACTTGATTCATTACTCATTTTTACCCAAGCTAATGTCCTTAGAGTAGTGAAAATAGCTAATTTGAAATAGAAGGTTCTCGGATTGGATCTATTTAGTTCTGGCATTTCTGATGTTGTAATATTTGATATTAATGTAATTTATCCAAACCATTGTAGCTAATATTATTTAGAACTTTTCTTTGTATTTTTGAGAAATGGTAGACTTTTGAATTCAAGATCTTAAGGTTTTTAGATCAAGTTGCAGTTGACTAATGGAAAAAGAAAAGGATCTCAGCTGATACTCAACCTGTTACTATATTATTTGAAATCACATTCACTTAAGTAATGGACTATAAAATTATATAATGGAAATGGAAAATGATGAAATAACTTACCTTTGAAAACTTATAACTTATAAAATGTTAATGATAGAATATCTTTAGAATCTAAGATTGTATTATTGATTGATTTATTATTAAGTTAGTCTTTCAGTGAACTGAATGACATGTTATAAAAAAACTCTGAGAGTCCATGGATAGTATATCTGAAGGCAATAAGTACTTATATGTCAAATATATTATTCAAAATGAAAACTATCCATATCCATTTCAGATGTTTAATGAATAAGCTATTATAATAACTTTTTATGTGGGAAAGATATTCACCATATCTGATAGTTATCATAAGCTATTTATATTTTTTCACTAGAAATATTACAGTCATAGTAATTGGTAATTCAATCATTGATATAACACATGTTCAGATTATTTATTTAATAATTTAAAACTAAAAAATCTCTGAAAAATTAATATACTTAAAAGAATCAGAAATGTCATTATCATTCTTAATGCCTGTTTTGTTTTAGACATGTGAGCAGACATGGATATTTGATATATAAATATATATATATATATATATATATATATATATATATATATATATATATATATATATATATATATATATATATATATATATATATATATAATTAAATACATGTATAGTATTTATATTTTAAGCTAGATGTAATTAGAGCACTGATTATATATGTGTGAGAGATGATGATCTGAACCAACTGATAATTGTTAGTTCAGTATGCAATCCATATATAGGAGATCATTTATCTTTTACACATGTATGTGGTCATGTGTATCAGTTGTACAAGATAGAGTGAATAACTAAATGGAGCTTGAAAGGCTGGTTTAAATCCCCTCATGTGATATGTTATATATATATATATATATATATATATAAATATCACATGATAACAGCTCAAGATTATCTAATTATGAATTTTCAAATTTATTGCAAGGCAACATCTTATAAGTTAAAAATAAATTCCATTCTTTTATTCTGATCCAAGATTTTAATATAGACAAGAAAGTTAATACTTGTACTGTAACAGATTAAGATTTTTATATTCTTAGAAGTTTAAATAAACTCCATTAACTATAAAAATATAACTTATTTTGAAATTAGGTTAATAAATAGCCATTTTTAAAACTTTTGAACCACACTGCTATTCATTATTATTTAGATAATAAACCCAATTTTGCATGTTAGATAGTTTTATTAATGTAATCCCATTACAACAGCCCAAACTTATCTAAACCATGAGTCTTCAATGTGTTTTAAAAGCAATCTCTATAAATAAGGATGGATTCTCATCTTTTACTCTGGTCTAAGATCTATAAATTTAAACAAAACCCAGTGTGAAAATAAAAATTTCAATCTCTTACAGTCCAAGTGTCATGTTCTTTGTCTAGAGTAAGATTTTAAATCAGAATAAAAGGTGGAATTTGTTTTTACCTTTAGAAATTGCCTTGACAGAAGACTGAAGAGTCAGGGTTTTATATAAGCCTGGGATATTATCATGTGATTATATTTACATGCAAAATCAAGTTTATTATCTAAGCAATAATGAATAGCAGTGAGGTTTAAATTTTTCAAATGATTATTTATTAGTCTGCTTTCAAAATAGGTTATATATGAGTGTTTAAAGAAGTTTATTTAAATTTTTGTGAATATAAAAATCTCATTTTATTACAGTCAAAGTATGAACTTAGATTTTAGACCAGAGAGAAAAGTAAGAATCTAGTATTTACTTATAGAGGCATAAATGATTTAAAAATTATATGTTACTTTTCATTTTAGTCCAGAATGAAAGATATGAATTTAACTTTTACTTATAGAAGTTTAAACATTTTAATACTTGTATGTTATTTTTCAAGTATTATGAGGTAAATGAATTTTCAGCTAATCAAAATATCAGGTATTATGAAGTAAATGAATTTCAATTAATCAAAATATGTCATAAGTTTTCAAAGATAACTGATGATGATATAATCATGACTAATTTGAAAACAATTAATTTTCACACATAAAGTTATCAGTGATTCTGTGGCTAGATATTTTAATTTTACTATGATGTAAAAAAATTTAAAAACAAAATACATTGTTTGAATTTTTGTTTTATGTCATGTTTTTCCTAGTTCCATTTCATATATTTTTTATTTTATAAAAATATATGGCATAATAATGTTAAATATCAAAAGATTTATTGTTTGGAAGACCGAGTATGGAAAAAGAGCTACCAATCTTGAGATTCAGTATTAATAATTTTATTATTACACTAAATCAAGTGAGTTATTAAGTCAAGTCAAATATCAGTATCTTTTATAATAAAAAGGTTAATCTTTCTGAAATAAAGAGAAAATATAATGAATACCAAACTGATCTGAAAACAAATTTTTTCCCCCAAAAATAAAAATAAAATAAATAAAGCTTTGTAATATCATTTGTGATAAATATTGATATGACAATAAGCTTATTATAAAAAATCTCATACTTTACCTGGTGCAACAGCAAAGTGACATTTTTTTATTCATTGAAAATAAAAATATTTATGATATGAAATGATGATAAGTCCATCCAGTCTTGAAGAAAAGTTAAGTAAAAATAAATCAACATTCTTGAAACAGATTTAATTATTTTTACAGTATATTATTTGATCATTTGTTACTAGTATTTTAATTATTATGTTAATTATATAACTATAATTCCAGAAAACAATAGTGAGATAATAAAAAAGGAATATTTTGAGAAAGTATAAGATTTAAGGACCTAGTGATCACTACATTATCATTGTATCTGAGAAAGTACATCAGGCATATTTTTAGATATGTGTGAAACAGTACAAGATAACCAGTATATAGTTAGTAAATAGGATTGCATTAGGGTAATTTGAAATCTCTGTTTTTATTTATTCTTAATAACTACAAAAATTTCTCTTTAAATTATGAACAATTATTTTTAAGTTAATCAATGTTAAAGTTGAAAAGAGCGATTTGTAAAAGAAAATACTTTTTTAGAAAAAATCATTTTAAATGAGAATAAGTTGAATCAATATTGAAACTAGTAGTCATTCTAAAAGTTTTGAATGTCTAAATGTGTAGTTTTTATTACTATTTTAAATTGGAATTTTGAAAATTGTTGTTATAAAAAGAGATCTCCAGTTAAATCAAAATTTTTTTATACAAATACACTATAATTATTCTGATATTCATAAATTTAAGCCCCTTTTGCCTACTTTTAGATCATCCAAGTATATTATCACAAAGATATATGCAGATTACAATTTTCATAGTGCATAACATTAACAAAAAGTTGAATGATTATGTAAATACATATAAAAATTAAATACTTCCCAATGTTATAGTAATAATTATAAATAAAATAGAAATTTATATAACATTACAAAACTAGTCAGAAAAAATTATAATTTTAATAAAATTCTTCCACAACCATGGTTTTATCTACTAACAAATAGACCTTTTCAAGTGAAATTTAACAAAACATACAACATATATATACAAAACAAAATAGCCTTCCCATCATTCACTTCAAAACCAACTTCCTTTAAGATCAAAGGGTGTCTTCATGAGATGTCTTCAGATTCAAAAAAATTTATCATCAAATTTTTTTTTCTTTCTTTCAGTTCACTATTTTCATAAAAGTTAACATTTTGCACTGTCAAATAATATTTTCTGATCTGTATTCAGTTCATGAATATATAAAGCTGAGTTATGATATCTATTTTAACTCTACTCTTATGAATTTTAACTCTTTTGTTAAGACTTAATTTACTTTGGCCTAAATAAATTTTATGGCAATTGCAAAAAATCTTATAAACTACCCCAAGAATAGATTTGCTATCAATTGATTGTTCTGAACAATTTAAAAATAAATTTAAAATCAGGCCTTTCTTCTAGGCCACTTTCATATCATCCATTAAAGAATTATTTTTATAAATCAATTTACAAATTGATGACTTATATAGTAAAAAAATAAAACTTTATTCTTACTAACAATTAAATCTTTATTATTAATTGACTTTAAAAGATATTTTTATTAAATATAGTATTCCTAACAAATTCATGATTATATCCTAACTCAATATAGTCAGAAGCACATTCACTTCTCTGAATATAACTATTATTTGCAAAATTATGAAGCTTTCTATTCCAAAAGATTGATAACTGTTTGGTCTTATCATATTTCTTATTTTTTTTTTGCTTTAATAAAATGATTCCAAAAAAACTTTTTATCAACATATAAATCTAGAAATTTTAACAAATTCAAAAGTACCCCTCCCAATAGTAAATTTATTATTAAAATCAAAAGCATTCAATCTAGCAAAAATCATCAATATATCTAACAAATAATTTTAAAGAAACAGAAAAATTATTAATAATACTAATCTATAAAAAATCAATATGGACAGAACATATTAAAGAAGGAATAACATAATCAATAACCCAGCACTCTTATGTGCAACACATCATTACACACAAAATGCATAAAATTCTTTAATAACAAGAGCAAATCATGAATAACCTTAATCTTATCTGTAGAAAAATATTCATATTTTTTCAAAACAGTAAGAAACACATTAATATTTTAACCAATGTTTTTAATATCTAAATTACTAAAAACTCAATCATTTTCTAAAGCAAATTCATTAATTTTATCATATGCTTCAAAAGAAGAAGATAAATAAAATTGTCATAAATATATATCATCCTTAAAAAACTTTATAAGAAATTTTGAAAATTTTTTTTTTGGGTTAGTATTGTATTGTTATAAAATTTCTATTTTATGTAAATACATATATATATTCTCAAGTGCACATGACATTCTATATTAAAAATTATTTAAAATAAATTTTAAAAATGAAACAAAAAAAACAACATTGTAATTTGTATTGTCAAATTATTATTTTTTAGTAGACATTAAAAATAAATAAATAAATAAAAGAAAAACCACATAGTTATATATTCATAATATTTTTATTAAAAAAAAAATCTTTAAATTTTAGAAAATTTCAGACTGATTGAACAACAATTCTGTGTTAGAAGTTTAATTTTGATTTAAAATATGATAGTAATTTCTAATGACAAATTATTATTCTTTTAGATATCAAAAAAGGAAAAAAAAACATGTGATGATTTTTTTTATTCATATTATTTTTATAAAGAAATCAAATTTATCTTTAAACTCTCAATAATTTCAAATAGATATATACTCCAGAAAAAAAGATTTACAATGGTATGTTAAAATTTATTTTTAGTAACAAATTGAAGATAGAACATAATAGCAAATTCTCATATCAAATTGCCAAAGTATTTCACCAATCAAAATTAAAAGAAACAGATAATCAGAATTTATATCTGTAACAAAATTTCTATAAAAAATTTAACTTGCTTTTAATTTATTTGTTAGAAAGCAAAACTTTTATTTTTTTATATTAAAAATTACTTTTAAAAAATCAACAAAATGTGTATACAGTTTTTAATGTAATATAATTTGGTCAAACAGTTACATTAAACAATTTTTATAATGACTTTTAATTTATCGATAAATATAAATACATGCATTTATTTACAGTTTTAATAGCTAAAATCAAAACCTTTGTGGTTTTGAAATAAAAATTTACTATATATATTGTGCCAATGTACCGGGTCAAACCGCTGAAACCACCTACTTATACATATATATAAGTTTGGCCGGTTTCAAACTCCTTCACAATACATTTATAATATTATAACGGTTAGGTGAACGAACCGGCACGTTCGAGCAAAATGGGAGATCTTATTAATAGCTTGAACTATCAACAATGGCCCATCTCGGCTGCTAGATTCAAACCCCTACCATCCAAATACTTTATTTGTTTCGGGGTAAACCCCGGGGCGCCAGCTAGTCTGAAGACTAACATATTTGGGTAGTAGGCCCATAATCCAGCGCTCGAAACAATTCCCTTAACCAGCCCAGTCTAATTTTAATCACTGATATTTTATTGTTAATAAGAGATTTGATAAAAAGAATTGACCGACAGATCAAGTTTAAATTTAAAGATAATTTATTTCAATCAACATCAATTAAGTTTAAATATAATTTACTAACCAACATAAACGCATTCTAAATATTTTATAAATCCAAATTTCACACACGCACATTTTAAATTAACATATGATAGGATATTTCATGAACAAAGCAACATAATCTTAGACATTTAAATTAACTCTCATTCGCAAAAATAATAATAAAGCATTAATAACATTTGAATCTCACGCACACACATCAATAGTTCCTTTTATGTATGACAGAGTTCATATAATGTTAATCTTCAATATTTACGGGTTACAGTGGTGACTACTACTGGTAAATAATAATAAAACAGATACCTAGGATTTTTTTTCTTGTCGGTGGCTACTTCTGCTGCTTCTGATGAACTGTATCTAACCGGTTAGATTTTGTTTATGGAAGAGAATTTATGGTAATCCGTTGGTTTCTTCTTGGAGACAGCTGCACGTTTTGACGGAGGGTTTCTGTGTTGTTATCCAGACATTATTTCTCAGGCAGGTTTTGATGATCTTATTGGACTAAAAAGGCTGGAGCGCAAGCGTATATTTCCAAAAGCTTTTCAGCACTGCATTTTTGTAAACTGACACAGTAAAACTAGACTGAATTTCAAACTCCTACTGAATGAATGATGAAACGAAAAAAAGTCTATTTATACCTGCGAAGTGTTTTTGTTTTAATCCTCCGGCAATACGTGTTGTCGAAATTCCTTTAGATTAATTATATGACAACGTGTTTTTCGATTGAATATTTGATTAGTAGTAGCTATTTTAAAATGTGTTGTTTTCATATCTTTAATTAGCAGTCCACCACTGTGTTTTTAAATACATTTCATTTCAATATTTATTTATTTTTTTAATATTATTCTAACATGCATACTTTTGTTTACATTCGCACGCACTAATATAATCTATTATAATAAACTGGAATGAAAAGAGATTTTTATATTTTTTTAAACTTTTAATTTATAATAATAATACTCTTTAACTTTTATGAAACTCTTAGTTTGTTTTTTTGTTTTTTATAGGAAAACTCCCTCTCCCCTCTTTAAAGTAATTAATTGTAACTTTCAAATTCTTTTTTCCGAAAGATTTTGATAATAATTTTTATACAAAATTATTTTATATACATGTGCCAATTTGGCATTGGCACCAGATATCCTTTTAGTTTATTTTCTTGGTACTGCTGCACCTTATGGTGAGTGCAAAAAGGGGTTTATTTATTATAGATTCCCTGTAAGCAAGTCCAGTAATAACTCGATATCTAGAGTATTAGTAGGTGTAGAATTATGCTGCACATATACTCATGTGTTAAATAAAGATGTTCGTAACGATTTACAAATAATATTATAAGATTAGTAATAAAAGTATAGAGTCAGTCTAATGTGTATTACGAGTAGGTAAGTATGCATGGGTATATACGCGCACATACACTATAATATTCGGTAAATACGATACCTTATGATGAGTATCTTAAATGTATTTATCCAGATATCCTTTTAGGTTATTTTCTTGGTACTGCTGCACCTTATGGTGAGTGCAAAAAGGGATGTATTTATTATAGTTTCCCTGTAAGCAAGTCCAGTAATAACTCGATATCTAGAATATTAGTAGGTGTAGAATTATGCTGCACATATACACATGTGTAGGAATTATCTAGAATAAAAAAAAAAATTAAATTAATAAATCTTTATAGTCAACAATTAAAATTGCAAGAGATAAAATGGTCAAAAATGACGCATTTTACTCTAAAACGAAGGGGGGTGTAATGTGCCAATGCCAAATTGGCACATGTATATAAAATAATTTTGTATAAAAATTATTATCAAAACCTTTCGGAAAAAAGAATTTGAAAGTGACAATTAATTACTTTAAAGAGGGGAGAGGGAGTTTTCCTATAAAAAAGAACAAAAAAAAAAAAAAAAAAAACTAAGAGTTTCATAAAAGTTAAAATTATTATAAATTAAAAGTTTAAAAAAATATAAAAATCTCTTTTCATTCCAGTTTATTATAATAGATTATATTAGTGCGTGAGAATGTAAACAAAAGTATGCATGTTAGAATAATATTAAAAAAATAAATAAATATTGAAATGAAATGTATTTAGAAACACAGTGGTGGACTGCTAATTAAAGATATGAAAACAACCCATTTTAAAATAGCTACTACTAATCAAATATTCAATCGAAAAACACGTTGTCATATAATTAATCTAAAGGAATTTCGACAACACGTATTGCCGGAGGATATTAAAACAAAAACACTTGGCAGGTATAAATAGACTTTTTTTCGTTTTATCATTCATTTTTCAGTTGGAGTTTGAAATTCAGTCTAGTTTTACTGTGTCAGTTTACAGAAATGCACTGCTGAAAAGCCTTTGGAAATATACGCTTGTGCTCCAGCCCTTTTAGTCCAATAAGATCATCAAAACCTGCCTGAGAAATAATGTCTGGATAACAACACAGAAACCCTCCGTCAAAACGTGCAGCTGTCTCCAAGAAGAAACCAACGGATTACCATAAATTCTCTTCCATAAACAAAATCTAACCGGTTAGATACAATCCATCAGAAGCAGCAGAAGTAGCCACCGACAAGAAAAAAAAATCCTAGGTATCTGTTTTATTATTATTATTTAACAGTAGTAGTCACCACTGTAATCCGTAAATATTGAAGATTAACATTATATGAACTCTATCATACATAAAAGGAACTATTGATGTGTGTGCGAGAGTCTCAAATGTCATTAATGCTTTATTATTATTTTTGCGAATGAGAGTTAATTTAAATGTCTAAGATTATGTTGCTTTGTTCATGAAATATCCTATCATATGTAAATTTAAAATGTGCGTGTGTGAAATTTGGATTTATAAAATGTTTAGAATGCGGTGATGTTGGTTAGTAAATTATATTTAAACTTAATTGATGTTGATTGAAATAAATTATTTTTAAATTTAAGTTTGATCTGTCGGTCAATTTTTTTTTTATCAATATCTTATTAGCAATAAATATCATTGATTAAAATTAGACTGGGCTGGTTAAGGGAATTGTTTCGAGCGCTGGATTATGAGCCTACTTCCCGAATATGTTAGTTTTCAGACTAGCTGGCGCCCCGGGGTTTACCCCGAAACAAATAAAGTATTTGGATGGTAGGGGTTTGAATCTAGCAGCCGAGATGGGCCATTGTTGATAGTTTAAAGCTATTAATAAGATCTCCCATTTTGCTCGAACGTGCCGGTTCGTTCACCTAACCTTTATAATATTATAAATGTATTGTGAAGGAGTTTGAAACCGGCCAAACTTATATATACGTATAAGTAGGTGGTTTCAGCGGTTCGACCCGGTACAATATATATATAATTCTGACAGTTTTTATCTTTGCAAAATATTACATATTTCTAATTTTCTGGAGAAATATATTTTCATAATAGATTTCTGTTTATAAAAAAGTTCAATAATTAAAAAATCATGATAGTTTATTGATTATTTATTCTTAACACTGTATCAATTATAAAATAGAAATGTTAAAATTGTTACACTAAACATTTGTGTAAACAGAATTTTTTTTTTTTTTTTTTGAAAAGTAATCATTTTTATGTTTCATCAGTTTAAAAAAACAACATAAAAAAATTTAAAACTTTTATTATGAATGCAAAATTTATTGTAAATATAAATAGGCAATGAATTTAAACTGTACATTTTTTTACTTAATTATTTTCTTAAAAACAACAATATATATATATATATGTACTAATAATATTGATTTTTTTCTTTGTTTGTATTTGTAATTCAAAATATTCATCTGTGTAAAAAGGTAGTTTCTTTCTCCTTTATAACTCAAAGAAGTACCCTTTTGGTGAAGTTCACCAATGATTGAAAGTGCTCTCCTTTAGGTTATAAAAGAGAAAGAAAGCACTTCATTACACAGATGAATAAATGTATACAAATTTAAATATTTAATAATACTATAAATGAAATTTTTTAAACATTTTTTTAATTATCATTTTATGGTATAAAAAATGTCACAAGTTTTGTTACAACATAGTATTAGAATTTCTGACACTTAACAATGCAAAGCTACTTGTTATAAAATAAATAATAAATTTAAATGTATTTTATTTTTATTAAGTTAATTTTTTCAAACAAATATTTACTAAGTTATGTTTATATTCCTTTAATAATTTAAAATTTTTAAACATTTTCATTTTACTGATATAATTACTGATTTGTATTTGAGACGGTGATTTTTTAAAAACTTTTCTGTATTCAAACTCAATTTTAAACCGAAGTTTTTAGATTAATGATAATCTATTTGTTGTAAGGTGTTTTTTCCATGTACAAATTTGATAAGATGTTTTGTTTTCATTTTCATCTAAATTTTTATATAACATGCAGTGAAAATAAATTCACTTGCTGAGAATTGTGTGAGCATTTAAAAAATGAAGTAATCTTATTGACAAAAATATATGCCATTATATTCAGTACACAATTTAAGTATTGATGCATATATGTGTAAGATATAAGCTTTTTATACTTATTCCATTAAGCTTTTATCCTTTTTATTATAGTGTTTTGTGTTTTATAGTTATTGATTAATGCAATTTAATTCACTACAAATTGAGTTATTGTTTCCATAATGTTGATTTGATTGGTATGTTGGGTAGACATTTTGTAGAAGATACATTATATTTTCTTGATTATTTTTGTATCCAATTTAATTTCAACTTTGTTTTTTATTTTAATAGAATTTTATTTTTGTTATTACTATTATTACTCTTTCTGTTTTATTTCTGTTATTAAGTATTTGATTTCTATTACATTTGTTGCTTTCCTTGTTAACTATTTTTAGTTTTTAATAAATTGATTTCGGTCTATTCCTAAAGAAAAGTTATGGATCTTTTTTAAAATCTATCTTTCATATTTTTTAAAATTTATTTTTTAATTGAGAATAATTTAACTTATTGTTTTTATTATATAAGTTTATATTATGAGGAAAAAATATTTTCCTACATTTTTGAATAATTATTGATAACGCAGTTGTTTTTTATTTTTCTGACTGCAATTATAATAACTTGTAAATTTAATTTAGCCTTATTATTAACCTTTTGTGAAATATTTGAATGGTTTAAATATGACATCTTCTTTATTGCTACTTCTTAGCCAGAATATGTTCCACTTTTACACAAAAAGCTTTTTGACATTTATTTTTTAATATATGTTTGCCACTTACTTTTTTATTATTCAAGTATTTGTTTTTTACTACTCCTAATTTATTGTTAATTAATACACAATTTGTGTCTTGTTTTATTAATTATTATATATATTATATTGATAACCTCAATGTCAGTATAACTTAACTACAACTTAGTAGTGAAAGTAATCTTCATAACAATTTTCAATCTAAGACACCTTGGCAGGCTAAATCTTGCAGCCTCAAAATCTAGGAGATCCTCAACTCAAGATCTTTTATATATGCTGTCATAAAATACCAGTACTTTTTCTTGCATTCCTTTTCAGAATAAAACTGTCTTAAGCAAATCACTCGATCCTAGTATCGATTCCGGATCCTAGCATTAATTCCGGTCCTGATTTTGTTCTTACATCAAAGCAGTGAGAGAGATCAATTGAAAATCTAATTAGGTAAGTAATTGAGGAGGGTGTTGCAGTTTTCATCAGTTAAGTCGGGAATAAAATTAAGCGTTGGTGACCGAGTGGTTAGCACAGCGCCTTACAAGCAGTTGATTCGGGTTCGCTTCCCGGCCGATGCTTTGACTCATGAAAAAAAAAAAAGCATTTTTGTTAACAAAAAAAAAAAAAAACATTCTTTTTGTAAATGTTTTTATAAGATGATTTGATTCAGATTTTGCAATATAATTAATCAGTTAAAACTATTTTTTTAAAAAAAAAACCTGTCCAAATATTATACTAAAAAATTTCATTTTTGCAAAGTTTTTCTTTATAGAAACGAATCCCATTCTGTAAGAAATCGCCTTTGTGTTTACTCTTTGTATTTTATTTTCATATTACAATCTTAAATATGAATAAAAGAATTGAAAGTGATAGAAATTCCGAAAGAAAAAGATTTGAAAATGATTGGTAATTTTTTTTACATGTCATAACACAAGCAACAAGAGGCAATAATAAAGCAAATACATAGATATTACACGGAAATTAGCGGGTGCTTAAGCTAAATAAAATATGGCTTAAAGATCTCAATGATTCAATGTGTGGGCAAGTGTTCAAAAATTAATAAAAGTATAAAATACTTTTACTGGCAAAAATTTATCTGCTCATATATTTTAAGTATATTTGAAAACAGAGTTATACTAGTTGATTGAATTCTAAAATAAGAATTCATTTTTATTAATGGCATTGTTAGACTAACAGTAGAATTTTATTTGCTTTACCCATATAGTACCTATTTCTTGGAAAAGCTTCACAAATTTTTTATCTTACGGTCTCATCAATCTTAAATTCAGCATTAATTGGGTCGCATTATTGCATTATAATGAATAAGTATTAAAATTAAAAAAGATAGATAAAAGTATTTAGGATCTTAAAAATAAGAACTTTATTCCAAAATCTTGTTTTAAAGTTGATATATCAAAGGCTATGCATCAGATTTTTTGTCTAAGGTCTTTAATCCAGTAACGAAATAAATAGTAAATTATTATTATATCATAAATAATAAAGATTTGGGATGTGACAATAATATACTAAATATCAATGAAATATTTTATGGTCAGATATAAATTCAAAAGTCTGTCAATAAAAGTAACTTCACAATAAATAGTTATCTGTAAAACATAAATTGTGAATATTAAAGTACAAACATTTCATTCACAAAAAATTCGTATAACTATGAATACATTCCATGTACTATCAAAATTACGAGAATTAACTTATATGCAACTCTTTTTCAATATACTGTATATATTATAATAGTAACATGCGTTAACAAGAAAAGTAAGAATTAAATTTATATACTGTACACAGTTCTTTTTTTTCTTCTGTTTTTGACATATTTTGAAAGACTTTGCAGGTTCTTATTATTAACGATTTTTGTTGACTTTAATAATATAGTACTTGAAAAAAAAAAGAGTGGGGAATAAAAGCCATTTTAAAGCTAGAGGCAAAAAGAAAATTAAGTATTAAACTCATGGATTTTTTGTGAGAGGCGGGGGGGGGGTGTCCTTATTTTTAAAAGAAATGCCTAAAAAGATGTTTTTGCTACTAATTACTAAAAATAGTTTAATACCTGGGTTAGTTTTTTTTTTTAAAAAAAAAAAAAAAACCAAATTAAACCGCCTTTAAACTTTAATCCGAGCCTTAAGCAAACGGTCAATGAAAAAAATCTGAGATTAAGTAGTTAGTTTATATATATCTTGAATAATTATTATTGATGTAAATTATTTTGCAATATTAAAACTTGAAAAACAAGAAGTAGGTATCTATAAATGCTGAGAAATGGTCAAACTGTCATTTGCAACTTATATACTGTATTATAATTTAAATATATATATATGATAATTTTTTTCCTTTCTGGCAGTCAGTTAGCAAATTCTATATTACTTGATTTTTTTTTTTTATAGAAAATAATTTAAACTAATAAATACAAACAATTAAAAAAAATAAAAATGTAATAAAATCAAATAATAACACAAATTTGACAATTAATTTTTAAATAATAAAAGAAAAGATTGCAGGCAAAAATATGAAAATGATGCAGTGTACGTGTAAATAATATCGTCATTTGTTCTGAAAAATGTGTTGGAGACTAACACCCACACAGAAATAAATTCTAACACATCATTTTAGTAGATGCTTTAGAACAATTTTTAACAACCATTTACTGACACATATTTTTCTTCAAAAATGTATACAAAATGTTCCGGATATTTTGTCCAGGGCAAATAAAAAAATTTCAAATTTCATCGAAAGTTAAAAAAATATTATTATTTTCACATTTTACCAAAACTTTTTTTTTAAAAAAAAAGAATAGTGGCAGAATAGATGACTAATTAAAATACGTAACCAAAATATAATCAACTAATATTAAAACTAAAACAATTTTAGACATTTCATCAAAAGTGCCTACAAACTGTTAGGGATTTCACATTTCATTGGCAGCAAAATACAAAACTTTAAATTTCTTCAAAAGTTAAAAAAAAAAATATGAAAAATATTTGTTTTATCCTGACAATGATTTAAAATATGGATTAATACAATTAGCAAATATTAAATTTGAAATTAGTTTTACAATTGGCATTTTATTTTAGAATGAGTAAAAATGTAATGTCAGAATACATGAATATGATAAAACTGAAAACAAAGTTCATAAAATATGCATAATATTAAACTAAATATAATGCGTAATACATGTTAAATAGTAGAATCGTAATGCAATATAAAAAAATAATTACGTAAGAAATATTTACTTTATATTGTTGATTTTTGAACAATAAATAAAATATTATTGAAAAACAGGGAAGGTTGAGTCACATTTTTTATCTTGGCTTAGGAAAAGGGATGTGGTTTTGACCTCATGATGTGGGAACAGAAAAAAAATTAAAAGTTTTGCTCAAACTTGACTTGTGATTTTAAAACGATTAAAACAAAATAAAATGTTAAAAAAAATCAAATATTTTGTTAAAGCATACTTAGTCAACAATTGTAATAGTTTAATTTTCTAGTCTATTTATCCAATCATTTATCTATCTCTGTTCATTTTCTGTGCACCTATCTATTGTATATGGTTATTTTTCTATGTATTTATCTATCTATTTATCAATGTGTCTATCCATTTATTCATCTATCTATTTATCTACCCATCCTATCTAACTACCTATTTACTTCTCTAGCTATATATCTATCTATCTATCTCTCTATTTGCCTAATGTTTAGTCTATTTAAATATTTATCTGACTTTCTATATATATATACCCATCCACTCACCCATCTATCTCTCCAAATATCTATTTATTGAACAATCTATCTACTTATGTATCTATCTATCTATTTATCTACCAATCTGCCTATCTTATTTTCTATGTATTTATTTATCTATTCATCTATTTAACTATCTATCTACTCATACCGTAATCTATCCATCTATTGACTTCTGTATCTATTTATCTGCTTTTTGTCTATTACGCATCAAACCGTCCATTTGTTTAACTATTTATTTAGCCACTCATTCAATCATTTATAAGTCATCTATTTACCTATGCACCTACCTATCAATTTATCTATCTATTAACTTTTTTTTCTATTTACTTATCTGACTATTCTATCAATTTATCCGTCTGCTGTTATCTATCTATATCTTACTATTTATATATTTATGTATTCAATTATTTATTTAACTATCTATCTGACTTTCTGTCTATAAGTCTACCCATCCATTATCCATCCAACTATTTATATTTATTCAACCATCTATTTATGTATCTATATGTTTTTCTGTCTGTCTATCTACTTATTTATCCATCCAACCATCTATCTATTTACCACCATTTCATTCATCTATAATTAATCTATATATCTACATATCTATTTATCTTTCTATTTAGCTATCAGGCTTTCTATCTGTCTATTCACCTAATCACTCATTCATCTATCTATTCAACCATCAATTTATCGATTCATCCATCAATCTATCCATTTATCTAGAGACACATAAATAAGGAGATAAGCAATAAATAAGTAGATAGGATTTGTGAGTAGATAGATAGATGAATGGATTAATATATAGATATAAAGACAAACAAATATCTAGATAGGTAGATGGATGATGTATAGATTGATGAATAGATAGACAGATGAAAAGGCAGATAGATAGATAGATATGGAGAGATGAGTTGGTAAATATGTAGATAGTTATGGATAATTGGATGGATAAGTAAAAAGATGAATATACAGACATAAACTGATAGATAGATAGGTAATTGTTTTTCTATCCATATATTTATTCTTTCATCTATCTATCTATCCATCTTCCTATTTCCTTTATCTACTTACCTCCCTATCTATGTATCTAACCCAGATAGATAGATTGATTGATAGATGAATAAATAAATAAATAAACGGATGGATAAATAGATGGATACATAGAAAGTCAGATAAAATAGACAATTAGATAGATAGATAGATAGATAGATAGATAGATAGATAGATAGATAGATAGATAGATAGATAGATAGATAGATAGATAGATAGATAGGTAGATAGATAGATAGATAGATAGATAGATAGATAGATAGATAGATTGATTGATAGGTAGGTAGGTAGGTAGGTAGGTAGGTAGGTAGATAGATAGATAGATAGATAGATAGATAGATAGATAGATAGATAGATAGATAGATAGATAGATAGATAGATAGATAGATAGATAGATAGATAGATAGATAGATAGATGAGCAAGCAAATATATGATTAAATAAATAAATAGATAGATGGACAATATATATATATATATATATATATGGATATATAGATTGATGTGATGTAGAAATAAACTAGCAGATTTTTGGGTGAATAGACAAATAAATAAATGGATAGTTATATAAATAAATATGAGTAAGATTGACAGATACATAGAAAGTGAGATAGATAGGTAAATAAATAAGCAGATACCTAGACAGAGAGTAAATAGATGGATATATAAATTTAATATTTTTAACAGTTAATGTAGATGCAAATTAATTATTAATGGGATTACCATTATATATAGAAGTTAAATTCACAGTTTAGGTGAATTAATATGCAGCAACTAATCAGACATGATTCTGGGGTCTGAATGATAGCCCTCTGGTGGTTGCTGAACATCAATTCACTTAAACTGTGGATTTAACTTTTATATATAACAGCCATCCCATTTACTAATTAATTTATATATAGATAAATAGATATATAGAGAAGCAGATAGACACATAAGTAATTAGATAGGCAGACAGATAAATATGTAGATAGATAGATATGTAGGTATGTAGAAAGATAGAAAAATTGCTTATAAATGAAGAGATGGGTGGGTAAATAGGTAGCAAATTAACTAAATGGATGATTGGATGGATAAATAAATAGATAGATAAACAGACAGAAAAACAAATAGAAAGTTAGATAAATAGATACAGAGATAGATAGATTGATGAGTGAATTGGTAGATAAATAGATGGATGGTTGAATGGATAAATAGATAAATAGATAAATAAATATAAAAATGGGGAGTAAACAGATAAATGAATAGAGAGAGAATGAGGGGATAAATCGATAGATAAATAAAAATGGATGGATAAATAGATAGATGCACAGATAGATAAATACACAGAAAGCTAGATGGATGGGTAGATAGATTGACAAAGATGGATGGATTGATATACTAAATAAATCTATTAGAAAATTAAACTTTTGTTAATTATTGACAAAATATGCTATAATAATATTTGATTTTTTTTTCCACTTTTTTTTTAATCACTTTAAAATCATGAGGTCAAGTTTGACCAAAGCTTTTTATTTTTTCCCCACTCTCACTTTATGAGGTCAAAACTATATCAATTTCTTTTCTCTCCCTTGTTCTAAGCCAGCAGAAGAAGCACAACACAATAATCATCTTCACTTTCAAGAATTATTTTTACCTATTTACTGTTCAAAAATTAACATAAAATAAATATTTTTCATTTCATATTATGCTATATTATTTTATATGTATTATGTTGTATATTTATTTTAATATAATAGATATATTTTTTAAATTTTGTTTTTATTTTGTAACCATGTTCTTGTATTCTGCTTCTACGTGTTTTTTATTCTAAAATAAAATGTCAGGTTTTCACTTTTAATATTTGCTAACTATAGTAATCCACATTATTACTTATTCTCAAATTAAAATAAATATTTCGCACACAATTTTTTCTTCTTAACTTTTGAAAAATATGAAATTTTGTATTCTGCCATCATACTTTTTTACTTCTAAGTTTTGGTTAATTTGAAATCCTTAACAGTTTATTGATACTTTTGATGAAATGTTTAAAATTGTTTTGATTTTAATATTTGCTAATTAATAAGTAAATAATTCTCAAGTAATTTTTTTTAACTTTTGAAAAAATTTGAAATTTTGTATTCTGCCATCATACTTTTTTACTTCTAAGTTTTGGTTAATTTGAAATCCTTAACAGTTTATTGATACTTTTGATGAAATGTTTAAAATTGTTTTGATTTTAATATTTGCTAATTAATAAGTAAATAATTCTCAAGTAATTTTTTTTAACTTTTGAAAAAATTTGAAATTTTGTATTTCCATTTACTGTTCAAAAATGAATAACAAAATAAATATTTCTCAAGTAAATATTTTTCAAATTATGGTTACAATTTTAGTTATTCATATATTCACCTTCCTTTGTTTAAAGTTTCGATAAAATATAATTTTTTTTTTTAACTTAAGTAGAAATTTTTTATTTGCCCTGGATAAAATATCGGAAACTCTTTGTACATAGTTTCAATGAAATGTCTAAAGTTATTTATAATTTGCTTGGGCCAGTAGGGGTTTTGTGGTTATCACTAATATCAAAAATTATTTTAGAGCATTTACTAAAACTCTACCAAATTTCAAATATTCATTTACATGGATTATTATTGGAAAATGGTAACTATTTATTAATGCCTGAAAAAAAATATATAGTTGACTTAGTCATGCTACAATAAATATAAATTTTACATACTTCCATCAATCCTAAATATATATGTGTGTTCATGTTTATTGATGAAAATTTTAATATATACTTTATATTTACATAAAAAATAAATGCAGTTTATTTAGTCATTTTTGGTCAATAACGTTTTAAATTTACTTATACAGAGTGTTTTCATTTTTCACATTAAACAGTAGAGGAGTGATGAATTTTCTCTTTGCTTTACAAATTGGAAGCTTTAACGTCTATAAAAAATTAAACTTTTACATAGCAAACACTTATAAAATGTGCATGCTTACATGCACAAAGATATTACTTAGTATACAGTAATGATTTTCTATCATCACAAGGGATTATACTGCATTGTATCTAAATATTGTGATATACTGACATTTTTTGATGTAGAAAACGTGTAGCTCAGTTTAAATTTTAGATTAGAGATTATAAAAATAAAATAAAATAGGTAACAAAATATAGATAATGCTCATTACTTAGAAATATCTAAATGCATTATCAGGATGTATCTAAAAAACAATAAGGAGTTAGTAGTAAGAACTACATCAAACCTTTGCTATTTAACTTCTAAATTAACAAAATCAGTATTATGAAATTAAATGACTTCTATGTTTCATAAGTCTTTTAGTTTACCCAAGTGAAAGCATTGTCTATACATTCTTTGTAGAATACATAGAAGTTAAAAGCTTTGGTGGTGAATTCTGTAATTTAAACTAGTATTAAATTTTTTTCTGCATCCAATCGTTGGTTTATCATTTTTAATTTCTTACAAATTATGAAGAAAATGCTAACCATTACTACAAATAAAACTTTCCCATGCTACCTAAAACTTGACTGAAGAAGATGACTACACTTCTGAACAAATTGTTAATATTGACGATTCAGGACATTATTGGAAAATAATAGCGTCTGACGCAACATTTCACAAAAAGAAAAAAACACTGCTTTGATTAACAAAGTCAAGGAAAAAATAGAGTTGATCTTGGAAGACATGTGAAAAATATTAGTTTTATTTTTTTTTAAATGACCCACTTGGTGAGCGATCTTTTAAGTTTTAATAGAAATAAAAAAAATGTCTGCATTTATTTCAAATATATATAAACCACAGACAACTATTGATTATTTTTTTGTAAAAAACAACAATAACAAAGGATGTAAATCTCACTCAAAGATTTCTCTTATCTTGGTTTGTATAGTTTAGCATTTTCTCCTTAAACATTTTGTTGATGTTTTAGCAATATCTTTTTATAATTGTTTTATTCATACTTGTTTATTTAGTTTTTAAAGTAATATAACATAAATCATAAATGAAGTAATATATGTTTACATTTATATATTGATTAATGTGCATTTTATATAGATCTATAAAAACACATATTGACAGTTTTATTTTGTTCGTATTGATTATACTTTGTTAAAATTATTCCTAGGGGAATTTATTTTTCGGGTTTCCTCATCATTTCAATCTCTTGTAAGTTTTCTGGAATCAAACGTGAGAATGAAAATACAGTTGTATTAGATCAAAAAATATCTACATTGGATCAAATATAAATAAAATGTTGTTATGTTTGTTTACAAACTAAATTGTTTAAAAGTCAAAACTGCATAAATATTTATAAAGTATATAAACAAATAAAATGTCACGCCGTCACTATAAGTAGTTGAGCAGAGTAGTAAACTCAGAAATAGAATTTCCGATATCTATTGATAGCAGAAAATAGTGAAAAACAAAATTAACTTCAGACGTCAAATGAAACTATTATATTCATTTGACCTCGTATAACTTCTTTAATAACTAACAAAAAGATTAACAAAATAGATCTCATAAATTTAATTAATCTATAATTGTTTACATGTAAGTATAGTAAATCCGTGTCCAAATGCAGTTTGGAGCAATAAAGCAATAGTGTATTATAATAAGATACTATTATAATAAGGTACTATGATTAGAAATACTATTTGATTATTATTAGTAGTAATTGCACTTGCTTATATCTTACTAACATTAATTTATTATAGTATTTAAATAATAAAATATTGAAGCAATTTATATTATTCAGATGAGTAAGTTATATAAAAAATTTGTAAATGATGAAGTAGATAAATATATAATGTTTTAAGAAAAGCAATTTAAAATATATTTAGATTATTTATCAGATAGTATGTTTGAGGGAGAGGGGAACTAACATCATTGATTTGTCAAATCAAAAGACAATAGTTAATTTTTAACTTTATAAATGTATTAAATAATCTCCACACTATCACATATTCTTTTGAAATGATCTAAATAATGATACAATAAAAGACAAAAGATCCCCAGAATGCATTTCATGCTGAACCAGTATTCATCAATTGGCCTAGACAATATCCTTATTATATGTACAGTATTTATCAATAGTAAATTGTTACATTTTGTTTAACAAGTGTCAAACTTATTCCATCCACAACTTTGAAAGATGGTGACCTGGGCTAACTGATGAGTGCTGGTTCAGCATGAACCACATTTTGATGGTCATTTGTCTTTTATAGTATCTTTATTTAAATGATATTAAAAGAATATGTGATGATGTGGCACATGGAAAAGAAATATTGTGTGTGTTTAATTAAAAAAATCAGATATATTAATCTTTAACTGAGATTAAGTTTATATCTGATCTACAGACAATCTCCAATTTAATAAATGATTAGTGATAATCATTACTGTATATATCTAGAGTGAATTGTGTCAAAGTTGTGGGTGGAGTAAATTTGACACTTGTAAATCAAAATGTAACAATTTCATTTTTATCCTTTTAATTAAATTTGTAATTAAGTTTGTAAATCAATAAAAATTCTTCTTATTTGATGAGAAGTTCGAGTTCATATGTTTTCAAGTAGGTTTCGATGATAACTTGGGTTTATATAAGTCATTATGAAATTTTACTAAACCAAAATTCCAGAATGACCAACACCTTGTGAATATGTATAAACAGTCATATTTTAATAAAAAGTTCAAACTAAACTAATCTTTGCTGTTCATTGTCATTTTATTTTTGTTGTTCTAAATGAAATAGCATGCGGTAATACTCACATAATATTTAGTTTATTTACGTAATTAATAATAGTAATAATTATTGGCAATTAATTTTCTGAGAGGTCACATGAAGTTGCTCACAATTATTTCACTCAACTAACTAAAGTGTTGTTGTTGCTATTATTATTATTGTTATTATTATTATTATTATCATCATCATCATCATTATAGTAATGACTATTCTGTAAAATTTGCTATATTGCATCTTCTGAAATATTTATTAAAAATAACTTTAGATTCAAATTAACCAAAAGAAATGTAATAATAAAAATGATAGAAAGACGAAATGAGTATAAATTATTCTGCCTTGGATTTGATAATTATAAAAAGCATTTGATTCTATAAGCAATAGGGCAGTGATTAAAGCTTCAGAATTTAAAGACATAAATTCAGGATATGACAAATTTTAAAGAATTTTTATCAAATCACAAGAACAGTGGTTGGACTATATGTTTGACCTGAAAAGATTGCTATCAATAAGTGTATATAAAAGGACAATTCCATATCTCCAAATTTTTACACCAGTTTTACAGGAAGTGTTTTGGGGAATAAATTTGGAAGCTAAAAAAATAAAAATAAATGGAGATTATTTTTAGAGATTTTGTAAGTGATATGGTTATTTTCACACATAATGTTTTAGAGTTCAGGAAATGTTGCAAAATGCTATCAGATGAAAGCAAAAAAGTAGAGAAGAAAAAAATAAGTATGTTTTGACAGTTCTTATTTATAGGTCTGAGATTTGATTGGTTAAACTAAGTTTCATGTGATCACAGTTTATTATATTAAGTACTTTGCTCTGCTGGTTCAATGCATTAGTAGAAAAGCAGACCCACGAGCTAAAAAAAGCTGTATGGATTGCAGTTCCCAAATGACAAAACAGTTGATTACTTTACAGAGATTTCAAAACACATAGTAAAATATCAAATGGTAATATAAATTGAAAGTGATATATATGAGAGAGAAACAGATAAGGTATCACTGATATCAATGGAAAAATTGAAATACTATACAATGACACTAGAATGATTTTATTATAAATAAATAGTTATCTTAAACAGAATTTTAAAATATTTAAAAGGCTTAAAAAAATATTCAATATGAAGTAAATAGATAACATAAAAAATTAATAAAGTGGATTCAACTCGAAGAGATCTTCATCTGGCAGTGAATCGATGATAGTTTAAAATAATGGTGATAGAAATCATATTTTGTTAAAAAATAAAACTCATTTATATTTTAAACTTGGAGCTCTGGTTGAATTTTCACATTTGTTTTCCTATTTAAATAATGCTACATTGGGAGAATTATAAATCAAATCTTTATTATTCGTATTTCTTTTTTAATAGTTTACAACTGATGACTTCTCCATAAATGGAGTCAGGAATCTTTCAGCAACTATGCCAAAAAAAACCTTTTAGCCAGTTTACATTTCCCTTCTATTCCCCATCCTAAGATTTCCCATATTCTGCTCCATCCCATTTCCACAACATAATCTTTGTTAACTTTATGGCTTTTATATCTAAATCCTGCTTATCTTTTCCCAAACCCAGCATAAAAATCAATAACCCACTTCTCTGTATAATCACTTTGTTCAAATTTATTTTCCCATAACTTCATTATTTGTACCCTTTTTGCTTTCAAGCATTTACATTCAATCAACAGATGCCTAATATTTTCTATATCTTCCTTACACAATTTACAGTCTAAATCACCCATATTTTTCCATTTACATGTATATTCTCTTGTTGCTAAAGATCCCATTGGAGCCTTAAACAATAAGCTATTTTCCTTACTGTTATCATAAATTAACTCCGCACCCAATGTTCCATTTACTTCTTTATATATTTAAGCTCTTTTTACTCTCCATACTAGTTCTCCATCTATCCAACTCCCTATTCTTTATTAATGCATCTATTCTTTTATCCCATTCCTTACCACTATAACACTCAACAATCCTCCCAACACAATCATCCCACCTTTTATACGAGTATACTGATATAAATTCTTTATCCAAATCCTTTGCATACCACAATACCTTTCTCACTCATCTTGTTGCCTTCCCTTTACGCATAACCCAATTAAATACTATTTTGGCTATTCTTTTATTATCCATAAACTGCAACATACCAAACATTTTCATTTTACTTTTTGCATCTCTCATATAAAAACTTGATCATCTCATTTCTCCTTCAATTGCCTCCTTTGTTGTCCATATCTATGCATCAATGTATGTCTTCCTACTCCCCTTTGTACTTTCACTAAGTAATCTAATACCCTTTTACTAACACATAACTCATCATTACCATATGTTAACCCTGCTATTACAACTCCCTTCCATACAATTCTAGCTACATCATATTTATTATATGAAAACACTGTTAATTTCTTTACTAAACCCTTTCTTTTCTTTGCTTCATTTACCATTTTTTTCTCCCATTTAACCAAGAAATTTTCCTGATTACTTAAGATGATTCCCAAATAACTATACCTATCCACCACACTTAAATTTATATCCCCCAATAAAAATTCTACATCTTCTCTTTTCCCATTATTAATCATCATTATATTTGATTTTTCTTCACTAAATTTAATCCCCATCTCTTTACCCACCCTTGCACATGTCGTCAGCATAACTTCCATATCTTCTCTTCTTTCTGCACACAAAAAAATATCATCAGCAAAAGAAATACCAGACAAAATATATACTCCCTTGCCACTCATTAATGTTATCTCTATCCCTCTTTCTAGTCTTTTTATTGCTTTCTCCATTTCATTCAAAAACAACAAAAACAAAATAGGTAACATAGGAAATCTTTGCCTTAATACCACCCTGTTTTTAACTTTAACTGATTCTATATCCCCTAATTGGTAAGTATAGTAATTATTTTTATATAATTTCTTAATAATATTTATTAAAGCTTCATCCATTCCCAAATTTGCTAAACTTACCCATAATCTATTTCTATTTACTTTATTATATGCCTTCTCCATATTTATAAAACTCATATATAACAATCTATCTGAATTCCTACTCATATCCATAAGTTGTGTAACTACAAATAAACTATCTCCTATACACCTATCTGACCTAAAACCTCCTTGCATTTTCTCCACTACATTATTCTCTTCCATCCATTTTACAATTATTCTAGCCACTATATATGAGAAAACTTTATATAAAACTGATGTTATCGCTATCGGTCTATAATTATTTAACTTTCTATGATCCTTACCCTTTTCTTTAAATAATAATCTTACTCTTATATTACTCCAACTACCCAACTCTCTTCTGTGCCATCTTATTAAAACATGATATTAACTTTGCTTTTGCTCTATGCCCTAAATTCATTACCATCTCTGCTGCCCATCCATCTAAACCTCTCGCCTTTCCACTTTTCAATTTCTTCCCTGCCTCATTCACTTCTTTTTTTGTGAACCTAATATTCCCATTACTAGTAAACCCTCCACTACTACCGCCCCATTCGTGATTTAGCAACACTACTGGCTAAGCTGAATACGAAAACTAAAGTTTCCTGAATTGACTCTTAGCTGAGAAAAGGAAAATATATATCTATTATTTTAGTCGAAGAAATAGGATTCTTGCATTCCGTTTATCGCTTTCGTTTTCAACCGACAATTAATCTTCCCGTAACTCATAATTAAAATTATTTAAAAAAAAAAAATCATACGCACAATTAAAAACTGTTATCTTTTGGACTACAAATTTTACAGCGTTTACAAGTAGAATGTTATTTTTCTACTTATCTGTCGCACTTTTAAAATAAAACATATATAGAGAGACATCAGAGTCCCGAATATTTTACAACCTATCATATTTTTTATAGTTTATAGGCAGTGTATCTAGGTAATTTTATTTCTCAAAAGAAAATGTTGCAAAATATCAATAAAGAGATGGCCACTGTCAGGTGAATCGCATTAACAAGTTACTGTTTGTACAGAGAAAAGGCAGGCTGAAATGTTATAATAAAAGCTATGTAAATAGTTAAATAGTTTGATTCATTTAAATCAATATTTATATAAAGAATATTATTCTTTGTACTTTTACAAAAAGTAAATAAATAAATCAAACATTTTGTAAGTCACCGTTTAAAGCATAACAAATACTAAATATCAATAGAAAACTTAATAAATAAGAATATTACAAAGATGAAAGACGTTTTAACGGTGATTCATTCTACTTTTTTTTTTTTCAAATATATATATACGTCTAAAAAAAATGAATCTTCTATCCCATAAACAAATCATGAAATAAGATAAAGATTATAGTTTTTAAGCAGTTAGTGCTTCACATGGAAATTTTCATTCTTTTTCATTTATAAAAGATTTTGTTTTATTATTTTTTAAAAAAAACCTATAATTCGTTAATTATGATTCTTCGAATATACATTTTGATTTGAAAAAAGAAACCCTGATTTTTTACATGAAAATTAATCTTGATCTAAAATAATATTTTTAATCGAGACTCCTCTCTGATTTTATATTTATTTACGATACGGTTTATTATAAAGTATAAATATACACAGAGAAACATCTAATTGGGAGATAAGTGATAGACATACATACATAAATGGTTAAATAAATAAATTATCTGTATAGATTGTTATAAAAAAATGATATGTATATATTGCTAACGGTGTGACTTTAGAATTGAGATATTAGAATAATTTGATAAGCAGGTAGCAAGATATAGAAAAGTATTTTGGTTGGTCAAAATATTTATCCTATTGTTTAGTTGTGCCAACAGGCCTTTTGATAGAGAACACAAAAAAGCTAATGGCCTTATTGTTAGGAATTCATAACAAGTTTGAGCACCAGAATCGATCCTGGTACTTGCCGATCCCAAGTCCGATGCTTTACCACTGCTATAAACCGCACAGGATATAGAAAACATAATAAACATGCATACATTTGTGAAATATGAAATGTCAAAATTCCTCTCAATTAATTAATGATTTTCTTTTAAATAATCATGTTATTGTGTGTGGGTGTTTTGTTTATTTTTGTAAATTTGACCACTCATTTCTTTAAGCAAAGAGCCTGATAATATAAAAATAGCTAGATAAAATAGTATAAATTTCTAGGTCTAGTCCCATTAAAAAAGAAAAAAAAATATTAGTCTGGCCACCTGAGTATGGCATTCCTATATTATGTGACTCCTTGAATCACAAGTATGAGCAATATATCATTGCCTTCTACCAAAAGATTAGCCAGTCAGAAATCAATTTTGAGACCTGCTTTCTTTTATTCAGTATTCACATTTTGGTTTCTAAAGTGAAGAAAGATATCATCAACTGTCTAATTTAAGACAAACCAGAGAAATCATATGCTAATTTAATAATAAACATATCAGCTTTTACTAAAATAAACTGAATATAAAAATGTAAGTAATAAAATTGTATTATAAAGAGAGAAAAATAGATTTGTTTGTTACATAAAATTACTATTTACTTGTCTAATTTTAGCTGTCTTTTAAATAGATTAATCTTTTGTTGTTTAAAATTTCAACCAGAAGTACCTATGTACTTTTGATTTACAGTAAAGTTATCAGTTTTTTGTTTTTTGTTGTTTGCTTGTTTAAATTTGTTTTTAACATCTTCCAAAATATTATAGGCATATGGAATAAAATAATGGTTTTGTATCATGGCTCCAATTATATTTAATAATACTATATTGTTTATAATTGGTTAAATTTAATAAAAGAGGTAGATTCATAATTTTAAAACCAGGACTTCATGAATGATTCAGCATTTTAATAATATTACATCAGATTAAATTTGGTTTTCACCATAGAATAATAAAAGGGGCTTATTTTTTTAAATATTTGCTCTAAGCAAGTGCACCACATAATAAAATAAAAAAGATACTATCACAACATATTTTACTTGTATTAAAACTTGAAGTTATTTGTGTTCCTTTAACTAATTATTGTATTGGTCCATTATGTAAAAATCTGAAAACTTTATTCGTCAATTACATTTTTAGTATGTTTCTATTCATAAAATACTAATCTAAAATAAACAGAATTGTTTCAATTCAGTTTCTAAAGATTGAATAATATTAGATTCAAATTGGTTAAATGTAAAAAAAAATAAAAATAATGTTAATAACTGAAGGAAAATATCAGAAAAACATTTCAAAAATAACCAGAGGTAAAACAAAAGAATTATATTTCAGTTGATCATTATGTGATCACCGGTGATATTGGTGATTTTTTGTTGTTGTTTCTTACAAATTACAATCTCTGATTATTCATTTCTGTTGTATTTTCTTGGTCTAAAATTAAATATTTTAAATAAAAATCTAAATCTAGATACATTATTAGTCAATATCCTGTAAAAAATAATCATAAAATCCATAAATATTTATAAAATATAATTGTATTTTGTTCTTATCAATGAATTCCATAGATATGCAAATTGTAGTCAATAGCAGTCAACGTTAGTCACTTATCTTGAAGAGCGGTCAAGTGTTGTTCACTTTCCCATCCTTATTTTTTTTATAAAATTAAAAAATTTTCAAATCAAAATTTATATTTCGATAAATTAATGTAAAATCTTAATTATGATTGTAAAAAATTACTATAGATATATTTATTTATATTCAAAATCAATTATGAATGTGTAAAACATTTTGTATCTGGAGAACAATGGCCAAAGTTGACAGCTGTCCAACCAGAGAAAAGAGGCTGGACTATATCCCAATACATGGCAATGAAAATTGATTTTTTTTAAAAAAATATATCACCAAATGTGGATTTTTTTAAACTAAAATTTTAAATTTTGAATTTACTATAAAATAAGCATAAAATGAAAGATGGTCAATTGTCTAAAAACAACAATGATTTTATTAATGAATATTTTTCTACTAAATTCATTGCCCCTGTTTAAAGAAAAAAAACCTCCTATTGAATCAGTGGAAAAGCAATTAAATATTACCAAGAGAAATATTATTGTTACACTTAAATCCAACTATTCCATTGTAATGGCTCATTGTCATGTATATATTCTTTCACCTGAGGTTGAAATATAACTTGCTTTACAGAAAATATATAAAAACCAATTAGATATATCAGATTTATTTACTAATTTAAGACATAATTTCACTATCTAAGTCATACATCAAATTGATTAAGATCTTATTGTATGGTTAACCAAAAAACTTTTCAAATAACCAACAGGTATGAAACTACCCCTTCCCCTTCAGATTTTCAACAATAAATCAAGCTGGATTTGATCTTATTAAATATTACTAAAATCTCACTGCTACTGCTGCTGCTGCTACTACTACTACTGCTACTTCTTCTTCTTCTTCTTCTTCTTCTTCTTATTATTATTATTATTATTATTATTATTATTATTATTATTATTATTATTATTATTATTATTATTATTATTATTATTATTATTATTATTATTATTATTATTATTATTATTATTATTATTATTATTATTATTATTATTATTATTATTATTATTATTATTATTATTATTATTATTATTATTATTATTATTATTATTATGACCATAGGGTTACATTGGCTATAAGACACTTTGTATACATATATTTACATTGCTAGTGAGTAAACCAAGTTTAAGTTTGTATCTGTGATGAACAAAAAAAATTAAATTAGGAGGGAAAGACATTTAAACATTGTTAAGGGAGGTGCAAATACATATGTATTATTATTATTATTATTATTATTATTATTATTATTATTATTATTATTATTATTATTATTATTATTATTTTTCAAATAAATTATTATTATTATTATTATTATTATTATTATTATTATTATTATTATTATTATTATTATTATTATTATTATTTTTCAAAGAAAAGAACTTTATTGATGACCATAGGGTTACATTTGCTATAAGACACTTCGTATACATATATTTACATTGTTAGTGAGTAAACCAAGTTTAAATTTGTATCTGTGATAAACAAAAAAAATTAAATTAGGAGGGAAAGACATTTAAACATTGTTAAGGGAGGTGCAAATACATATGTCTTCTTTTTCTTCTTCTTCTTCTTCTTCTTCTTCTTCTTCTTCTTCTTCTTCTTCTTCTTCTTCTTCTTCTTCTTCTTCTTCTTCTTCTTCTTCTTCTTCTTCTTCTTCTTCTTCTTCTTCTTCTTCTTCTTCTTCTTCTTCTTCTTCTTCTTCTTCTTCTTCTTCTTCTTCTTCTTCTTCTTCTTCTTCTTCTTCTTCTTCTTCTTCTTCTTCTTCTTCTTCTTCTTCTTCTTCTTCTTCTTCTTCTTCTTCTTCTTCTTCTTCTTCTTCTTCTTCTTCTTCTTCTTCTTCTTCTTCTTCTTCTTCTTCTTCTTCTTCTTCTTCTTCTTCTTCTTCTTCTTCTTCTTCTTCTTCTTCTTCTTCTATTATTATTATTATTATTATTATTATTATTATTATTATTATTATTATTATTAAGTACCATCAGTAATATATCAACTCTGACAATACTATTAATGATATTCTATCTATTTGTAAAATTTTCATTGTAACTGATAATATATGAAAGTTCATTTATTCCTAATCATAATTTATCTGCTTTAGAAATATAATTTAATAACTTTAGACTATAGACTTGTGACCTATACATTTAAGGAAAAATTAAAGTACTCAATAAAGCAGTTCAATAAATAATTGAATAGTTTATTGCTCAGGTAATCTTCTGAAATCAGAAATAGGAATTAATAAACTAAAGTTGCACTCTAGAAACCTTAGCTCTAGAACGCATATTATTCTACTAATATATTAAACTATGCAGAATAAAATAAAACCATTTTTAATTAAAATGCTTGGGAATAAACATTGCTAAATAAATTAATAAATTCATATTTACATCTTGTAATTCAAGTATTGTGCTGAAGATAATATATAAATTTAGTTATTAGAATTAGATAATTAGATCATTACTATTGTCTTATACTTAAATTAAATGTTAGTATTAATAGAAGTAGAATGTGGAAAAAAAAATATCAGTATTATGTATCATCAAGTCGATATCGATTTCTGGCGATTATATAATGATATTCTGGTATCTATAAAAAAAATTTCAACATGATATAGAAGACAATTCATTTTATATAATGATTACCAAATATTTGTCTATTCTGTATTTGAATCCTATTTTATATTTTTATATTCTTTAAAAGAGAAGTTATTTACTTTTTTTTTTACTCTCACAGATGACAAATTCAGATATATTTTCAAAAATCTATTAAACTTTCACTTTGAGGAATTATTTTAAATGTGTAAAAAAATTAATTAAATGAAAATTATAATTGTTAGGAAAAAAAATTATAATAACAATAAACAAAAATAAATGACAAATATATATATATATCAAGAGTCCACCACCCCCACCTCTAGAATCATACTTGATAATGTAATCTTTTTTTAAAATTTTTATTTAAAAAATGAGTTGTATTTTACTTATAATAAATGCAAAAATATCGATACGGTAGAGATTTCTGTTTTTTCTTAAAGTGAAACATCACAATGACATCAACATCTCTCAACAAAAAGTCTTCCTCCACCCCCACCCCATGAAATTCAATCCAGAAATCTATAGATGATATTAGAAAAACAACAACTAACTTGAAAAACCTAAGAACGAATTTTTGGAAATATTTGTACTTATCCGGAAATGGAACGTAAGTCTTCTTCAGCTTAATAATCAGCACGATATCTATGGGATAATAGCTCTGCTAAAAGAGCCATTTAATATTAAAATGATTATAAAATAAATTAAATGGATTTTGAAATATTGAAAAAGACAACTAATAATAACAATATTTTTTTTGAAATAATAATAAAAAAGATGATTTATGAATAGGATTGTGAAAATAATATGAGTAATAAAAAGCAGATAATTTAAAAAGTAAGTTATTTTTATTTTGTCTATTTGAAATTATATTTAACAATATAATTATGGTATATACTTTTTTAAATTTGAATTTTATAAATTACAATCTAAATTCTCTACAACTATTTCACTCTTCCAAATCAAGATGCTTCAGATTCGCCTATATAAGTGGAAATTTGGGTTAAAGATAAGACAGCCGCTCTTATCTTTATAAAAGTCGCTCTCTTGTGTAGTGGTTCTAAAGGTCCATCTATGGCAAAATATGCTTGATTGTAGGTTAAATCCTGATTAAAGTACTTACATATGCTTTCTATGTGCTCAATAAATTAATTACTACTCTAATAAATTTATTTATTTCAAATTTAATCCTCCTATATATATGTTCTTCCAACATCTTTTTTCTGTGATATCATCTTCTGTACAAAAATATCAACCCATTCTGTGGGCTATCCAATGAAGCTGAGGAGATTCAACAACACCTTCTCAATGACTAATGAGCACTAAACTTCATAGGGCAAATTATGGTAAATGCATATAGGTAGCCCACTACTTCCATCCACTACATAACTCAGTCCTTCCAAAGATTACACATTCTTGCAGTGCATGCAGCTACCCTGTTTGCCTTCTGGTGTACCTGTTGCACCTTTTTGTTAGATAACAAAACCAGGAAGCATCCATCCACATTTATCAATAAATTGCACCAGCTAAAAACATTGGATAACAACATAGCCCTTCCTCTGAACATTTTTGCAGCCACTTTGTCACTCATTAGAGAGTAGTCCCACCTATAAGCTGCTACAAACACCTTCTTGAACATTTCATCTGCTTCATAATACAACTAGATACATGAAAAACTATGTTCCAGATGCTCATTACAACAGTTCAATAGCACCGATGGCTATCTAACCAGACTAGTCAAGCTCAAAGTAAATGAACTATAATTCAAAGATTATGAACATTTTCTTTTTTATACATTCAATACTATATTATACAAAAAAGTATCATTAACAATAATCATGTATAATTACCAATGTTCATGTAACTGTACTGTAATCAGCAATGTTAATCAAATTTATATAATAACAATCATTATACTTGAGATGTCTTTGTAACCCTGGCAAAACTTTTGTAAAACATTTGTAAAACCTATGTAACACATCTTTTGGTCAATAAAGTATATTGCTGAAACATTATCATCATCATAATAATAATATATTAGAGATGAGCTTTGCAGAAACTATATAAACAAGCTCAGAACTTCAAGTATGTTCACATATAGAACATATGTCTTTTATTCAATTTATTTCATATTTTGTAAAGACTATCTCTTAACCTTTTCTGAAGGAAATACTCCCCCCCCCCCTAAAATTGCATTATTCTAATTATAACTCTCCAATATATTCTATATTCTAACATATCTTACCATTGAATATAATCAATTTTGCACTTTTTTAGAATGATTTTGAAACAATCTATATTTTAATGGGATGGGGGAGATAAAAGTTTTAAAACATCAGGGATCTGAGGAATTGTTTGGTCACTCTCAAGAAGAAAAATTAATTTAATGTCAAAAGAATGAGTATGATAGATCACTCTGAGATCACTGAGAGATCATCCAGTTAGAGATCGGTTAGCTACTCCTCACAGCAACTATAAATATAATTATAAATCAACCAACATTATCCAAAAGTAAAAATAAAAATCAGTATAAGTAATACTCAAAAGAAATAATCATCCAGCATCAAAAATAAATCAACAATCGATCTTGTGGCTGGATTTGGACAATACAAAATATAAAAAAACAGTCAATACTGTGACTGGATTTGAAATGGGTCTTCTGTAGACTAGGCCGACTATTTAGCTTTTGCCATTGGGCAATTATTTAAACATTAATTTGGATTCATCAACTAAGTGCACATCCATCAAAATACACAATCATAAAAACAATAATGCTAGGATATTAAAACATGCTGATCATCATCAATGCTCTGGCCACTTAGTACCATTAATGTATTGGCCAACATAAAGTTAATTCTGAGACTAAACTAAAATAAAATATAGTGCATTAGTTTTAAAAAATATAATCTTAGCACCATTCCAGAATATATCAATCATACTGGATGCCCCTTAAGCACTAAATATATCCTCATTTATATATCAGACTGTCATACACAAATATAGCTCAATGAACATGAGATCTATAACTATTACAGTGATCAAGATATGATGCAATACACTTTTTAACAACTGAATTCAAGTTTATTAATAAGAATAAAAAATAAATTGAAATTAAGGTCTTTAGAATATGGTTATACATATAAATTAAGTCTTCTGATTTTGATTAATATACAATAAAAAAATTATCACATTTGTGATTTACAAAATTACTATACAAACTCAAGTGATTACATTATGATTTACAAGCTAATGAGTTTACATAAAATGCATATGCCTGCACAGATGTTTGTTATAATTTAGAAATAAATACATTTCAATTGACAAATATAAATAAAAAAAGATTAAATTTTACATATGTCCTATTTGACACTCAATGATATATACACACATACATGTGTGTATAATTTCTGAACATATTTGAATGGTCCTACAATAATACATGATTAAACTTTTTAACTTACATTTTTAATAATACAAATACCTATGTTAGATTTACTTAAACACACATATAGAATTACACAGATTATTAACATAAATTTAATTTTGTCAAAACAATAAATGGTATTAATTTTTATAATTACTAATTCTATTTTGAAGATACATAAAATTTACACATATGTGTGTATATCAATAAAAAAATCAGTTTATTAAACTCTACCATAGCTTTCTTTTTGTTGTTTTTTTAAAGTATAATCAATTTTAGACAGGTTAGAAAAGTTCTTTTTTTAACAGGTTACTCTTAATTAATTATAATGCTTTTAGAAGCATCTTTAAATTGATCTAAAAAGATTTGTTTTGGTCAATGAATTCAATCATTTCATTCAGTCAAAATTTCACTTGCATTATTTAAAAAAAAGATTTTAAAATAATATTCTTCTATATATGTAGGACTGTCACATGTTGTTCTTCTATAATGTTTTTTTTAGAATTTAAAATAAATTTCAAAATGTCTTTTTGTTTTCTCAATAAGTGATTTTAAACAAAATTGTTATATGTTATATATCTCACTTGGAGAATGTTATTTCAAAAAATGAATTATTTTAAACAACTCACATTATATATATGCAACACAAGGCATTTGTCTGTGGTCCCTTGCATACATCTACCAATTCTTTGGCAAACTGATGGGTACATATCATCATCAGAAAAGTATACTCCAGGCAATTGTCAGCATTGGGAAAGGCATAATCAGGTATGTTGACATTTAATCAGTTCCCTACTGTCTAGGATTTTATGAACTTCAAGCCAGCAAACTATTTTGTATATAATAGATTTCAGCAAGCAGCTGTCTTCTTAGCACACACATCTGTAGCTATAAATTTCAACAGAAAAAGTGGGTCATTATCCTCTATGTGAATTCAAATTCCACTATTGCACTGTAGAGCAGCTGCTTTCTTTCATTCTTACATCTTCATGCAGTTTTCTATATAACTCTGCTAGCCATCTCTGTAGCTAGCTTTACTATTGCCACTCTCTACTGCAGTTACTAACAAACAGCATCTAACTACTTCACAAAATATTTTACCCAAACTTTTCAGGTAGCTATTAGCCAACTGCTGCTCAAAAATATTAAAACCAAATTGAACTAATATTTTTATCAGCACTTTTTATAAGAATCATCTGAGATAATAAAAACACCTTAATTGAAAACAGAATTTTTTCTGTCTAATCTTTATCTTGATTAAAATCAATTTTAATCTTTTTAAATCACTTTTAATTACTTTTGGAAACAACTTTGAAATTTTACCAAAGGTGTAATCTACATATTTTTACTTAGTTGGAGAACTAATTAAAAGACTTCAAAAATAAATAACAGATATTTTTACAATTATCAGAAACATGCTTCTTTTTAAATAGCAAAATCAGAATACAATATTGATTTATTTAGACCATTTTAAATATTTTAATTTATAATAAAATTCTGTTTTAAATCCAGAGTTATTTAACTCTTTACAGTTATTATTATTCCCAGTGAATGTAGAAAAATATCTACAAAAATTTATGTCTGTGTTTATTTTTACTTTTCCTTTATATTTACATATACATATATATAGGAAAAGAGTTGAAAATGATATAAGAAAGTATAATTGTGAACTAACAAGGAAATCTGTAGAAGAGAATAAAAGTCTAAAGACTGTAAAACAACATTTTGGTATTGGTAGGAAATTTATATCTGCAATAAAAAAAAGATGGCATTATTATTAAAAAGAGAGATGACAACATGAAATGTGTAGAAGACTTCTATCAAGAATTATATAATAGTAAAGACAAGTGTCTCCTATACCTATTATATCTTCAGAATTGCCCAGAATTTTGAATGAGGAAATGAGACATGCAATTAAATTTATGAAGAAAGAGAAGACTTCAGGTAATGATAGAATTATAATTGATATATTAAAAGAAGCAGGTGAAGAATTAGAATTTTTTTTAGCAAAGTTATATCTAAATGATAAAGATGTACCAGATGATTGGAAGAATGCAGTATTAATATTAATATTTAAAAAAGGTGATAAAGAAGATATTAGAAATTACAGACCTATCAGTCTTTTATCAGTTTTATATAAAAAATTTACAACTCATCTGCAGAAAACATTGGATTTCCACCAACCAAGAGAACAAGCTGGATTTAAAAGTGGTTTTAGTACAGTAGATCATATCCAGGTATTGAGAGAAGTTATAGAAAAAACAAATGAATATGAGTTGCAATTATGCTTAGGATTTGTAGATTATGAAAAGGCATTTGATTCTATAAACATTTCTTCAGTGATTAAAGCATTGGATCATCAAGGTGTGGATCCAGGATATTGTCATATTTTAAAGAATATTTATAAAAATGCAACAGCAACAATTATATTACATAATGATAGTAGGAAAATCAACATTAAAATGGGTGTAAGATAGGGTGACTCCAAAACTTTTTACAGCAATGCTGCAAGAAGTATTTTGTGGATTAAAATGGGAAGCTAAAGGGGTGAAAGTAAATGGAGATTATTTAATTCATTTAGATTTTGCAGATGATGTAGTTGTTTTTGAAAATAATACTTTAGAGCTACAGGAAATGTTGCATGAGTTATCAGGTGAAAGTAGGAAAGTAGGACTAAAGATAAATGTTAAAAAGACTAAAGTAATGATTAATAGATTTTCTCAAAATATGAAAATAAAGATTGATTATGATGAGTTAGAAGAAGTTAACAGTTACAAATAACTTGGTCTGGTCAGATTATTAATACAGATGAAAACATAATGGATGAAATTAATCATAGAATTAAACTCGGTTGGAGTGCTTTTGGTAGAAATAACCTGATACTAAAAGGAAATATGCCTATGTGTTTGAAAAGGAAGGTTTTTAATAAATGTTTTGCCAGTTCTTACTTATGAATCTGAGACTTGAACACTTAATAGAAGAGCAATACAGAGACTTCAGACCACTCAAAAAAGTATGAAGAGATGCATGTTGGGAGTAACAAGAAGAGATCGAAAATGCAATGTATGGGTAAGAGAACAAACAGATGTTACTGACCTCATTGAAAAAATTAAAAGACTGAAGTGGAGTTGGGCTGGATATATTTCTAGAAAAGATAATAGATGGACAATTGAGATTTTAAACTGGATTCCAAGAGATTGTAAAAGACCCAGAAAGAGGCCACATGTGAAATGGATGGATGAAATAAGAAAGTGTGCAGGGTGTAATGTGGAGAAGAGAAGCTAAAGATAGGAAAAGATGGATTGAACTTGGAGAGACCTTCATCCTGCAGTGGATTGATAATGGTTGATGATATATATATATATATATATATATATATATATATATATATATATATATATATATATATATATATATATATATATATATATATATATATTGTTGCTGTGTGCTATAGCCTAACTGGTTACAATATATTATAAAAAGGGATCTACCTGTCCTACAAAAATAATGTTCAAGTTTATTATAAAATACATACCTTTTTAGAAAGTTTTACATTATTCATTTCTATTCTAATGAAGATATGGCTTTCCAATAGTTGACTCTACAATATCATATTTAACATTGAAAAGCATAATGATTTGTATTATGATCTTGCTATTACATTTTTTAGAATTTAAAAGAACAACTTTAATTTAAAAACTGCCATTATATTATATTTAAGGATCTAAGCATCACTTCCATATCATAAATTAGATAAAATAACAATTCTATATATAGCTACTTTAGTGATGAATACCCTATATTTTATTATGATGTTTATCCATATGGTTTTGTTAAATGCAGCAACAGCATGCCAGAGTCTCTGATGCACTTCAACATCTAAGCCATTTTTTTATTTAAAATGCTACTAATTCATTTAAATTAACATACATTCTCAACCCATAACTATCCAATCTAAGAATTGTTGATAAATCTATAGTTATGTCAGTTATAAAATAACTCTTGGAGAAAGGATAGTATGTATTAAAAGAAAGCATTGAATTAATCTCTTAGCTTCTACTGATACTTATATTGCAATAATAATCATTCTATATCGTTCTAAACTAAAGTAATATGGACAATTAAAATATACCATATAATAGGGAAATTCTCATATTAGTTTCTAGCTATTGGTTTTTGTCAGTAAGGGGCACTTTACAGGCAGATTGTTTTGGATTTAAAATATCAATGTTTAAAATGTGGAATCACAGCTTGAATAGCATAAAAAGTTAATGTGCCTCCTGGGTAGATTATCCAGAGCTCATCACTGATAAATGCAAATAATCAGAACTACTCTAGGGATATGATTGACACTCAATTGTGCAAGTTTATAGTGATGACTCCAGATTAAAGTAGATTGTATTGAAAAGCTTCATTAACTGGGAATTTTTAAAGGGTACTAATTGTATTTTTTTATTGTAAAAACAATTATTAGATTGTTAAATTTTATTTTATAAAATGTTATGGTTTTTATCAGGATTGTCTAAGAATACAAGATAAAATGGATTTTAATATATCTAAAAGAAATTTATTTTTATGATGTCAGACCATGTATAATAATCCCAAAAAATAAATTAATTCTATTGCAATATTTACATCTTTTAAATCCAGTCATTTAAAATAAGCTACTGACTCCAACATTTATTTGCAAACAATAAAATCAAGGTATTTCATTTAGCAATTATTACTCAGATAAATATGTTTTTTAACTATTTTAAATACTGCTTTTTCTGTGGAAGAGCATTGTAAAATCATCATCTGAATTTCGGAAATTTTTTGATTAAGAAGGCTGATCTATCCTTTACATTATAAGGTAGTTGTGATCCCAAAATGAAAAAAATAGATGAGGGTTTCCATGAAACTTAAAAAATTGTGATCATATAATGCAGATGTATTTCATATTATTTCTTCTTAACCAATAAATATTAATTTAAAAAAGTCAAATAATCTCCATTTAGCCATATTTTTAGATTTCTGAGTGTTTTTTATAATTTTTGAGGACAATTATATCTCTTACTGGTTTTCTTTTATTATAGTATGCAGTCAAATTAGCACTTTTTTTTATCCTAAATAGCTAATACTTTGATTTAATGTAATTAATTATTGATGCCTTGAGAGGTTTAGTGAAGTGGTAGAATGGTGGGATCAAGACTCCACTTCATCATTTCAGATATTCAATGTCCTTGTAGACTTCTGGGCAATAAACCATTTGACATTTTATGAATATTATTCTAGTCTGAAATCTATTTTAAAGTAATATAGTATTTTCTATATGTTTTTGTCAAAAAATGCACATTAAATTGACAATAATTTATATATGTAGAACATGGGAAGATGAATATTTTGGTGATTTTTGATTGTTATAATCAAACCAAACATGATTTATTTAGTTATTTTAGAACATGGGAAGATGAATATTTTGGTGATTTTTGATTGTTATAATCAAACCAAACATAATTTATTTAGTTATTTTTAATATGTGCAGTAGAATTAGTAATCCACTCTTATTATTTTACTCCAAACTCATCTATTGAAAGCTTGAGTAATCAATAGACCCAGATGTTATTATATATGCATATATAATTTTTATTGATGATCCTGCCAAAAAAGAATTTGGATATTTGGTTAGTCTACCAGTTGGTGCTTGTGAAATAATTAATCTATTAATTAATCAATCAAGCTAACCAGCACATATTTTGATGTGTTGGAGCAGCATTTGAGATTTTTAAAAGTAAAATTTACATTTTTTGCCTCTGCTGAAAATTTTGAGAAGCTTCTTTTCTTACAGCTTTAAAATTCTCATATATTTATTTTCTAATATTTTAAATACAAAAAATTTAAAAGATGGTGGGAAAATAGAATATGTGGTCCATCAAAGCATCTCAAGCTCTGGGATGATGATTTCCCATTATATATTTTATGATCTCAAACCTTAAGAGATTACTTAGAGAAAATATTACAATGTTGAAAAAATATTATGATGGTCTAAAAACTTGAATTTTTGGAAAACTTATGATTATATTTGTATTGTAATTATGTAATAATTATTAAAAATCAAAAATAAATATTATATATTTATTTTTTACAAAAATGTTTTATTTTTAAATATAAAATATTTTTTTCTGAGTATTGTTACTATAGAGATTAAGGCCACAGGAAACACACATATCTAGAATTGAGGTCACTCTGCAGATTGTTTTAATATTTAGTGAAATCATAAACATTACAAAAAAAATTAAACTTTTAAAGTATAAATTGATAGATTTAATAGTTATTAAAAATAATTTGTTCAGATTTTTAAAACAAACATCAAACAAAGAAAATTTTGTTCATTTTGCAAATTGAATCAGCCCCACCTAAAATTTGAAGACATGACCACAATTTGTTTTGATTAAAATCTAATTTTTAAAATAATTCCCAAAATCAAATATGATTTTTTAAAATTTATTTAATTTCTAAAGAAAAATATTTATTGAATGAAGTCAAATTTATTATATTCTGATAAATAATAATGGTTTAATATCAAAATGAAAGTTGAAGGCTTAAATGTAGTGAGAACAAAGAAATCTGTCAGAATACAGGAGGGCTAATAATAAATAATTTTGAAGTAGAATAAGAAACCAATGAAATATATTATAATGATCCAGAATAAGAGACTTAATGTAATCTGCACTACAGGGCACAACTAGGCATTTGAGCCTAGAAATTTTTATAGTAGGCAGATACATAAGTAAAAAAAATTTTTTTTTTATTGGTTGATTCCGGTTGTTAGCCCATTGTCACTAGCTCGGTGGAATAGCAGAGATTTATATTTTATAATAAATTCTTATCTAAGATACATTTCAATATTAAAAAAAGGAATAAAATAAGCCACTTTAATGGTCAATGAAAGGGCCTTAATGTATCCACACTACAAGAGTGCCATCTAGGCATTTGAACCTAGAAAATTTTATATAGTAGGCAGATACGTAAGTTAAGATTCAAAAATTTATATATATATATTATTCTGACCGTTTTCCCAATGTCACTAGCTCATAGAGTAGCAGAAATTTTAAACATTTTTATAAGTTTTAATAGATTTAGATTCTCAAAATATATTAATATTTAAAACAATAAAATAAAAGAAGCCACTGCCAGCAATTAACACACAAATAGATTTTATTAACGCACATTTAAAATTGAGGAATAAATTTATTTTTAGATTTTAACATTAATAATTTTTTTTAAATTTAAATTCAAATTACTATTTAAATAGATCACACAGATGGATATTTAAATTATGTTTTACTTTAGCATGTCGAGCATAGATAGTCTACATAGATTTTTTTCCACTTAAAAACTTATCAAAATATTCATTCAATCTCAGACTAAAAGTTTGTAGCCAACCCAATGCCTGCTTCCAGATATATAGTCACAATCAATGCAATATGAAGATGCTAGCATAAAACCCCACTGACAGGAATGTGCATCTGACAGTGTGATATTATTTGAAGGAAATGATCCGTGGAATGTGCATCTGTCTGACTAAGGAATCATGTATATAATTTTTTTAAAGAGTGCTACGTATGGGGGAGAGCAGTCTTTCTGCCGTCTTATAAATCCCTGTCCATAGATCTAGAATGGGTCAATGGCACAGGAAATACATCTGTGACCATTTCAACGATATGACTGCCTCTTTGGGGTCATGCATTCATTTGGGCACATTGTCCTGTATGCTAAACACGCTTCACATTACATTAATATAAACACCCATATATCCCTCCACAAGCATTGCCCTAACTATGAAACAAATAGCCTGAATTAAAATCCCTTAAACTAAACATAAACGAATTTAAACATAGTTATTAATCTTTATCCATGCAGCTATCTACACCCAACTTAAATCAAAATACATTTTTATTAAAACATAACACACACAAAAAAAAATGAAATGGAAATGATTGCTTAAACATCTACATAAAAATATCAATAATTGAATTTGCATTCTCTAAGTCAGATAAGAGTTCTTATTTTCAACTATTAATTACTTGCAATTTTAGGAAAGTTCTTATTAGATAGACACAATAGTTCATACTTTACAGATTTAACTGATTTAAAAGTCCATCTTCATGATCACTTTCATAGATTTTGTCCTTCTTTGAAATGAAACTGTGACTTTCCATGCATTTGGTCAGGAACTGTCATCAATAGGCCTCAGCTGGTCATCCGGAAAATTAAATCTATTGCAGACTTCCACATCATGAAAATCTGCAATATAGCTAGTTATAAAGACATATTCATAGTCAGCTCTCAGATCCAAATTATAATAATCATTTGGCTTTTATATTTTTCTTAGCCTCTTATCGTTAGATCTTGGGATTCAATCAGCAAGATGTCACTAATCCTTTCGTGTTTCAGTTATGGTCCGTGCTGTCATTTTCATGCTTGCATTGGTCATTTAATTTCTTTGTATTCTCTTACCATTTAATTTATTTTAAGTGCCTCAAGGGCCAGTTTGCTTTTGAACAATCATTTAATTAATAAGACAATCATTTCCATTTTCTAAGATTATAGAAATCAACATTATTTCTATTTTTAAAATATCAATCTTTATATTTTTATTTTTTTACAAAAAAAATACTTTCAAATACTTTTTCTTAAAATAGTTTAAGTTTTCCATCTGTGTGACAATATATATATATTCAACAACTTTTAATTTTCCATTTTTAAGTTTTTTTCTTTTTAATAAATCAGTTTTTATTTACGATCTTTTTATTTTCATTTTAAAATAATGTAACGGCATATATTCTGTTACAATATATTTATGTCTAAAAAATGTAAATCCAATATCTTGGAAAACAAAATCTTTGAAATCTCACATGAATTTTCATTGTGGCATTTATAAATTATTATTATTTTGCTAAACAACAATAATAAGATATTTTTCTCTGTAATTGTTTGATAAAACTTATATGTAGAAATTTTATATTTAAATGTAAAAATATATTTAGACAGTGGATTTTTTCCTAAAAAAATTATAACTAAAAATACTTTTTACGTTTGACAATCAAATAACTGGTAACAGATAAATGAAAATTATTTTTAAGTAAAGATCAACTGTAATTATGTCAATTTTTTATTATACTATCCAAAACTAAAAAAAAGTTTTATGATCTTTAACACTATAAAAGTTTAAAGGTACTCTGATTGAAAAATGAACCCTTCTATAATCATTGATTGTATGAATTGAAATAACTGGGAATAATATTATATTGGTACTTCTAAGATTCATATAATACATTGTATTGGTACATATATAAAACCAAACATACTTTCTAAACCTTGACTTTGCTTTTTTAATCTTCTTACTATATAATTTAAATTAGCATTATTCAAATTGGTAAACTTTTATGCCTGTTTATTTCCAATGAATTTTTATTCTTCATAAATTATTTGAATATTCCAATTTTATTTATTAGAATACTAACTTTGCTAACAAAAAATCATTTTAAAATTAATATATTAATTTTACAAGGAAGTAAAAATGAGTAATAAACTAAAATGATAATCAGAAGAAAGAATTTTAATCTCAAATGAATAAAACTTAATAACCAACCAAATTTTAATTAATATTGCATATTTAACTAAATAATTTATTCAAATAGTTAAAATAATTTTTTGCGATTTAAAAATTCATTTTATAATTAAAAAGAAAATAGCATTGAAGATTTTGAAAAAAATTATTGACATTATAACTTCCTGTAGTTTCGCAATATAATTTTTTTTTTTTTGTAGAAATAAAAATTTTCAATAGTCTGAATCTAAATGTTTTCTATTCATCAAAAACAAATAATTTAATTTTACAAAAATAAAATAACAAATTATACTATAAACTATTGATGGTTTTCAATTTCTAGTTTTTAAACAAAAGCTATGATCAAAACAATTGCAATAATTACATTATAACCAATAAAAAGTTTTCCTTTTTACTTGAAGCCTACCTCTGCTTTCTCTTTATTTGAAATTTTAATTTTCATTGGTGCTGAACTAAAATTATTATCATTGAATATAGTTCTAGTTTTTGTTATTTAAATGTAACTATTAAGTTAATGCTACAGAATGGCTACAAGTGAGACACTCTAGACACGATTTCCCAAACTGGTTCTTACCATTCGCTAGTAGGCATCCAAAGCTTTCAGATGGGTGGTGAATATTTACCAGATGTTAAAAGAAAATCAATAGATTACTATAGATGTTCAAAAAACATTAACTTTTTTTCTGCATAGTTGCTTGTGTCTTAAATAAATTAATTAATATTTTCCAAGTTCAGAATAAATTAAATGCATTTTACTCTTTCAAATTAATTTAAATTTGTTATTTGCTTTGTACTGCTATATATCTACAAATATACTATTATAAATTCTTTTTTTGTGTGTGTGTGTAATTATTTCCATAAGCAATAAATTGAGTTATTAAGGCATCAGTGAGCAGTAGAGAAATTATACTGTTAGCAAGAGTTTAAATATGGGTAGTATGTAAGAAAAGGTTCACATAACAATTCCATATAATGCAGTCATAGTTCATACATAAAGAGTTAATGTTCTAAAGAAAAGTTTGTTTCTTCAAAATTAAAGAACAAAATTTAGAAATATAATTGATCCAAATTTATATTAATTGGATAAACTTTCTTCAATTTGTTTTTTTACATTTTTAAATAGTGCATTTGCTTTCAGTTGATCTCTATAATGTCTATTTCTTTAAAAAAAATAATTATGGGTTTATAGAAGATAATAATTACATTTTGATCCCCTTTTATATTCCCAATTTTATATTTAAAAGCTTTAAATAAAACACTTTTTTTTATATTTACAATATATTAATGACAAACAGATAATTTAAAGCAGACCCACTGCAGTATCTATGTAAAAATATATAATATGAAAATAGCATACTTTTTCCCTATCTCTATACCACTTACTGTAATCTTTAGTAAACAATAATATATGTCAGATATTTCTGTCCTATCCAATATCCCCAGACTAATTTTCAAGCTTATGGCTTTCATATATGAGGAGCTTTAGATCATAGAACAGTGCGCCTTGACTTTTAAAATCTAATGCATCTTCCAGCTGTTATCATTTACTTCTCTTCTAGTTATCAAGCTATCATTCCAAACTGAAAAACAAAAATTTTTTTAATCTAAGCCAATCTAAGCCAAATAGTTTACTTGCATTGAAACATTTTCATGCTTTTTAGCTTGTGATGATATCTTGACAGTCTAAAAGAGAAATAAATTATAGCTGTTGGAAAGGTGAATTAGATTTTAAAGGTCCCAGTCCATGATCCACAGCTCCTCATTGATGAAAACCATAAGTTTGAAACTATTGTGGAGATATTGGATAGAATAGATTAAGATACAGATTTATTAGACATTATCATTTGGCATCTATTATATTTATTACAGTTTATAATAAATGGCACAGAGATGGTAAAAAAGTAGACTGATAAAACAACAACATGTAAGCAGAAGTCACGTGAAAAACTCCTTGCGATATTTTATTACTTAATGTTATAATAATTTGTTATTGGATTTTTTAATCTCTCATTTTATCTATTTATTCATTTGTGAGCTTTCCATTATAAAATAGTTTTGTTTTATTAATTTCTATTCGACTTCATTGTTATGAAATTGTCAAAACTTTTATCATGTTATGCTTGACGAGAATCTCGGTCTCAGGGTGGCCTTCAATTGGATGGACGGTTGAAGAATTGGAGTGTGAAGTGGATTGAAGCCTGTCCATTTAAAGTACGAAGATTGGTTATTTTAATATCTGAGAACTTATTGCATGTATGTGTAGAGATGATAATCTGGACCAACTGATGATTGCTGGTTTAGCATGAAATACGAATATTGATGATTATTTACCTTTTCGATATATATATATGTTTAAGTGTATCAGTATTATGAGATAGAGTGGAGAGCGGTGGATCATGTGAACGTCTGTGCTCATATATTGATACAGGTATATAATAAGCCTTTATTTCAGTTATTACATATTATTCTTGCTAAATTGTATTAATTGAAGATATGTTAAAAAAAAAAAGTTTGAATATATTTTTTAAACTTATATTACCGCAATTTATTAAGAGATTAAATTAATATTTTTACAATAAATTTTTTTGTTTATATATAATTGTACAGTATTGCTTACTTTTGTATTGCTTGAGTTTTATTAAATAAAATAAATCGTTTTGGATTCTTTACTTTTTGCTTGACTTATTGCTGTAAATCGATCGAATATACATAAATCTGAACACTTCTTATGAATAAAATATTTATAAGACTTTTATTGATTTTTATCTTCTTTCTTTTTTTCTTTTAAAAAAAGAGATAAAATTAGTAAAAATTATAATAAAACTAAGTTAAATCCCCCATCACCACCAAAACAAACAAACAAAAAAAAATCCCGATTTTAAATTGCATTCATTTGTTATAGCTTAAAGCAAGAGTTTTTTAAAAAATAAATTGTTTTATTAAGAAACTATTATTCATTTTTGTTTAATATTTAATTGAGAAGAAAATAATTCCAGATTTATTGCAGCTTTTACAGTATGATAAAGATAGATATTCTGGCAAAGTTTATTAATCCTGATAATTATAGGATTCTAATACGAGATAAACCAAAATTTTAAATCTAAAAATTGTATGTTCTCTTCAGAATTACAATATGTACTTTTTGCTAGCCTGACCAACATGAAGAAAACTGATTAATTTTTAAAATATATAACAATCATGGACTCAGCACCCATAGAAATATGACATTTTCTCCATTAGCAGTGAAGGCTATTATGTATCATCATTGTGTTTTTATTTTTGCTCATCTGCCAACTCAAATTAATCTTGGATTATTTCCTCTAGTTACACTCATTTGCATTATACTTATATATATATATATATCGAATATATAATATTATATATATATATATATATATATAATATTATAATTCGATGTCTGTATTTCTTCAAATCAATATAAGTAATCTTATAATTGAATATTTATAAATACAGTAATTAGATATATGTAAATTATAACTATTCTTTGTCAACTAACACTTTGAACGGCTAATTTTCCCACAATTCTGTGATCTTAACATTTGCTGCCTGAATGTTAATTAAGTCTTGTTTGTATTTGTATATTAGCATAGCTTTTTTTATTTTATTTTTGTTATTTTTTTCAATTTGCAATATTTTTATGTAAATAACAACATAAGGAAAATAAAAGAAGCTATGCTAATATACAAATACAAACAAGACTTAATTACAAGACAGGCAGCAAACATTAAGATCACGGAATTGTGGGAATGTTAGCCTTTTAAAGTGTTAGTTGACAAAGACTACAAGGATAGTCGAAAGCGATTCTAAATGGATAAAATTTTTATACTTTACATATATCTAATTATTGTATTTATAAATATTCAATTATAAGATTTATATATATATATATATATATATATATATATATATATATATATATATATATATATATATATATATTGTAACATTTAATTATATACGTTGCAAATATATTGGCATTTGGCTAAAAAAATAAAAGTAAATTTAGATTTTTTTTGGACTAATTTTTTTTTTAAAAAAATAACGTACAATGAAAGTTAAATTATTCTTTCGTTTTTTTTTATGTAAGTAGAAATAAAAGTAGAATTGGAGAGAACAAAAGAATTCCAAAACTAAAATAAAAAAGATAAGAGAAAGTAAAAATATTTTGGCTAATTAAAGACGGCCGAAAAACTTGATAAGAAAAGAGAACTTTATAATGTAAATTTTATAAAGAATATACAAGATTATAAACCAAAAAACGCCATGATAATAGCATGCACAGAAGTCTGAAAACTGGACCTCGGGTATAAAAAGGAAGGATTCGGTTGAAAGAACATCTTGTTCGTTGGTTTCTCTAGTTGGTCTTGGATAACAATAATATATCCAAGGTTGCTCTATGCTGAAGTAATTCAGCATGTCGGAGTGAACTGGAGCTTCTGAAGACATCGTGCCTGAAGATGTATACCAGAAAAGCTTTCATGACTGACTAGGAGAATGGACCGCAAGATCAACTAATAATCAAAGGCCGTGAGCTCATTTTAACCCCGAAAAACTATGCATAGTTATCTACAACCATCGTGAATTCACTAAAACTTACCGGTAAGTTATGCTTCATTATCCTGATTGTGACAAAAGTAAGGTTTGCAAACAATTCTTAAAAATAAGTTTAAACAATCCCGATAGAGACATTAAATTTCTTGTGCAAGAGACATTCATTTTTAAGTAACTTTCTAGAAGAAATTTGGAAGTGAACTGTAATTGTAAAATTGTTTTTTATTAATTGATTCACGTCTGATTTAAGTGTGTTCTCTCCAATTTATTTGATAAATAATTGCCTTTCAAATTCTATTTTTTAAGCTATTATAATAAGAAATATTTCTAATACCAATTTTCATTTGTGCATTATTAATAATAGTTATTATTTTTTATTATTAAATTTATTATTAGTTTAAGAAGATTTAAGAATGTAATTTACCTTTGCCAATATGTTTGAATAAGCCCAGGAATAATAATCTTAAAAAAATAATTCTCATTACGGTATGATGTAATACCGATTAGTTTAAAAATATCTTTTCTTTTTAATTTTCGAGATGCTATGTGATGGTTCAGTGGGTTTTTGCAGAACTCTGGTGCCTTTCAAATAAATTAAAAACTGATGTCGTCGATAGCATAATTCTCAACAATTACAAAGCCGAGTTCATCAGGAAATATAGCTATGTTTTTAATAGAAATCAAAATACAACTTTCTTCTTTTTAACATAGCTTGATCAACTCGTGCGCAATTTATATTAGCGTGTAGAGGCCTAGCAAAACGGAAAACGTTATAATATATATATATATATCACATCTATTTAGTGATTTCTAACTTTTAATGCATCTCAGAATCTTTTTAAATTTGATTATGTGGTCAAATCTTATAAAGTGATATGATCATCTTTGTTAATACTTTTTATAAGAAAATTTCATCAGCCAATTTTCTTTTTGGCCATTATTTGCATTTAAAAACTTTGTCATCAATTTGGTGAAATATAAATTTTATTAGATGATTTACTGATTATATTTTTAAAAAATAAAATATTCATTGTTATATATTTTTTGATGAATACTAATTGTATCAGAAATTTCTATATTTTTCTTGAATTAATCCTTTATAATTCATTTATTTAAATTTTCATTTCCAAAAAGTATGGTTCATATTCCAATGAAAATCTTTTTGCTCTTTGAGCTATTTTTCAAATAATTAAACTACTTGTTTTTAAGATCATCAATCAATAGATCCTATTTCTTTCTTTTTTTTACTCTCTACAATCTCTTCAAATTTACCTTTCACAATTTTTGTTTCAAATTGCATTTCCTCTTCCTTATTTCCCCAATAAATATGTTTTATATATTTATTATTTTCATTATTTTTTAAGTTTAAATATTAGTTTTTTAAAATTCTTTTTTAATTTACTTCTCTAGAATCTTTAATACTTTCTTTTCTTTTTCTTATTGTATATCTGATATAAAGTTATATACTAAATAAGTCAAATAACTTTCTACCTTAATTAAAAGATAGAAGATTTCTATTATCACTTTTTTTATCCCAGTAAACTACTTTACAAATTCTTACCCATTAAAAAATCTAATCAAAATCTCTTAAAATATTTAGATTCCAGTAATAAAATTGGTGTCAATTTTAATATTTTATTTCAATAAACTACTTGTGAGACAAAACTTACTACATATTAAATTTAACTCAAATATAGTACAAAAAGTATTACCAAAAACTGTTTTTTTCTTTATTTTTAATTGTATGAGGGTTTTTTTTTTTAGACTTTGATGTATGTGATACAACAAAACAGTTTTTATTTTTGTGCTACAAACTAAATTTAATCACTATATTTGTTAAAATAAGGGAACACCTTTAAATATGCCACTACATAATCAAGTCTTTTATCATAGTTTTACCATCTGTGCTTCTATATATATATAAATATCAGTAGCAACATAAAAAAATGCTATATAAATAACTATTGCCTAGCCTTTTTACACACATGTAAAATAAGCTTTACATGTACAAATTTAATATTTTTAACACTTAATATAAATGTAAATTAATAAGTAAATAGAATTACCATTATATATATGAAATTAATACAAATGGAAATTAATTAGTAAATGGGATCACAATTATATATCTGAAATTAAATTCACAGTCAATGTGTATTGACATGCAGCAACCAATCAGGCACAGTTCTTCAGGCTGAATAAAATAGCAAACTTGTCCAAGCCACAACTAATCAAAAGAACAAATTGGGCTTGGACAGATAATTATTGTTTTCATTCAACCTGAAGAACTGTATCTGATTGGTTGATGCACATCAATACATTTTAGCTGTGAATTTAACCATATGTATATAAAGGAGATCCCATTTTCTAACTAATATATATATATATATTGTAAAGTAAATCTATTCTATTCTAATGAATAAAAAATGAGAGATAAAAATAACTGTTTTGAATACTTTGCAGATTTGGATGCTATGCCAAACTTTATAATGTATAATATAAAATAATAAACTGTTTATCACATTAGATAACTAATATCATAAATGGAATTGATTATTCAGTAAATGCTTTCAGATTAGATAACCACAAATACAATTAAAAATTTATAATTAAGCATGACTAGTTGGCCTGAAAATGCCTCTTAGATTAGGGTGACTATATATAATAAATAAATTATGAACCAAATGGTTTTCTTCACTTATGTATTACATATTTAAACAATCTTAATATACTGGGAAAATGTTATATTCAGGCAATTTAAAATATAACTAATAAATAAATGAGTTGATTACATATGACTTTATAATAATTTATGTCTACATGTACAATGAACTCATAAATTTGTAGAGTGCCAATGGGTCCATATGCATACTCTTGATTGACAAAGAAGATAAAATTTATTAAGTAATGTTTTATTTGATAGTGATTTATCACCTGGAATATACTATAGGATGAGATAAAATAGTTATACAATGATTTATACAGTAGTAAATCAAAACACCTAGTTTAATAACAACAATATGAATTTTTAAGATAAACATTAATTTATTTGTAGTGGTTAAAATAAATAATAATTTATTAATGCAATTACCATCATATAATGTACATTTATAATTCATTTATAGTTCACCCATGCTATAGTATAATCAGATGTGATATATAATTTATAATTAAAATTATCAATGTATATAGTTAAGAAAGGGTTAACTATAAATTCTCTTTCATGCAAATAAAAATAAAAACATGCAGAAAATTCTTAATATTATTATCTTTAAAAAAAATAAGAATCAAGTAATAATTTTTTTATAAAGTTATTTATAATTTTAAACTAAGTTATGCAAATACTATTTATGTTTCAGTTGATCTTTTATTTTTACTTTATTATTATTATTATTATTTAGATTATTGAATGACTAATAAAAATTGCATGGAATTAATGCTATTAATTTAAAACAAATATTTTATAAATATTACTATTTTACTGTTAACCATTGTTGATAAGTGACTTTTTCTAAACATCTGCTAATATTAATATATATATATAACTTTAATTTAACTTTCTTATCTTGCAGCAATTCCTTTGACACATTCATGCTAGCACTTGTATATGTAAGGTTTCATAGACATTTTAATCCTTAAGTGTTATCCAATTATTTTACTTTGTCAATATTACAATATAAGTAGATTTTGCAGACTTAAATTCATTGGTGGCCAGCATAGTATTTTGTTGTTAATCATTCCATTTAAATCATAGTCATCAAATGGAAGGAACGCCTGTTTCTTCCCTTTCAAGGTTTTTTACTCACAATATATTTTCTTTACTGCAAGTTCAGAATATGTTTATAGAATATCATATGGTTAAAATACAAATGTTTAAGGAAAAAAAAGTATTTATTCTCCCATCTGAAAATCATTTCTGCTTCTATAATAACACAAAACACAGTGTTTTTTTAAACAGTTTTTTAATCATGTGACTCTCTTCCTTCTATTTCTAATAAAGCAGTCATCTGATATAATTTAACAAAATATATTTTTAATTTTAATAAATAAATGATTCATTAATTCCAGATTTATTCAAAATAAAAATAAACACATTTAATTATTAATATATATATATATTAATGAATTCAGATTTAATTAAATATATTTATTATTTATTCAAAATAAAAATAAACACATTTAATTATTAATATATATATATATTAATGAATTCAGATTTTCTTGATTAGCTTGTTTATGCAATTGGTCTGGTTTCATATGTGGATGATATATTTTTGATAATCAGAACAGATCATTTAACTATGTACAACTTGTAAGAAATATTTAACTTATGTAAACTCTAAACATCAGACAAAGCAAGCAAAGTCTATGGTAAACATATTAGGCTGTGAGTCACCTTTGAAAGTCCTGCATATACTTCTTTGGAAATCCCAAGTTTACCAGAATAGAGATAGATAACAATGGCCTTCCTTCAGAGACTTTTTTAGTTAAACTGATTCTACTATTTGCAATAGATAATAAAAAATGTATCAATTTGATAAGCAAAATATTGTATTTTTTTTCTTGTTGTAATTATATTTTGGATTATTTTTATCATATAGAACAGTACCATTCCAAACATAACCTTGGCTATATGCAGCATATAGTGAGAATGTTGCCATTTAGGGATTTTTGATTTTTTTTAGTGAACAAATGAAGTAACAATTTAAATCAAATGCTTATTAGATATTTTAATTCTATCTCTAATTGATAATCTTGATGCTGATACTACTATCTGGACTTTTATGTCACTATATACCCACATATTTATCAAATATGTGTCAAGAAGCACCCTTGCATTATTTTGATTCAAAATGCATGCTCTGAGCATTAATAATGGATGAGTGTACAATTAATGAACAATTAGTTCTGTATTTATTATTGTGAATGCAGTCCTTGAATTTTTAAAGTTGGATAGACTTAATCTAAAATTAATTATTATAATGCCTTTAACAAAATTCAAATTTTATTTAAACTTTTAAAATACCATTTAACCATTAGTAATAGTACACAGGTTAGTCTTAATATAATATTTCAAATGACATTATTCTTTTCAATTATTTAAATGTTGTGGGTCTAACCAGTGACAAACAATATTAGCATGGAAACCCAATCTAGACTCTGTTAAATTAAAAAAAAAATGAATATAAATTATGCTCTAATAGCTAAACTATTCTGTCAAAGGCACAATCAATAGAAATTTTATATAATTATTCATGAAGGTCATCCCGATTTAACCATTTTTTTTAAAGGCAAGATTAATAAATGGTTTCCAAACTTTAGGAATTATCACATTAAATTAACTGATGTTGTCATTTGACATCATACAAGTAGCGTCTTTAAATTTTTTTTTGTTTTTACTTTTTTCTTCTTTTTGTCTTTTCCCAACTAAACATAGTGCAGTAGTCAGGTGCATAATCTACTACAGCAGAAACATGTTTTTCTTTCTTCAATCACTACTTTGTGCTCTTTTAATTGTTTTTCAATGGGCAGTTGATTTCACTTATATATATATATGTCATATTTATATGGCATTTCTTATATGTGATTTTTATTTTAGTACTTTCAATTTAGGTTTTGCAGAAGTTAGTATTATTCACAATAAACAATGGCTTTGGAAGGCCATTCCAATATACTGAATGCTGATTTGTTTAGTTTATTTACCATCCTTTGTTTTAAATGATACACTACAGTATTTGTAATTGGGTTTTTTTCTTTTGAAGTTTCATTTTGTTGACTATTTAAGGCTTTCTTAATGATAATCGAATCATAACCATTCTTCTTTGAGAGTTTATTTATGAAAGATCCCCCACTCTCTCACGTCAGTGTTTTCTGAATAGGTTTCTTTTGTTTTGCTCTATTATGATAAATTAGTGATCATGATTGAGTGTAAATACTATTTCTTTGTGGATGAATGTTTTCTAAAGACTGTAGTTTTGATTTTGTCATAATCACAAAAAAGATTTAAAAATACTATTTTTGTTCCTGTTCTAATTTTATTGTGAATTTAATTGGCAGATGATATATTAATAATACATGTCCAAAGTGTCTGAAACAGTGTTTCACTATTTGGTTGTAAAATAAATACATCACTGAGATAGTAAAGCTAAATTATAAGTGGAAATGTAATAATTTTAAATTGTTCCATGAGATTTAAGGTTTTATTACATAACTGTTCCTGATTAGAGGTAATATTAGTGAATCTATAACCTTCCTTGAATTTTATTGAAAGAATTTTGTATTGTATTAAAAGTACATGTTATTTAAAATGTAAGTTGTTCAATTATAGTATCACAAAGAGCTATTATTTTTATTTAATCTTTTCTCTATAATAAACAATATTTTATTAATAGGATTCATGGGTGAATACGACTTTTACATCAAAACTTACCAATATGCCCATTCATTTTTAATGTTTTTGATTAATTTTCACAAAGTATGTAGAATTGCCGACAAAAGATACTATTCTTATATTCCAAAAGTTTAAGAATCTTAAAAAAAATCTTGATAAATTTTTAACATGATAAATTTCTAAAATCAATAGTTTTAATAATACATTATGGAGATTTCCTTCAATATTCCAATATTATCTATAATGGAAGGGAACTGAGGAAGTCATTCAAAATTGCCTCTAGAAGAAACAGCACAATTACACTGGGAAATAAAAAGAACCTTTAAGCAACACCAACAACTCAAATGAAATATTATCTATGCTGAAAAGAAATGTATTAAATCTCTCAAACTACACAAATCTATAATTTTCCCCCCTGCTGGCCAAGGCAATGGGATAGTTATAATGGAAGCAACTAATTATGAAAACAAAATAAGAGAGTTCCTCATAGCAGATCAATACAAAAAAGTGCAAAAAAATCTTATACTAACTATAAAAACAAAGCTATAAGAATTACACAGAAAGTATTGCAAGTACTCTACTTATTCATTAAAATAATATTAACACCAGAAAATTCCGTATTTTTATTGTTTATCCAAAATCCATAAAGACTATATTCCATTAAGACTTACTATTAAGTTTAGGAATTTACAATGTCAAAACTTGTCAATATTTTTCTTCTTAGAGTTCTTAGTCATTTGGCAATAAAAATATAAAAATTGAAAAAACTGACAAATTAGTATCTTTGATGGGGAAAACTTATTTACAAATGTATCTTGAGATGAAGCAATGCCCATCATAAGAAAAAGATTGAGGATAGTAGCTTCCAAATCAGAATAGCTCTTCCTATTGGTGGTATAATGGAACATTTACCATTCAGTGTAACAATAATCTTATTTCAATGCAACAGAACATTCTTTCAACAAAATCAAAGGAACCTTATAGGTTTTCCATTAACATCTTTGATCACTAACATTTACATTGGAGAACTTGAACCCATAGCAATAAATATTACTTCAGCTACATTTAAAAGTCTGAATTCACTATGCTGATTATACACTTATTGTATACTCATATGGTTGATATATCATCAATAACATATCCTCTTCAATTTACAATAAAATTGGAACAATAATAAAAAAAGACCTTCTTAGATGTTCTTGGGATACAACTCCTTCATATCAAAATAAAACTGCTATCTATAGAAAACTTACACATATGAAAAAACACTTATATATGCACTATTATAAAAACATCTGGAATAGAGGGGGAAAAAACTTGTTCAGAAACCAGTAATTTGGAAAAAGAAAGATCTTTCATAGAACAAAGTCTCATGAAAAATGATTCTTTAGCTATCATTAAGAAAACCTTAAGCAGATTTTTAAAAAAATGTCAAAAGAAAAAAATTATTGTAGATATTTTAGTGTATCCATTCCTATCAGGAATAGCAAATAAACTTAAAAAAATATGTAAATCAGTATAGTATCCAAACAACTTTTCAAAGCTATAGTTCATTATGAGGAACATTAATTTCTATAAAACATCCAAATGCTGAAAAATAAAAACTGCATCTATAAAATATCAAGTGAAAAGACATCTATATCTGGAGCTAGACCATTAAAAATGATTAAAAGAGTACAAAGTTATGATTAAAGAAAAAAATGTTTTGAAATAACAGATCACATATTTATCAATGATCAAAAATAAAGAAATGTAAGAGAAATAAAAGTAGAGAAGTTATTGACATTGTAATGGAGAATAACCTCATAAGTTAAGGTAGTGTGATACTTTAAAGTGCTTGTTAACATTTCCTTTAAATCAGTAGAATACTCATAACTATTGAATAATGCCATTGATAGATTAGCCTAGTTGGTTAGAGTATCCCTTTTAATTAAATATTCATGAATCTAAAAGTCCTAGGTTTGATTATAATGTTAATATTGCCTGTCTCTGGTCAGACCAGTAACATCTGAATGAGAGAGGAGAATACTATCTTTTGAAATGTTGTGTTGTAAACTAACCTAAAAAGTTTAATTTTTTCTACAAACATTTAATAATTAACAATTAAATAGACAATGATAATGCAAATAAATTACCATCATTCCAAATTTTCAGACACACATTTTTTTTTTCACAGTTTTTAACTTACATACATCGAAACAAAATAAGTTTAACCATTCCTTTTCTAAATATAAACTTTTATAACCATTTATCCATTAAAATAAATGCCTTTGTTTATAAAAATAGTTTAAAAACTTACATTTTTATCAGACTCAGAAAATATTTTTTTGCATCAGAGAGACTTCACTTATTTAATTTTAAATAATATATTTTAAATATCAAAATAAAGATTACTTACTTAAGTCATTCTAAACTTTATTCTATTATGTAAGTAAATTTTATCTGTGTTCAATTCTTTCTCATTTATACTTTAAATATATATATATGCACACATGCACTATCAAAATTACCTATTCACCGAACTGTATATTATGAGATAATCAGTTTCAATATAAATGTGTATAAAATTAGCAACCATAAGTCAGACATATGTAATATATTAAAAACATATTTTAAAATACACTTAAATATAAATTTTATATATAGAGCTTGAAAAATAAGTCATGTGACATCTGACTTGATTTTTTTATTATTTTATACTTAATATAAGTAATGAAGTTGATTCAACATTTCTTTTTGGGTACTATATGTTACCATGTCATTAATAAGGGAGAAATGATATTACTTGGTGAGTTTTCAGCTCTAGTTGTTGATTTTTTCTCATCATAATTGAGTGAAATTTCATAAACCTTCTTTATTATATTCCTTTCCCATATATGTTAGTGTTAATTATATCATCACAGCCTTTACACTTAAAGCTAGATCATGTACATTGTGTATATAAGACTGAGTAATCATGGCATGAATGTTATGAAAGAAGAGCATGTTATTGGATTAAAATATCATTTATCATCTTCAGCATTTATTCTGCATGTTTTAGATTGACTATTACAAAAATATCTATAAAACCAAATTCCTATCCAGATGCAACAATCATTATAAAAGAATATTTAGATAAGCTATTAAAAATTTTGAAGAGACTAAATTGCGCTAATAAATGTAATAAAACAATCAATCATCCATCTATATTGGATAGATTTTTAATACAAATTAATAAAAATAATCAGCTAAATTTAAATCCAGCTCATTTCCTAGAATTTGATTCTTGCTTTTAATATTTTGTTTTTGATTGGAACAAAAAAGGGATATAGTAATTGTTCTATGACTATACTATTTTTTTTCCATATGTCAAAGCATCGACCAAGAAGCGAACCTGCAACAACTGTCTGCAAGCAATGCAAGCAACCGCTTGCAAGGCGGCTGCGCTGACCATGTCTATATATATTTAGAATTATTCATTTAATTAATTTTAATTTTTTTTATATATCTTTGGAGCGATTATATAATAACATCTTTACACAATTAAAAAAAAGTTTTACTTTGCTGAAACATGATAGTTATATATTTTTGTATTTTGCACGGTTAATCTCTAAATATTATTATGAATTATAATATATATATAATCATAACTTTTAAAAAAGTATTCCATATTTTTGAGTCAAACATAAATTTGCACGACTTTTTTTTTGGTTGTTAAAACTACATATTGTTTTTTTTTTCATGGCTTATAAATGTATATTTTAAGTTTTTGGATATCTCTAAAGTCATTTAACAAGATTTTCGGGCAACAAAAATACATCCTTTATTCTAAATTATAGTTTGCTATTATTTTTTAATACTTAAATTAATTCTGAAAAGTTATGTTGCTTTTTGATTTTATTTTATGAAGTTTTTATTTCTTTAATTTAATAGAGAAGACGTTTTTATTTTTTATTGTGAAAATAATTGTACTGCTTTGATATGTAAAGATATATTCTCCTGCTGCATCAATATTTAACTTTTTATTTAACACAGATTTTTCATCGCTGAATTATTGCATTTTTGAAAATTAACTTCTTAAAGCTTTTAAAATCTAAATAAAATAATTCTATAAGTGTAAAACGCGCTGTTCAATGGATGTTTAAGATTATATCCACAAATTCTACCACGTAACCAATTAACTAAAAACTATTCATAAGAAACTGCACTCCCATTCAGAGATCGTAGACTATAAATGCTTTTAGATAGTTGTTTATTGATTTGTTGATAAGTTTTTCTCTAAAATCCGATTCCATTCAAAATAAAAAATAGTATCAAAACTTTGTTACATTAAGTATTAAAAATAAGATGCTTTGGAGTAATAATAATAGTTATTACCATGACATTTTTTAAAAAGATTAACCAAGTCAGTTTGATTTTATTGTATACGAAATCTAGAACCAATGTATATTATAAGAAGTGCAGTTTTTTATATTGAAAAGATTTAATAGAGACTAAGCAATAAATATAGGTTTTGGACTTTATAAAAGTAAATTTTCCACTTATTTATCTAGATATACTTCAGATATGCGACAATCATGTCAATAACCAATTAGAAGCTAGCATTGCAAAATGAAATCTAATTGTCTAATAGTAGTTTTACTTTCTTATCAACCTTTAATCATAAATTACTCACTTTAAGCTTAGTACTGTAGACATCATAAAAATTGTTCGTCAGAAATAAAAAACAAAAATTATATCCTAGATATTTTCACTGGCAAACAAATCTGTCCATAATGAATTTTCAAGATATTTATAAATGTAAATATTAAATTTAAAATAAGTTTTTATATGTTTATATAGATATATTTCAGCTATAATATAACGAGCAAAAACCAATTAAAATCTGGCATTGCAAATTGAAATCAAATTTTTTAAAAAATAGAATTTTGATATGACTAATTTTATACCACAATTCGAGGACTTTTATCTTAATCTAAATCAAAAGTATATAACTTAATACTATTTGCAATCCCCCTTTTTTAGACAGATAGACTTTCTATGTGATCCCTAAAACTTTTTAAGTAATTAAAAAATATAATGGAAAATACAAATTAGAAAATAATTTTAAGAAATTTGTGTATAAGTTACATATATGTAGATACATATAATTTTTACTTATATATAATGTAGACAAGCAATTGTCCCAGGTTCGTTTCCCGGCCAATGCTGTGACACATGAAAAAAAAAAAAAAACAATATAATAATATGAAATTTGTGCTTTCAATTACTTATAATTACTTTTATGTTTGAAATTACATTAGAGGTCAGAAACCATAATTCATTATCTGGATCTAATCATCATCATTATTCCCAACCATTATTGATGCACACACATCAAAATGAAGGTTTCCCCAAGTTCAAACCATATTTTGTAATCTAATAATGATTGATATTTCATTATAATAGCAAACTAATTTTAAGAAACCAATTTTACATATGTATGTTGATGTAAATTGAATTAAAACTTGTATTGTTTTTTTTTTTTCAGTTTAGAATGATGATGATCAAAATATATAACTAACAACTACAATGATAAAAAAAAAAGTATATATATAATATAATAAAAAATGTAACAGCATAAGCAGAAACTATAGTATTTTTATCAAGTTTTGAATTATACTGATCTGGCTTTACATGTTCGACTAATTAATTTAACTCAGGTATGATGAAAGTTTTGAAAAATCCTCTGGTGACAGATTTAATCAAATTCCCAATTTTTTATACCATAAATTCTATCTTTATTCTTTAGTATATTTTCAGAAATTTCTAATTATTCACTAGAAATATATGTTTCAAATAAAAATTATTTCAAAAAATATTCTTTGATTTTTTTTTAAATATGAAAAAAATTATATTAAAGTAAAATATGTTATATGATTACTAAAAATAATAATATATCTCTTATTTGATAGTTTATCCATAGTAATCAGTAAAAATATTAATTAAAAAAAATAGACTTAATTTAGTTTCAAAACTGAATTAATTTATGTTCCAGTTACTTAAAGCTAATGAAATTCTATTTAAAAATTAATGTTTTTTTTTTATAATTTTAAAAAGGTGACAAAAATTAATCAGACATGGTAAAAATGAAAGCATTACTTTTCAGCCAATGTTATTAATTTCTCTTCAATTGTTTTCTTCTATAAGAAAATATTTTCCAATGAAAACTCAAACTAATTATATTATTTTTTATTAAAAAAATATTAACATTTTAACCGCTAATTAAATCATTGGTTGTATGAGGTAAAAATCAAAGCTTTTAATTGGCCAACTCACAAACTGAAGACAAAGCCTATTGTTAAAACATATTCGCCTATAATATTAAATTCAACTCAGATACATTTATAAAAAGTATATTATTAATTTTTCAGGTTGTGAAGAGAATGAAAGTTCTTTCAAAAATAAGTTGCTATTTATTTATTCTAAAATATTCAATATCGGCAACATAAAAGCTATAATATAAACAAAAGGTTGGATTTTTACGTTATAGAAAAGAAATTTACATCTTCAATATTTGTACAAAATCTTCAATATTTTTCGAAAATAATTTTTTTATTTCAAAAATACTTTTTATTTCCATAAATATAATTTTATAATAATTTATCATCAAAATGAAAATCTCAGCTTTCTTTATTTTCTTTGGATCAGGCAGTTTCTTTGTCTTTCCGCCAATCAGAATGTCTTTTTCATCGAGAGCATGCTAAGAACCAATCACAAATAATGTTCCTTCTTTGTTTAGGTTTAAATACGTTTTTTTTTATTTTTACTGTAAAATAAATGAAAGATGGCCCATTAGACTTTAAAAAGAATATAAACAAATATTTTTGGAGAAAATAAACTATGGAAAGTATATGTTTTCATTTTCAAAATCTAACAAAAAAATGAATATGCTCAAAACCTATTGTAATTGATCTTATGTGGAGGACATTTATAATATAAAAATCTTTATAACATGCTGACATCTTTAGATTTTTTAATATTAATAAATAAATGTTTTGGTTTTTTGTTTTGCCATAAAATGATCACAAGTATAAAAAATAGTACTAATGATAGCCACAAGAGAGTGATTAAAAGCCAAAGCAAAATAAATCATTTATTCTCCAGAGTAAAATAGCAAAAAATCAATTAAGCAGCTAAATGGTAAGGGAAATAAGATAAATCCGGTAGGACTACTTCTGAGTTAAACTAGTCTAAATTTTATTAATATAATTTTATAGTGGATCATTTATTATGGATAATATTTCCAATGCACATACTAATGGTTTAATTTTAAAATAAGATGTATTATTCTATTTATATTTTATTTTTAGATTTTAAGACAAATATAGTTTTTTATTATTACACATATTAAGAGATTATTACCCATGGGTTAGCAATATTATTTTAGATTATATAAAGGTTGTAAGTTCAGATGCCAATTTTTTTATATGCGTGACAACAAATCACAACTTCCTAATCACATATAAGAAAAGCCTTTCCTTTAAAAAAATGTATATACTAATTGACAAATACTTAAAATAAATATTTATGTCTAAGTTGCAACTCATATAATGCAGTGTATTGAAATCAGGTTCACCTTCAGGTTAAAGATGGTTAGGGAAGAAATGCTATTATAAGATGACTTAATTTCAGTTTGCAATATCAGTTTGATAAGTACACCAAAATTCTTATTGCAATTTTAATATTTATATCTATAAAATAGAAATCTGCTAAATATTATAAATAACTCTAGAAGAGGCTTATATGTTTATGAAAATATCTGACTCACAACTCATATATATCACTTTTAATAATGTGATTTGATTTTGGAATATCAGTTTTTAATTGGTTATTTACTTTCTATATTATAAATATATCAAATTATAGCAAAAAGATAATTTCATTTTTTCCAAACATCCACCTATATGAAGAAATAAATAAAAACAGCTTTTAACAATCCACAATAAGACAAATACATCTCCAACAATCTTCTGCAGAACAGTGAAAAAGGCTAGTCTAATGCTGCCTGGTGAATGTTTCAGATTTTTTTTTTGTTTACATTCGATCTAATAATATATAAATACTTATTTAGTGCAAATGTTGTATGTGTAACTAAATTAGTTATTAAATAAAAATTTAAAATTGTTTTCAATCAAAAAATAAATTTCATGGATATGGCAGGCAGATATTCTAACCAGTATGCCACGGGATTTATTTTAAACAATGAAGGCAATTGATTCCATGAAATGTTTCACAAATCAAGCATCCCTTATAAAAACAAGTAAGTACTTCAACAACTACTTATAGTCATTTGTACGGGAGAGGTATTTTTTATTACAGATTCTAAATAAATAATAAATGTTTAAAATGGATTTTTAAAAGTTTACGATTTAAAAAAAAAACCGTAATGGATAAACTTTTTACTAAGAATATTTATTAACAAAAAAAATACTAATTTAGATATGTATAATAAGTGTATATTAAGTCACTGTAATTTCTTTTTGTTAATTTCGTATTTTGTGGTTATCATTTTGAATTTACTATAATGATTGTGATTCAATTAAATCATGATTTATTAAGTTATTTTTTAATATGTGTTGAGTGCGCTAAAATGAGCCCTCTCCCTAAAAAAAATTCCTTTGGGGCGGTTTCCCAAATGGGTGATAGTGGGTGGGTTTTAATTAATAAATGATACAATGGCTGAGCGCTTTCGAGAACTTATTGTGTTCTCATATATCATAGCAAGATCAGAATAAAAAAAAATGGAGGAATATATATATATATATATCCGGCTGATTATGAAAATACAATCTTAAATAAAAATTATATCAATAAGTATAATGGATAATTGACTAGCATATTTTTAATAACATAACAGTTTAAATCTTTACCTTTTTCCAATATTGTTTATTCTTATTAAAAAACAGAAATTTTTGCCTAAAGAGAAGAAAACAAATTTCTATTGATAAGAAAATATTAAATAAAAATTGTTTTAAGTAATGTAGACATTTTTCAATTTATTTATAGTACATTTGAATTCTGTATATATTAGAAGTTTATTTTCAGTTATGTCTTAATGAAATTATTATTATTATTATTATTATTATTATTATTATTATTATTATTATTTTGGAATTTTTTTACATTTAAGATGAAAACATTTGCCTTCACTTCTGTCACAAATCTTATTACAGTTATATATAAGGATAATGAATATAAATTCGGTAAATCTTATTTTCTACTTATTATAATTTGAATATATTATAGTACAAAATCTAAGTTTGTTTTAAATTACACAATGAATAAATCATTTACAGTATTATTTTTTTTTGGAGTAAAATCTCATTTTATTTTATGAGTGTGATATATTTTTGTGATGTCACTATTCTATGTTCTCAATAGTCTGTCAAAATGACCACCATTTAAAAAAAGATGCACATAGTCGATTTTTATTAGAAATAGTATAATTTGATAATGATTACCATAATGATTTTTTTAAAGGTTCTCCATATGCAGGGAGCAGAATGTGTGTGTATATATATTGTAAACTTCAATAACAATAATAATAAATATAGAATATCGAAACAGAATTGACTCAGCCTGAACAAGAATCAATCCAAAAAAGTAAGACTTGGCTAGCATGAACATGAGTTTAAAGGAAAGATCATAAAACACCACCCACTACCGATCTTAATATGTATACTGTATTATATCAGCTGTTTTTATGTCTCATAGCCTATAAGTCATAATTATAAAACATGATATTAGAAACAAGTTTGACTAGCATCAATATAGAATAATAAATATCCAAGAATAATGGGAATCTAATACAAAAACTGGCTTGGCTTACAATAAATAGAATAATAAATAAAATTTTAAATATTGGAACAAACTGACTTGGCTAACATCAGCAAATATAAAAAGAGTAGTCATAAAATGTACATGAAGATAATAAACTCCAATTACAATATAAACTTATTTTATAATTCTACCTAAATAGATAATGATCAGGGAAAAATCCATCTATGAGATGAATATGGAGTTAGTATTATGAATTGGATAATAAATGAATAAAGAGGTAGATGATTAATTGGATGATAAAGAACAATAGAGTAAGGAAAGGGATATATATTAGGATGGTGAATGATTAAGCTGGTGATAGAATAGGGGTCAATAATGGATGAATCAATTATGATAAAGACTTAAGATGAAATGAGGATGAAAATAAAAAAAAGAAAAATATGAAGAAGCTATGTTAACAATGTTGATGATGAAGAATGGGATCCTGAACTATAAAACTAATATTGTATCAAGCAACAGCAAGGCAACAATGACTAAAACCAAGGGGTTCTATGCTTCATTAAAATAAAATATTTAACCACTAAATTAAAATAGATTATAAGTTTTAAACTAGAAAAGAAATTTACATTTTAAAACTTCTACTAAATCAATCAAACAATAAGAATAAACATAAGAGATCAATGCAAAGCATCATAAATAACTTCAGAAATGAAAAATTGCAATAGATTCAAAATTGAGACTATTAATTAATAATTTACTTTTCTCAGAATTCAAATAACTTAAATATTACTATTTTCAAAGATATATTTGAATCAGTGAGAGGAATTTTGCCACTACCCAAATATAACAGGCAAAGACAGCTCGTAAAACAAAAATGGAATCAATAAAGAATATTTGACAATTCCAATAATAAAAATAATATAAACTTTAAATTTTATGAAATATTAATACATTTTTAATAAAGTGAATCTAATAATCTACAAACTATCTTTTATTTAATGACCATGTGCAATACAATCAAGATCAGTGAATGATGCATCTGATGATTTAGATAACATTTATTCTAAAAACTAAATACTTCATCTTTAAAACATTATTTAAAAACAATACATGTGCTTACAATCAACAGTGTATTAATCAATAATCGATACAGCTTTAGGTGTCCCAAATGTAAGAGCTTAGCAAAACTTATTGTGATATGCTAATGCATAATAAAATCTACTATATTGACTGATGATGATTTTTATGACAACAATAAAATAATTTGTTGGCAGCAATAGCAATAACAGTAGGGATGGTGATTAGGAATAAAGCCATAGACAACTAAATATATTTTCTAACAAAATTTATTTACATTATTTACAAGTTTGTGAATATATTATTAACAACAAAAAAAAAACATACATAATCTTGGAAAATTGTGAACAGAAATTTACATATAACAAGATTTAATTACATCATTTCATGACTAAGTGAAGATTTCTTAGGATCTATTTACTAGTTTAATAAACTATTATCTTTTTAATTTATTATTACTTAAATTTATTACATATGTTGACTTTATTTTGATTTATTATACATTTCATATTTTATCTATTTATTAATAGCATGAATTTAAGAACTTACTTCAAAGAGACACAGGCAATATATTTCAAAATTTCTATTCAATGGTTAATAAGCTACCAATATTATTACACAAAATAACACAATAAATATACTTAAGATATAATAATTTAAACTATCATATGTTACTAGAAACTATTGACTTCTTGTTTTAATCCATTTATTTAGGCTATTGAACAGCCAACAATGCTTTAAAAGTCAAGATTATTATTATTTTACCTTTTAATTATTAGTTTTACCTTATAGGACTCTTTAACATTAAAGAAAAGTACCAGCATTTTAAAATAACTTGGACTATAAGTGATATATAACAAAAATTAATGGTAAAAATGGGATCATCTTGAATGGATAGGCATTAAGTGACAATGTACTATAAAACAATTTTTAACTAAGATTATCTTTTATCATCATTTTGTTCAGTGCTAAGTATAATCTACATTTTCAAATATCATATTTCAGAAACAATTCTGCTGTTACTGATACTAAACCATTAGAACTTAGGTGTATGGAACATAATAAAACATATGATATATCCAAAGATGTAGTAGGGGTTGAGCTAAGGCAAAAGAGAACAAACTGACAACCTAGACCATGGTCATCTCATGACTGCATGTGGTCTGTAATCCCAGTGTCACTTCTAGAATACCTTTAGGGATATAAAAGGAAGGAGTGATCAATTTCTTGTTTAAACAACTATATCAACACATGGTTTGAAATCCTGGTGTTGCTTCTGGATCACCTTTAGAGATCTGAGAAAAAAGAAAGGGTGGTCAGTCACTTATTCAATAACTAGATCAGTACAATACAAATATATGGCCTTAATTTGCTCAAAGTTTAGTGGAAATCATACCCACATTGTCATTTATATCATCATTCAGGGTAAGAGAATAAGTATACATGATGTGATGCAACATGGATCTACCACATATTCAAAACCTTATATACTTATCATTGTAATCATTCAGCATGATAAGAGACAAATGTAATACTAATATTACTTACCATGGATATATAAAAACACTAGCAAAATGGAATATATTACTATTTGACACATAAAATTTATAATTATTATTATCAACTTGAGAATAACTCATAACTATAGCCATTATTAGCTATTAATTAGTTAAGTATTACACATATCAAATACCATGTATAATGCACTTAAATTAACCAAAGTTATATACTACCCATTTATTATTATTATTCAACAATTGTAGTTTTTATCCTAGAAAGAAAAATATTAAGAATAAACTGTAAGTTTCTTACTAATGTTCATATTTTAAATATGAATGAAATTTACAAGAAATAAGATTACTTTACTCTTTTTTTTATATGTGATCAAATTTATATTTATCATGAGTTTCATTTTTTTTACACAAACCAGTTTTATATCTGTAATAACAATGTATGCAATATTACAAGACAATACATATAATATTAATAATAAAGATCACACATAAACTTCTTGTTTTACATTTCTTGATTACAACCATTTAAAATCTGCAGCATTATATGATTGATAAATGTTCTTTCTCACATGGAGTATATTTCATATTTACTTATTAGTTTAAATTATAATCCTAGTACATTGCTGGATCTATAAACAATTGTAGTTTTTATCTGTTAACTTCAACACTTTAGTATTCCAAGAATTAAGAAGAAAAAAGTTGAAGGTAAACATTGATTCTCATCTTCATCACCATATATGGATTCCATATATTTTATTGATTAATGGCACTATTTAATAAATAACACATCAGAAATCCAATTCATAATATGATTAACATAATAATTAATATATCAAAATTTAAGTTAACATGTGATTCACATTTAATGAGATTCTACAACTTAGTTTAATAAACATATCAATTCCACTTATTAAGTTGCAAGATGGTGCATTCAGCTTTTCCCTAATGTAAGTTTTAAAGACAATGCTGAGAATACTTCATATCAAAAGTCTTAACAAATATTTTATAAACTTTTATAAATTAGTATCGTCATTTATATTATTTTATTAGGTAGGTATAAGTTATTGCTGCGCTTTTATTTAATTGCAATATAACATTTTTTTTAAATTTATTTTTTCCATGTAATGAAATTAATATAGCATAATAAAATTGCTACAGTTGAAGTTAGCTTTAATATAATATTTCTCATTAGTTTAGACATGTCATGAGTGCCTTATAAATTGAAAACCGCAATAAAAGACATTAAATATCTCATATCATAGTTCTACTTATTTTAAAATTTATTTCAAAAGTACAAATTGTGTCATGACATGACACAATTTGTACTTTTGATATAAATGAAATGTATGGATCAATAGATCAAACAGAGTCAATTAATATTATTTATAATGCTCTTGTTTCAAAAAATGTAAAGTCTGATATTATAAATTTTACTATAAAAGTATTGCAGTTTATTGATAAAAATATTTATGTTAATTTTAATAATGAATATTATAAAATGAGTTACTGTTGGTCAATGGGTCTTCCTGCTGTTGCTCAAATTTGTAATTTTGTTATATCAACTTATGAAAGTAAAATTTTAAAGCAATTGAAATTTCAAGAAATTAAAAAAATATCATAGATATGAGGATGATGTCTTTATTTGTGGAAAACAAGATTTAATAATCAATTTATTTAATGAATTAAATCAGATTAAGGATATAAAGTGAATTATAAATGAAGAGAAATACAATTCCATAAAATTCTTGGATATTCAAGTTACACGTAATGATTACAGTTTGGGTTATCTTATGTTAATTAAACCAATTAAAACTAAAGGTTTTATTCCATATGAATCACATGTACCTATATGTCATAAGTTGTCTGGATTGAAATCATTCTTATTTCGAAATGAAAAATTGTTCAAATATTCTAGTGATAAAATAAAAAATGTACATTTATTTGTTAATGACTGGTTGAAAATTGGTTATTATAAAAATGCTATTACTAATATTATTAAAAAATTTAAAAGGAATCAACAATATAATAAAATAAAAATAATATCAAAATGAAATGGATTTCAATGCCATTTATATCGGATGAGCAGGTCAAGTTTATTAGGAGAATTTATAATGGTTTGTGTCATATTGCTTTTTTCTCAACAAATAATATAAATATATTATTTAATAACTCTAAAATTCAAAATTCAAAGTTTAATCAAAATTCTATTATATATAGATTGATATGTGGATGTGGCTTACAATACATTGGTGAATCTAAGTGTACATTTGAGAAGAGAATAAAAGAGCATATGCTTTTATATAATAGAATTCAAAAAGAGAAACAATCTGGAATAGATGTAAATAAACCTTCATCATCTGTTATATTTGATCATAATAAATCTTGTCAATATGGATTTAAATTTGATTATAAAAATATGAAAATTATTCAAATTGAACATTGTCATAATAAACGTAAAATAAAAGAGGCTATGTTGATTTCAAGAAATCATCAAATGTTAATGAATCACCAGTCATCAAATGTTAAGATAACAGAATTGTGGGAAATCTGAATTGAACTATGGGTATTGTTAAAGGTTGTCTCATTTTGATTATTCAATGTTATATAGCTGATAAAAACTACAAAATATATAGTCGAAAGTACTTCTAAAAATAATATAATTTATGTAAATTTTACTGTATTTTGATAGATATATATTGATTTGTATATTATATATATAATTGGAGCAATACTATTTAAAACATTATTATGTAATATCCTTAATATGAAAGTACGCCATGCTATAGACAAAAAATGAATTTATTTTTCTCTACTAATCACATTATTATATGAATATTAGATTAAATAATAATATTTATTAAAGAAAATGTCAATTTAGTAGAGTTCCACACAACCTTAATTGAAGTAGCTTACAATTTAAATTCACAAGTTAGAGTTCATTTCTATTCATTTTAATGGCTTTTACACAAATAACCAAAGACCAAATATGTAAAAATTTAATTATACATTCCTAATAATATGAAATAATTATAATAATAAGTGTCCATGTGCTAGATATATTAATATAATGTTTTTTTAATATTAAACTAATCCACATTGGAGATTAAAAGTGAAATTACTTTTATTTACAGTACATATTATATAGATAAATGTTATAACTAATTATAAAATGATTTAAATGAAATTATATGGGCATCACAACTGGGTTAACATTTGCCTTAATAAATAACATTACCTAATCTGCTAGTGATATAAGATTGTTAATGATGGATGAAAGTAGATTTAGTTTTTGTCTTTAAGGTCATTGAATTATCATAACTAGCTCTTAGAAGATTATTGCTTCAATTATTACATATTATAATTGTAATAAATAATTATTATATCAGATATAATAATTGCAATATATATAGAGATTACAGCTGTTATATATAATATTTTTGTTATTTATTATAATTTATATAAAAAAAACAGCAGAATGTACTTCTTTAATTTCCATTTTTAATATTATAAGTGTAAATCTTTGTGCACTATTTTTAGTATTTTATACATTTCCGAAGATATGTTGAAAAAATTAATCAGTTCAAGTTCCATTTTCATCAATTATCTTAGAAGCAATCACCAATTCATCAATGTAGCAAAGTTATTCTTATTTTATTTAATTACATATTTACAATGTCAATAAAATATTTATTTGTATATTTAGATATTTATTTGTGTGCAAAGTTCCTTGTGGACTGCTAATTTAAACATTCAAAGTTTAATATGAATTAAAGAATTACAATGTTGCTATGATAATAGATTGTTAGTCATTTCTAAAATATATCTAATGAGAGTGAAATTCATAACACATATTGAGTGGAAACTGATCAATTTTTAATAGATGGTATGTGAAGATTTATTATTGCTTCAAGTCATTCAATGTTTAAGTGCCAATATGTTAACATTAATTGGCATATTTGGCAAATCTCTTGATATATTATGTACATTTGAAAATGAGTATATTTATAATAATCATACATGGATCAACCCAAAAAATGTGTCATTTATATCTGTTACCTGTGAAAATCTTTGTATTGACAAATATATATATATATATAATTATAGGGGTTTGAACTCAGACTTTCACATTCTCTTGTCATCCATTCCATCTTATACAATTGATACACAAGATCACATACATGAAAAAAATAATAATCTCCAATATATGTATTTCATGCTAAACCAGCACTCATCAGTTGGTCCAGATCATCATCTACCACACACATATGTAATCAGTGTTTATATTAAGATAGGAAGTATACAAACTTTAATGGACTAGCTTTAATCCTCTCCATTCTCTGACTCTTCAGCCACCCATATCATTGAAAATCTGCTGATAGCTGAAGAGTTGAAGAGTGGAGAAAATTGAAGCCTATCCATTACAGTTTGAAAATTTGATATCTTAATATAAACAGAGCACTAATTATATATATATATATATATATATATATATATATATATATATATATATATATATATATATATATATATGTTGGGGAGATGATAATCTGGACCAAAGTGCTAGTTCATTATGAAATACATATTGGAGATCATTCACATGTATGTGATCATGTGTATCAGTTGTACAAGATAGAGTGGATGACAAAAGGGAAGTTTAAAGTCTGGGTTCAAACCCCTACAATTACATCTAGCTTAAAAGTATAATATACTTATATTTAATATTATATATATATATAATAAATAACAGATTTATTACAGAACAATTAGATAAAAGTAAGATATAAAAGTTAAGAGTTTGCCTATCTTCTGTTTAGTGTAATATATATTTCAATGAACTTCTTAAAGAGAGCAATTTTTATAAAAAAAAAATTATATTCGAGATAAAATAATGCAGTCCAATAGTTTTTCTGGTATCATGATAATGACTGCTGTTAATAAATAAAAAATAAAGTATTTGGTTTATTGCTTGAAAGTCATAAGAAGTTCAAGCACCTGGGTCTATGAGTTATTATGGATCATAAGCTCCAAAACCTACCATTCTTTTGCATCAAACATGCAGGATAGTGTAGTTACTAGAACTGAATTTAACACATTATTATTTAAAATTAAAGAAATTTGGAGAACATTTAGAATATAAATCAGCACATTTGTGTCAAAAGTAATGATAATAAGTAGAAGTGATAAATCATTAAAATAAAAAGTGGAGACATTCTTTAAATAAATTAATATTATTTACATATTTATAATGTTAAGTGTTTGATGATGAAGACAGTGATAAAAAATGGTGAGAATTGCTAAAGTGACACTTAGAATTGATCAACAGATAGAATTTTAAAAAATCTCAAATATTTTTGTTTGAAATATTGCTTCATATGGATTACATGGAATAATGATGAAAAAGAAATTGGAATAATCTTTTGATTTGAAGAAGTGTAAAAAGTGATAAATTGAAAGGATATGATTAGTAGTGCTAAATTGTTGATGTGAATAAATGTAAAAGACTATTTATTATGAAAATTATAAAGCATTAAAAAAATTTGATTGAGTACATATATAAAAGTAAAGAAATTATAAATCATCTGTGAGAAATGACTGTGAACATTAAGAGAAAAAGAAATAAAAGATAAAATTAGATAAACAAAATATTGATGAGTTTTTGAAAGTAAAAGTCTTGAATAAAAAAACTTAGAACATTGTGAGATTGACAAGTAGGATTTTATTTTTTGGTAGATAACTAATAATGGTGATATTTTAACTAAAGACTTCCTTTCATTGTAGCAATCTTTGATTGAAATTTATGACAATGTTATTTGTTTGTTTTTAATCATATCACACAATTTTTAGAACATATATTAAAGCATTTGTGGTATAATTATAATTATTTAAACTTTGGTTATTCATAATGACAAATTTTACCTCATTACTTATGATTGTAGAAAACTCTATAATGAGCAAAAATTGATTAGATTATTGGAATAAAAATCATAACAGTTTTAAATAGTGATTTTGTAAATGTAATCTAAAAGAAGTTAATAAGGCATTTTAGATTATAGATTAAAATCTTGATATTTTAATAATTTTAAATCAAAATGCAAATTTTAGAATAAGTATTTTCTACAAATAATAAAGTATATACTTTTGTTAAAAAAATAAATATTCTAACCAGATGTGATTTCTATAGTAAAGGCAATAAAAACATCACAATGAGGCTAGTGACACATATTGATGTCATTTCTAAGTCTTCACAAGTTTTTCCAACTTCTCAATACAATTTTTCAAAAATTTCTACCAAATGCATCTTTCTAAGTTAAATTCTATAATTAATTTTATGCATTTTATTTGCATCTGTATTAATAGCCTGACTGAACTATTTCCTGTTATCTTTTAATTCATGTTTACTTTTTTATTTGAAAAAATTATTGGACATTAGTGTTTTTTTAAATAATTTATCTACAATCCTGCTTTTTTTTTTGCTTTTGATCTGATAACTATCCTAACATTTTTCTAAAAGTCTGAACATTTCTTCAAAAACACATCATCAGTACAATTAAAATCACAGAAAATTGACGCATTTATTTTTCATTTCAATCCACAAAGTACTTCCATAAAATGGCAATAAAAAGTTTTGAAGATAAGAAATCACACCAACATATATCTTTAACAGTATTAAACTTCATAGTCTCACTAAAAAATTTAATCACTGTTATTGCATTTTGATAAATATTTTTTCAGAATATAGCAATATCCTAAGTCCACATATTAATATCAAAACTTTAATAATTATAGGAATGGCTATATAATCAAATGCTTTTTTATAATCTTCAAATTTAAATCACATTGACAATCCATACTTACTGAGCATTTCTATATATTTTTTTTAATATTTGGATATGTTGTACTATGATAAATTTATTGCTTGCTTAAAAAAAAAAAGGTCCTTATATTTGGAAATAATGTTTTTAATAGATGTCTTTCACTAGTTCTTACATACAGATCCAAGACTTAGATGTTTGATAGAAGAAATTACATAATGAAGTATGGAAGTAATAAGGAGCTATTGAATATAAAATATGTAGTTGTAATAACAAACAGATATTATAGACATTATTGAAAAAATTAAGAGGCTGAAATAAGACCGAGTTCAATCTATAACTAGAAAGGATGGTAATAGATGGATTATTGATGTCTTAAATTTAGATTTAAAAAGTTTTTAAGAAACATAATAAAAATATATATGTGAGAGCAAGACAAATGATAAAAGTTTTTCAGAGTGTTATGAAAAAGAAATCCTATGTATTGAAGAAATTAAATAAAAATGGAAAGATCTTTATCCTTCAGTAGATTAATAATAATTAAAAGTACAAAAATATATCACACACTTTAATAGTAAAAACAATTTTTTTTATGTAAAATTTTGTCATTTGCATTGTTTGATACTTCTGTAGTTATACAAATTCTTTTAAATAATGACTCAAAATTGCTGTTATTCACTCTATTTTTAAAATATCCCAAATTGTTTCCTTCTGACATTTAACAATTCTCGGCATTAATTATTTCTCTTGCTTATAAATATCATTTTAAACAGTAATTTTCAGTGATGCTAATTTGTTTAGTAGGATTTACAAATTTGTGCTAAGTATAGCATTTTTTCTTGAATGATTTATCATTTAATTAAAAAATAAAAGCTGGCAACGATAAAGATTTGTTTATAAAAATAACAAAAATTAAATAACAATGTAATATCTCTAAATAAAAAGAAATAAAGGCAAAAAAATCTATGAAGGTCTCAGGTTGAGTTGTAAAATCCATTTTACTACAAGTAAAAAAAAAATACATAAAAATGAGCGCTATCTAAAAATTAAATATCATATACTAGAAATTGAAAAGAAATGCGTATTTAAATGTTTATTCTATATTCATGTTATAAGGGACCTGAACTCAGACTTTAAAACTCTTTATAGCTGTTCAATCTACCGTATACAACCAATACACATGACTACATACATGTGAAAAAGATAAACGATCTCCAATATATATATTTCACGCTGATGTAGCACTCATCAGTTGGTCCAGATTGCCATTTCCCATATATATATATATTTTGCGGGTTCATCCGTGTTAAAAACTTTTAATATCAATATACTGACGTTTCGACTTGGTCACACAAGCCATCCACAGAGTTATAAAAAGGTAGAAAGACGGTTGTAGAGGCGCTACAATCACTGGTTTGAATAAAACATTAAAAATCCCACCAATAGCAAAAATGTTAAATTTAAGAATGTTTTTTAAAGAAATCTTTCCAAATAGGAGGAAGTTTGCACGTATCATCTCGCTTATTGATACAATCTGGCCTTTTAAGTATCTCAATGGCTTCTCTGATTTTGCATTGGTAGAGATTATCACATCTGGATATGATCCTGGTACTAGAAAAATCTATTTTATGACCTGAATCTATAGTATGGAGTGAGAGTGCTGATGATGATGAGTGTTGTTTAACTGCATTAGCATGCTCATCTCTCCTAACACTGATGCGATGATTACTCATACCTATGTAAGAAGCTTTACAATTTTTACATGAGATTTGATAGACACCATGAGATTCAAGAGGGATTGAATCCTTAGGCTTGGTTATTATATTGCTGATCTTTTGATGAGCAGAAAATGCTGTATCTATATTATAGCGTTTTAATATACGTCCGATACTGTCTGTAGTTCCTTTTACATATGGAACACAAATCCTAATAGCTGACTTATCATCTTTTTGTTTCCTATTTTGTCTATTTTGGGCTTGAAATAAGGCTTTTTTTATAAATTTGTAATTATAATTATTTGCTAATAAAACACTATTAATATGATTTATTTCTTCTTTCAGATGTGTGTCATCTGAAAGGTTAATTGCTCTATTTAAAAGAGTTTTGGCTACAGAAACTATCTGAGTTGGGTGATGATGAGAATGGAAATGTAAATATCTGTCTGTGTGTGTATCCTTTCTGTAAATAGAAAAAGATAAACTATTTGGTGTTCTGGTGACTAGAACATCAATAAAAGGGAGTTTTCCATCAGACTCTGTCTCCATTGTAAATTTAATATGAGGATCATATTATTTAAATGTAAGAAAAAATCATCTAATTTATTTTTTCCATGTTGCCATATGACAAAAGTGTCATCTATGTATCTGAGCCAAATGAGAGGTTTTAAAGATGATGATTCTAAAGCACGAGTTTCTATATATTCCATGAATAAATCAGCTATTACTCCTGAGATAGGTGAGCCCATAGGAGTACCAAAAACTTGTCTGTAATGCTGTCCATTGTATACAAAATATGTATTTAAGAGACAATGTTTAATCAAAGCAATAATATGGTCTGGTAAATTGCAACATTGTGATATAATCTCACAACGTTGCAATTTACCAGACCATATTATTGCTTTGATTAAACATTGTCTCTTAAATACATATTTTGTATACAATGGACAGCATTACAGACAAGTTTTTGGTACTCCTATGGGCTCACCTATCTCAGGAGTAATAGCTGATTTATTCATGGAATATATAGAAACTCGTGCTTTAGAATCATCATCTTTAAAACCTCTCATTTGGCTCAGATACATAGATGACACTTTTGTCATATGGCAACACGGAAGAAATACATTAGATGATTTTTTCTTACATTTAAATAATATGCATCCTCATATTAAATTTACAATGGAGACAGAGTCTGATGGAAAACTCCCTTTTCTTGATGTTCTAGTCACCAGAACACCAAATAGTTTATCTTTTTCTATTTACAGAAAGGATACACACACAGACAGATATTTACATTTCCATTCTCATCATCACCCAACTCAGATAGTTTCTGTAGCCAAAACTCTTTTAAATAGAGCAATTAACCTTTCAGATGACACACATCTGAAAGAAGAAATAAATCATATTAATAGTGTTTTATTAGCAAATAATTATAATTACAAATTTATAAAAAAAAGCCTTATTTCAAGCCCAAAATAGACAAAATAGGAAACAAAAAGATGATAAGTCAGCTATTAGGATTTGTGTTCCATATGTAAAAGGAACTACAGACAGTATCGGACGTATATTAAAACGCTATAATATAGATACAGCATTTTCTGCTCATCAAAAGATCAGCAATATAATAACCAAGCCTAAGGATTCAATCCCTCTTGAATCTCATGGTGTCTATCAAATCTCATGTAAAAATTGTAAAGCTTCTTACATAGGTATGAGTAATCATCGCATCAGTGTTAGGAGAGATGAGCATGCTAATGCAGTTAAACAACACTCATCATCATCAGCACTCTCACTCCATACTATAGATTCAGGTCATAAAATAGATTTTTCTAGTACCAGGATCATATCCAGATGTGATAATCTCTACCAATGCAAAATCAGAGAAGCCATTGAGATACTTAAAAGGCCAGATTGTATCAATAAGCGAGATGATACGTGCAAACTTCCTCCTATTTGGAAAGATTTCTTTAAAAACATTCTTAAATTTAACATTTTTGCTATTGGTGGGATTTTTAATGTTTTATTCAAACCAGTGATTGTAGTGCCTCTACAACCGGTCTTTCTACCTTTTTATAACTCTGTGGATGGCTTGTGTGACCAAGTCGAAAGCGTCAGTATATTGATATTAAAAGTTTTTAACACAGATGAACCCATAAAATATGTATTTTATATATTTAACCCGTGCAAATCTTCGTTTTAACATATATATATTGTACGTCTTTCAGTTACAAATGTCATCCTTTTTTCCGTTACAATATATACATACACACACACACACACACATATTCTTGCTATTAAAAGGTGTGAAGGTTGCCTTGACAGCAGTTAGAAATATTGGTTGCTATATTTACTGTGAATGTTTAGGTGGTTACTGGTTGGAAACTAACTATATATATATATATATATATATATATATATATATATATATATATATATATATATATATATATATATATATATATATATATATATATATATATATAGTACCTTTTACAATTGGTACAGATAATAATTTAGTTTAGGAGATAGCAATATTTTTTAAAAAAAAAAATTTAAGTGCTTTTATTATATATAATTTTTATGTTCTGAATAGTGGGGATTCAAACTCAGTAGGTGGGAGTTTATGAAGATAGATTTAAGAGTTTGAGCTCATTATTAGTTGAATTTCATACAAAATGATATAATAAATATTTAAAAATATATTAGTTTTTATTTATTCTAGTTTTAAAAATACTACAGAGAGAGGGTAGGTTTAAATTAGTAGTAATTATTTTATATTATACGCTTTAAATAATTAGTTTTGCCTAAAGTATTGATTAAAAAATGTCAAATTAATTTAATATTATTTTAAAAGTGTGCTGAAAGTATCATGGACTAGATAGTGTGCAACTATGTGTGCTTTCAGAAAGTTAGGGAAATAAAACTTTATTTTAGCTTGCTAACTAATATTTGATACTATAAAATGTAGCAAAATTATTAGACTATAAGAATAATATGTGAAAAGTAATATTTAAAAAATTGTTATTATTTAATTGTAATAATCTGAGTTATTATAATATTTTAATATTATTTAAATAAAAATATTAAAATTTTGGGTGAAAAATATTTGATAATTGAAATATTAAATAAATTGGAAATTATTTAATATTGATGACTCATAGTTTTAATTCTTAATTTTTAAAAATCATTTTGTACAAATATGTAAATTAGTACTTTTGTTCAAGCAGTATTGACCAATGAAATTATTGGATCAGATAGGTATAAATATTAAGGTTGAAGTCTAGACACTTCACTTATAACTTTTATATTATTTATACTTCACTTCTCAATTGTTTTTCTATAATCTACAAATTTTACAGTGATTTTTTTTTATAATTTTATTATTTTATTTTAAAAGTATAGTGAAAATTATCATTAGAATAGTGTGTTTTAGAATGAATCACAAAACACCAAAATTTTCCTGTCAGTTTTTATCTACTTAAAATTAACTTAGGACTTTCAAAAATATGCAGAATATGATGGTAACTGTTTGGATATCTCAGAATATAAATGACAATTGCTTGGAAAATTATTACATAAACCTGGATTTAAATTACTTAAGAAATATGTAAATTTTATTAATAGTATGATTGAAAGGACTGACTGTTTAATTAAAAAGAATTTTATAGATTATAATGCCGTTAATTTTTTAAAATGGAAGAGAGGAACTGGATATTTATTAAGAATTTTATTTTAAAAATTAAATTTTCTAAAAAGAGAAAATTAAGACTACATTTATATTTTACAATTAAGCTTTAAATGTCTGATGGAGTGACGAATGCCTGTTTTGTTTTATAATATAATTGATATTATAGACTTTATTTAATTTGATTTTTTTAAAAAAGTGTCAAATGAAATTATAATTAAAAGCAATGGTCTTCTAGACAAATTTAAAAAAGGAAAATATATACTTTGAACTTTGCTTATATGTTTTTTTTAACTATTGGCTATTAAAATCTATAAATGGATTAAATTACAGTATGATTTATTTGGAAGTAATGAAACTGAATTTGTTTTTACAAGAGAATTTGAATTATATTCTTAATACTGCTAAACTGATGCAATTATCTATACCTGAACAATATATTCCTAAAAGATAAAATTAAAACATATTATTATTAAAAAAGTGAGATAATTACCTGAATTCCTGACTAAATATCTGCTATAGAATACATAAAATGAATGTATTAAATTATATAATAGCTACTAATATATGTATTTAAAATAATACTTTATACTATGATATCTGCTATAATGATTTATCATTGAGAATGTGAACATTATATATATCATATATGTTGTGATAAATATTTGTTTCTACAATGGCCAAGAGAAAACAATTTACTGTAAGGATTATTTTTTAAAAAAATGGATTATTAAATTATTATTCAATATGGATTATAACTTTTGGATAAAATTTCAAAAAGGACAGAACTAACATTTTGTCTTAAAGGATTTTAATATTTTTTCTATGGATTACTCTAGATTTTAATGGATTTTAAAAAAAGTTGATATTTGTATTTTTTACAAGGTGCCAAGAGAGTGAAAAATAACTGCGCACAATACTGCCAGCTGTAACTAAGCAACAGGGCAGCCCCCATGTCATGCTATTTTATGTATAAAAAAAGGACTTGTCGTAACTTTAATCTTTATTATTTATTTTAGTATTAAGTTAATATAATACTTTGAAAGTTTATCATTATTGATTTTAGTATTAACTTATGTTTAGGAAGTAAATTAAGATATAATAAGTTATTATTATTATTATTATTATTATTATTATTATTATTATTATTATTATTATTATTATTATTATTATTATTATTATTATTATTATTATTATTATTATTATTATTATTATTATTATTATTATTATTATTATTATGCTTATGATGATGATGATGATGATGATGATGTTTTTTATAAAAAATATTCAGACAGTGATTTCTATCATAACTTTTATTTCAATGAATGGAGCTGAAGAGGTGGAATGCTGTGAATGATCTTATTGAGATTATTGGTAATTTTATTATAATTATTATAATCATAATTGCTTGAAGATTTATTTCTTTTCTTATCTTTGAGAAAAGATATATTTTTATTAATATTTATTCTAAATTATAGTATGCATTGCTTGAGTTTAATATTAATAATGGAAGAATGCACCATTAGTAAATTATTGTATGTATTTGTTTAAGTGTTGATAAATGCATATAAATGTTTTGTAAAACCTATAAGCATATTTTCCTTACTTTACTCTTTAGATAAAATGTAAACACTTTGAATATGCATAATTATATGGCATTGTCTAATTGTTGAAATGTTACTTTAATGAATATTATATAAAAAATAGTATTGATCTTTACTTTTTTTTTTAAAAAAGGGATGTATAGCATTTTATGAATGATTGTCGATATCATTTGAGAATGAAAGCTTTAAAAAAAAACATCTTGTGTGAATTTACATTATTGTTGTTTTCCATAGTATTGTTTTTAGCAATTATTTTTTAGTATGTTGTTGGTTTATTATTTTGCAATATTAAATGAATTCTACAGTGGGACAAGTATTGGTAGTGATCGGAAAAGTAATGATATTTTGTGAAATCCTGGTGATGGGGTCATACTGAAAGTTATTGGAAAATTGTAGTTTCATGTAATTTTGAATTTTATTGAAGTATATAAATAATGTAAGATTGTATATTTATTTTATGGACAGTCACATTTCTTCCATGTCTATAAGTGCTATGATAAAGCCCTGACTTAATCTTAGGTGCCTGATGAATAAAGACCCACTTCATTGATTTGCATTGTGTTATGATGATATTATTTTTTTTGGAACATTTTCGATTATTATTCCATGCCCTACACTTATTCACTATTCATTTCCACAAGTATCATCGTAAAAGATGGTTTAAGCTAGAAAATAACGACTGAATTATTTTGAAGTAGTTATTTTTGAGAGGGCAAGATGTTTTCTTCAGATGATGTTGAGATGCTTAGTGAATTCTGTAATGTGCAATAACAGAATAAAATAATTAAAACCTATATAAAAATATTAGTGATCACTTGTTAGTCAATGCATATTTAAATGAATGAATATGGGTAAAGTGAAAATGAGACTGGAAATGATGTGATGTGTAAAAGAATATCAAGATGAAAGTAAGATAACTTCAAGCAATCCAATTTATAATTAATTTTCTTAAAATTTTTACTATTAAGTTACTTTTAGTTAAGTCATAGATTTATAAAAACTTACTCCTGAATATTTTTTTTGCATAATAAAGTAATTTTTTTAAAGAGAGATATTTATGTTTTTATTAAGGTATTTTTCTGAAAATTAAATATTAAAATAATACTTCATGAAATGGAAAGAAAATTTTTAAATAATTTTTTTTCAATATTTTACTTATATTTTAAAGATGTTGTTAAAATGTAAACATGCATTGGAATATTTATATTTTAAATAGGTTATCCCATGGTATTTAAAGTTTTCATTGTATTATATTATATTTTTAAAAATAGCCAGAGTGAAGGCTATTTCTAATTTTAAATTTTATATTTTTATGTCATCTTATTGTAAATATTTTTTTTAATTTGTGCTAAGTAATGTAAATATACTTTTCTTTGTAAATATTTTAATTTGTTATATTATAAAATTTATTATTAACTTGTTAATAAATTTGTTAATTGTTTTTATTTAAATTACTGTAATTCAGTTGTAATTTATTTGCATGTTGATTATTGATTTATCACATTGTATGCATGACTCATGGGAATTAATAATCAGTTATATATTTTTTATTCAGCACATGAATTATAAGGATTTTTCTTAAACATTATTTAATCATATCTGATTTAGTAACCAAATATATTTTATTAGCATCTTAAAGGATCTAATCATTATTAATTATTTTGAGTTGATACAATACCTTTGAGAAATGCTTGATATTGCCACAATAATATTAGGATATTTTATTTTTCTTTAAGAATGCCACATTAAACATAGGAAAAGTATACAATACATTTACTTAACATTTAGGATTTTATTATTTTGTTTCTGAATTTTAACCATTAGATAGATTGTTGCATTGAGAGTCATGAGGATATTTAGTTGCTTGTTGGAGTTATTATTTTGTAGGAGTAGTTGAATATTATATAAAATCCCATATCATATTTAACTACAGGGTATTAACATTGATTTGCTTAATAATTTGTTAAGAGATGGACCAGAGATGATTATCATTATTATATATATTATTATGATTCTTATTAGTGTTATGAATTCTTTTATTACAATTATTGTTGATTTTATTCTGGGTAATAATAGTTTGTTATTATTTTGTAAGTAATTCATAAATTATGTTTAGTATTATTACAGTTGTATTTTAAAAACATGAGAGTATTACATAATAGTTTTAATATATTAATTTGGTGGAGTAATGCTCTTATGCCATTGAGGGTGTATCTTTTGGGATGTATTTTCAATGTTTTACCTAGTGTACCTTACTGAACATCTCATGTTAGGAATTTTATAATTATATTTATTATTTTGACAGAACCTTATGTTGTTTACAATAGTGAGTTAGCTATAAATTAGATTTCTTTGTAGATGAGTAGATTAAATAATATAGTTTAGAACCCTAATTAGTTATTTAAAAACTAAGTGCTATGATATTTTTATTATTTTAAAATTGTCTTGAATTACTAAAAGAAAAATATTATTTTATTATATATTATATTTTGAGCTAGTCTTTATGTTGTATTATTTTAATAGTTAGCATTTGTGAAATTTAATTATAATACATTGTGCTTATCCCAGTTAGCTGCATTATTGTTCAGTAGTATTCTGTTAAAAAAGGGTACAATATATACAAAAACAATGAAATTAAGTACATATATATGGTCAAAGTCACATGAAAAGGTTACTATTGTTTTCTTTCAATCTATCTAGATCAGTTTGATTGGTTGCTGTACTTTAAAAAAACTTTGGCTACAAATCTTAAATTATTTATAAAATGGAGTTTCCATTCAATAATTAATTGACCATATATATACATACAAATAAAAAAAACTATAATTACATGAGAAGAATTATGTTAATTTTAAGATGGCCTAGATTTTAAATAGGAGTTTAGCTAGTTTAATAAAAGATATGCATTCATTAAGTGATCATGTGACAAATCCAAGACATTTTAAATATTTTTTCTCTCTAGTCAGTAATTTTATTTATTTATTTATCTATATTGTTTTTTAAAAAAAGAAAAAATAAGTAGAATATTTAAAAAGATATTTATCAAATTTCAAAAAAAAAAATAAGTTATTAATATTTTTTAGAAAATTGTTATCAATTAATTAAGAGATTTTTTTTCTATCTCTCTCTCTTAGAAAAAAATGAAATGTTTTCCAAATTAAAATATAAATAAATGATATCTGTGTCAAGTAATTAAAAAAGAAAAAGAAATAACAAGGGATTATTCCAATAATTAGGGTATAATTATAATATTGTTTTGAAAAAAGGAGGTAATGTTTTTGTAAAATGAAAATCAATTGATCAGGGCTTACTCCTGTCATATCTGAAGTAGTTCATGTAATTGGATGGATATCAAGAATGTTTATTGAAAATAAAATAAGGTAGTGCATAACAAAGCTGTAGGCTTTTGTAACATGTTAGTATTAATTCAGGTGTTGATATGAAGAGTGAAAAATTAAGTATAATAGTCTGAAAATAAACTGATCTTACAATTAGTTTTAAAAATGATTTATAAGAAGTGTTTATAAAAATTTTACAGTAAGTTTTAGCTAAAAGATGAGCATTACTAATCCAATTATGTAATCAATTTCACCAAAAGATATATAGGAGAAGAATAATAGTCCTCAAAAAAATTGGCAACAAGCCTTATGTATTAATCCATCCAAAATCATGACTGTCTCAACTTATATCAACATAACATTATTAGTGTGTCAATAAAAAAAATCAATTACATGTGGTTATTCATTAATTAAGAAGAGTGTTGTCATATATGTTAACCATCAGTCTATTGCTGGACCACACATAAAAGCTTGGTGGCTGCATGTGGCTCATCGTCTGCAGGTTGAGTATGGCTGGCCTAAATGGATACCACTAATAATACAAGGCATAAATTTGATGATAATAATAATTATTATTATTATTATTATAATTAGATGTCTGACACACACATACAAAGGTATACAATGCATCCATTCAGTCTAATACATGTGTATACTGACAAACTACTGCATAATGATAATAACATTCAATTTTATAATATATCTAAATTCTCACACATCCTGATATTTGTAACACTTTCATTAATAAACATTTAAATCTGATATATATAAAAAAGGCTGTTATATCTTTGGTACAATAATTCATTTTGGCTGAAACAACAAATATGAGAACTCTGCATAATAATAAAAAATGACTTATAAAATAAACTCTTTTACCTAATATTTTTATTTACCTTTGTTCATATATACATACCATTATAGATATAGTTTGTGACAACATAAATAATAATAGCAATGAAATATAAGGTATAAATTGTAAAACATGCTATTAATAATAAATTTTAAATATATATATATATATTAATTTTGTTTTACCATTTAGATCAGAGATTTAAGTTCTTTTTCATTTTATAATGAAAAAATAATCCTTTTTCATTCGAATCGTTTTGGCAGGTAGAAAATATATATACCAAGATCCAGAGCAGAAATTTTTTGAGAAGAATGTTCACTATTAAAGCACAAATTTGAAGAAATATGAGTAAATAGAGAAGATTAAGTAATAATAGTTTTTTTATAAAGTTCACATATTTTAATAATATTAGCATAGCATAAATTTAAAGTCATTTTTTAACGTAAAGTAATATATTTTAAAAATGAATAAGCCGTTTAGAAATATTTTAAATGAATACACATATGAACTCTTAATGGATAATTATATCAGTCCAACATTAACTTATAATGAAGAAAATCCTTCCTTCAAAATATTGAAAAAGCTGATTTTTATGAGCTTTCCATTTCTTAAAATTATATAATACAATTCCAAGTCATTACAATTTCTTTTATTCTTAAGACAGTCCATGCTTTTATAATAAATCATCATTATTATACTTTTAATAATAATAAATATAATAATTTATACATGTATCTCCAAAAACAAATTAAAAATGATTGTTTTTCACAAAATTTTTTATTGATTATTCATCTTTAGGACAGAGTTTTATAATGATGTAAGAATTACTTCATTAATAACTAGAATTATTTTAATAATGGATTAAAAATAATATATTTAAAGTGTTAAGGTAGTTATTGATAGCCAATAATTCAATTATCTAATTCTTTAAAATAAGGATAAAATAAACATGCTTCCTAATGTGTATTCAGTTTTTGTTGACTTATTTTAAAATATTACTTATTTATAGCATCTTCCCATGGTTTACTACTCCATAGGCTAGTCAATCATATACCTTAGAATAATATTGCTGAATAACATTTAAACTTTCTATTCAGACAGTTGAAATGAGAAAAAAAATCACATTAGAACTTTTAAACTGATATGAAAATTATAATGAAAATAAAAACCAGTCAATTAATTAAAATGAAGTGTGTTTAAGTAGGTGTGTTCCTTTTATATGTAAGATTTCTACTGCGTTTTATGTAATGTATCATAGGTAAACAAACTCAATTTGAGTATTCCAGAAAGATATTTAAATTATTAGCATACATTTAACTTTAATAATTAACTTGACCTTGGAATTTTTTAATCCAGACTATCTATGCATATAATGTCTAGACAATAATGAAATTTATTAATTGCAATTTAATTATTAAATAAATAAATTATTTAACTTATTTAAATGTATTTATTTAAAATTGCATACCTTTAACTCAAAATACACATTATTCTATTCTATTTAAAAAAATTTAATATTGTAATTATTCAATGAACTCTTTTTAATATATTTTTATTTTTAATAAACTTTTAAACTTTCCATTCATTCAAATGTATGTGCACCTATCCATACATTCACATGATAACCAAGATTTTAAAATGAAATTAAATTAATTACAAACATTTATTCAGGTTGAAACCTACTTAAAATGAAACTTATCCCAGTTAGTTAGGTTTAAACTTAATATCTTCAAATTCTGCACTTTAAAATTATTATTTTAAAACCATTTATTTTAAGACTAGCAAACAAAGATCCTAACAAAATAAAGTAATTATATTTTGGTACAGAATGAAACAACATTATTAATTGCCTATACCTAAAACTACCAGGCCTTAAGCTAATTTTATTTAGATATAAACTATTAACTTTGGAATTTTTAATCAAACATTAAATAATTCAATTAGTATTTTTAAGTAATTAACATTTACATAAGCTAAGTAAATTATTTTGATCAATAATCTAAAACATTAGGCTAAGATTTCATAATTTAACATCAAGAAGGAAACATTTAATATAATCTAACAAAAAAATTTTTAACACATTGTAGAATATATATTTAGCCCACAGTGCCAAATGTATAGTTACAATGTATATATATATATTCTGGCACAATATATATATATTATATAAAAATAATGATACATATATATATATATATATATATATATATAGTATCATTATTTTTAACACAATGTGTGTATAGCATTTTACCATGAAAAAAGATTGCTGAGAGAAAAATAATTTTATAACATATAATAATAATATATAAAAAATATAGATTTTTTAATTTAATAAACAAGATTTATTATTTTTATTGTAAATACTTGATAATCAAAGAAAAAGAAAATGTACTTGTAGATTTTCTAAAGATAAGAAACATATAATTAACTGCAATTAGACAGAAAGGGATGTGTAATATTTCTTCTCCACCGAATTAATTATGGCCCATCTGAATGTCGATCACCAATATGAATTTAGTAAATGAAAAAAAAAATTAGAGATTGTATATAATTAAACAGTATTTAAATTTTCTAAAATGTTCATTCATTTTGGTTGATGAAATTATATTAGTCCACAAACAAAAATTATTGCTATTTTTAAAGATAATATAAAACCATGTATTGTATGTAAGTTAAGATTAATGTTGTAAATTAATTGCAATATAATAGAATCAGACCAGTGATATAAAAATGTTACCCTGAACTCTGATTCATTACTTCCTTGCTTCATCCATATGACTTGTGAGTTCTTCAAATTAGAGTGCTGTATTCTTCATTGAGTGATGGAAAATGGAAAAAAAGTCCAGAAGTTGTATAAGAATATTTTGCTGTGTGATTGCTTTTATTTTCAGGTATAACTCAAACCAGATGCACTGCTAAACATAGTCACTAATGCATTTCCCCTAGCCTAAAGCCAAGTGCATGCCTTGATTCAAAATGCCATGCCCATAAAAGACCCAGGCCCATCTAATAAGAAATACAACACTTCAACAAGATATAATAGAGCCCATAGTTCATCGAAATAAAAAACCCATGGCCATTGTAAGCACCTATTTTACCAATCATTAAATCCAATAAAAGAAATAATAGGTAAAAATAATGAGAGCTCTATACCTACATTAATGTTCATCTGAACTAATAATATAAACTTTTAATGAACTAAAAAGTTAGATGAACTAAACTTTATAGCTAATAGAATACTGAATTAAATCTGTAAATAAAAATGTGTATTATGTAGGTATTCTATTAACTGTTACATTTATATGCTAATGTTTAATAATATTCAATAGGGTAGTATTAATAAATAGTTTTGTATTTATAATATGTATTTACTTGTTAATTAAATCTATGCCATAATTTAAATTCAGCAATCTTCATTATTTAGATTCCTGCATGCAAGAATGCTAATGTGAGTAACTAATTTGTTGAATCTCCATAAGTAGAAACCAGATAACAAAAACTTGTAATTATAAAGAAAATAGAGAAATTCTGTCTTTATTTATTAATCTTGTGACAGTGTGTTCAGCTAATATGGTTCACTAAACCCTGGTAACTGAAACAAATAAATAAAGCTGTCATAAGTTATAGTTTCTCTTTTATATCATATCATATCATATAATATGCCTCCCGGTTAAATAGACCTGGAAATATATATAAACGCGCTTTTCTTAATATTTATTTATTAAATTAAAAAAGGGGAAGCGATTTGGTTATATCACAAAAGTTAATCTCTTATACTTGTATGTATCGTATAAATGATTCAAAATCCCTTTAGTAACCGGGATCTATATAATGATACTAAAAAAATAGATAAAAAAGCTACGACTCAGTACAATATATATATATATATATGCAAAAGAGTAAATTATCTTTTACCTTTAAAAATGCATATTATTTAACAAAGTATTTTGTATTCCTAAAATTGTATTTAGATAAAGTTTTATACAATAATATTTGAAAACTGTCAATTCCTTTGTGTAAATCCTTGACAAGCTTTACCGTATTAAATGCATGAAGTATCAGCTTTGCTAATATTAATTTCAATCGTACACAAAAGAAGAAAATTATCAATATTTTTTTAAAGAAAAGAAAACATATTTTGGGAAATGTGTCAATATATCTGCTTATTATACTACATATTTTCAACAAAATGTGTTATGGTTGAATAAAACTATAAAATTAAAAAATGATTTGCAAATGGCAAACTGGTAAAAGCGCTTTGTTGCTCATTAATTTTTTATAAAGAATATCTAATAAGACATTTCATCAAATAAAATTTTACATGTAACATTTTTTTAAAAAATAATTAGTTATTAATCTTGAAAAAAAACATTTTAAATATGTTGCTGTGTGTAGGAATATATATATAAGGGACTCAATCTTAGACTTACAAACTCTCTAAAAACTATCCACTCTATCTTATATAACTGATACACATGACCATATATATATATGAAAAAGATAAATGATCTCCAATATATGTGTTGAGCCAGCATTTATCAGTTAGTGCAGATCACCATCTTCCACACATATATACAGACAATAGCAAATCTTCAAACTTTAACGGACAAGCTTTAATTTTCTCCAACCTTCCCACTCTTCATCGATTCATATTACTGAAAATCCAAGGATGTGTGTATATATATATATATATATATATATATATATATATATATATATATATATATATATAGAGAGAGAGAGAGAGAGAGAGAGAGAGATACTGAGCATATGTTTTATATATCATCATGGAAGCAACAATATGACTTTGTGTCATATTTACATTTGCAAATATAAAATGAACCCATTTAGATTTATTTTTCTAGATCTTAAAAGAATTAAGAATCTGGCAACCAATATTAAACACATCTTAACAACTTAAATTTTGCATAACAGCAATTAACAGAAGTAATAATATTTGGTAATCAGTATTGTTACCAAAAATATCAATAGTTAATAAAATCATAAAGTTAAATATTATATCTTTGCTAATGTTGGCATAAGCCTTGAGATGTCAAAAACTGAGAACAAAGATTTCTGCAATGTTGACTTTTTCAAGTAAAAACTTTAAAATCTCTACCTCAAAAAAAAAAATGTTAAGAACATATAATAACAAATACTATATCTTTATCTGGATTTATTGGTGTAAGAATAATATCTTAAATGCATTGAGAACAACCAGTTTGATCATTATAAGTATGTAATATTTGAGTATGAATTTTGATATTTACCTCATCAATAAATTTAAGAAATTGCCATTAATAAATACTTGGTAACAAATAATGTTAGAAAAATAACTCTTAATATCAATAACATCCCATTGAAGCTTTATCTTTGAAACTATTTTAAGTTAAACATGTAAATAAATCAAGTATACCAGTATAAAATGCTACACTCTTCACCTGAATAAACAACTTATTGTACTGCTGTATCATTATGTTTGTAATTTCATTAAATGTTTAAGTTAAATTTATTCTCCTGAATATATATGATAATATTTGCATATAATTTGTTTTCAAGAAAGATATTTAACATAAAAATAGCACTCATATCATGTACAAATTACAGGATATTTTAAAATATTAATAAAAGCAAAAACATGACATAAAGAAATAATCGAACAGTAAAGCTAAATCATCAACTAATTTATTTACATATCTTTCCTCCGAATGCTACTTGGGTGAGACAATAGAAATAACAAAAAAAAACATTAACCAACAATGATACATATGTTGCTTTTGGCCAACTATACAGATCTAGATTATTACCAAGCATTGATAGTAATGCTTTTTCAGATTCGTTTGACTCCACAGAGATACCACAAATAAGAAGTGAATGCCTTAAATTTTAACTAGAGCACTAAAATTCTCGAAAGACTCTAAAAATTGCAATAAATTGTATAAAATGTATTGATTTTAGAGTTAATAACATAACATATTAAACAAATGACACTGTTTTGGAATCTAAATGATTATTGATATCATCATTATAAAAAATTACAATCTATTATACAACAAATATTATCACATTCATTACTATTTAATTAATTAGTGGAATTACAAAAACATAATGTCATTTAAGCTATTATTTTTGCAGCTACCTTCACAGCCAAAACTTTTATAGGACTAGAATATTTCACCAAATGACAATAAGAGAAAGCTGAAAATATTATTGAGTGCTTCAATTAATAAAAAAAAAAGATGTGCTATTTTCTTGCAGATATAAGTTTTGTTTACATAAACATATTATGCATGCTCCAAATTTTTAACATATCAAGGAAATCTAATATACCATTTGAAATTACAAACTTTAGGAAAAAGCAGGTCATTCACCAGAACTTTTTCAACATATCTTTATACAATCTATTACAAATACTATCATCATTAAGGATTACTAAGATTTTAAATGTGGGTCATATTGCATTTCAATGTATCATAGTTGATTGCAGTAAATGTTAATTTATTAACATTCTAAGCAATGAGCAAACCTAATATTTAAAATTAATTCACTTGCTTGTTATACCAATGCACACAATTCTATAGACTCTGCTAATTTAGTATAATACCAATATCAACTCAATAATAGATGAATAAAACAATAAACAAGCCAAGTTAAACTCTGGGCATTTATATATCATACAACTAATGATTCTATAAAACCAGAATTTGAATCTCTAAAGTCCTCTATGAATTTTCAGTTTCAAGAATACAAGAATCAATTCTAGCCACCTACAGTGACTTTGTCTACATAAAAAAATTTCACAGCTATAAAAAAGCCCATGCACAATACAAGGATTGAAATCACATCTGCTTCTGAGAACAGTAAAAAGACGTTGTACCTGATTCAAGCATTAAACATGCCAGCAAAAATGTATCACTCTCACACTTTAAACAAAAGGTAAGCATGGTCAATGTATATAATAGTTATCCACATTATGAATTTAACTGACTATTATTAATGCACTAGATAAGAATTATATTTTTATTCTTAATCCACACATCAGATCTGTTCAAGGTGTAAGAGTTTTAATATGTGTGCAAATCCCACAACAGAATTATGCCTAGTAAATAAAAATTATTAATATGATTGTACTTTCCTTTATTCATTAGCTACAACAATTTCATCTCCTAGCAATACATTTAGGCCAAAGAACAAAAGACCTAACCAGGGCAATTATTATTATTCAGAGGAAAAATGCATAAAAGCATGGCATAATTTTATTGTGTGAGTTTAAAGTGCTCTTACAATGAATTATTATTTTCATTATATATTAAGATTAATAAAGTCACACTGCTCTTATTATTATCACTTTATCCTCAGGGTATTCTTTTATTTGTTGGATAACAGGAAGCATCTCTCAGTGATCTTTTTTTACAACTTAATACAATGATCTACCTATCCTATATCTCATTTTCTAGTCATGTTTGTGTAAATTTCAAACTAAATAGCTGTAAAATCAGTATACTAGTCTATATGTTTTAATTGAATAATAGATCTCCATTAAAATTTAAAGTAATAGCTAATGTTTTTTCTAACATAATTATTATACTTTATTACTATTACCAGCCACAAAATCTCTCTCCATTTAAAATCTGGTTGGCCTTTCAAACTTTTTAAACAACTATTGTGCTCAATTCTTTAAGCCATTTCACAATTGTATGATGTAAAACTTTTTCTCTGCAAACTTCAAAATAAAAAAACTAACGTCATATTTTATAATTAGATTGCTATAACATTTCGATTAAGAAAAAATATCAAATCTTACAAGGTTTGTAAGAATTACTTTAAATTATACAAATCACCTCACCCTCATGCTTTAGGCATTCTTATTTTATCAAATAATAACATCCATTTTATAGGCATAAAGAATGGCATGGCCTTTTGTGAACATCTAAATTCTAATTTAGAAGCAATAAGTCAATACCAATTTACCATTCACTGTGAAATCTATTTCCACAAAAAAATTAAATTACAAAGCAGCAAATATTTGAAAGATTGTACACTTTAAAATTCATGTCACTTTAGCAGCAGATCTTATTTCACTCAAGGTCCAAAAATAGCTTGATTGCATCATTGTTCCTTTCATCAATACTTGAATCAATTAGAGTTGAGAATACTCAACATCCTCATTTTGTCTTAAAAGATAGAAAATGCACTATTCCTCTTTGTAAATAACTTGCACCTTCTTACACATTAAACATTGATCTTTTTTTTTTTTTTTTGCAAAAACTATCTTAAAGATAAATAAATTCAATCGTACCAAATTTTCTACTTTGCATTACACACTAAAAGGATGTCATGTCTTTCAAGATATTCTATCAGTTTAAGAATCAATTTTGGGTGTAAAAAAAAAAGCAAATTTACAAATAAGATTGCATGTCATACTTCAATTCTCATTACTGTTTCTGTCTGTGTCCAATATCTGTATTTTGGCTGTTATTCCTCTTATTCTTATTTACTTATAGACTTTGTTAAAAATATCTTCACCTGTGTAAGGTTATTCATTTCTTCTTCCACTTTCATTAATACCTCATTATTCTCATGGTGCATCATCTTCATGGTGTATGGGAGCTGCTTTTCCATTAATTTTTTATTATCTTTATAAAACTTTTTGTTAGTGATGTCCAAATCATCATCCAGTCTTTTGGATACTTCTTGCTCATGTCCTCAATTTTATCTTTCAATTAACCTTAATTGCCTTTTATTTTTTTGGCCAACTCATCTAATTTTTTTTATCATTCTATCATTACATTTTATTGGTCTTTTCTTTCAATTTTTTAATTATTTTATCATTATTATTGATCAGCTCTTTTATATTTGCTTTGGCCATTTCATTCACTTTTTGGATTACTTCTTTATTTTTTTCTTTGGCCCTTTCTGTAGCCATTTGTTCACTTTTGGATTGTTTCATCTTGGAGTTTTCTGAATATGTCCATTATCATGACACAACCGACCCTATCCATTTCTGTATTGATTGATTACAGTTTATCTTCTTTTCCTTCTTCATTATCCATTTTATTATTTATAAAATCAGATTCTTTAATTATTTTTGCCTCATAGTATTATAATCTAATATTTAAGTCTTACTATTGTACTTTTAAGTAATAACCTGTAGATTTGTACTTTACGTTTGTCTTCAATATGATAATATTAAATCGTGCTATCACACTTTAACAACAAACAGAAAACTAAATTAAATGGCTGAGCACTTTCAAGAAGATATACTTCTCATATTCATAGCCAGTTATGATTCTTTCTTTGAAATCATTATATAAATAAATACCATATGCAAATTCTATGCAAATGAGTCACTAAGACCATCTTTTAGATATAGCAAAACATGCACCCTTACGAATAATGGCGAAGGAGTCCTCTGCTATAAAGTAAGCTTCTTTTACCTTTCACTTAATATCATGCCTCTCAGTACACACTAATTTTGCTATATCTGAAAGATGGTCTTAGTGACTCATTTGCATAGAATTTGCATATGGTATTTATTTATATAATGATTTCAAAGAAAGAATCATAACTAGCTATGAATATGAGAAGTACATCTTCTTGAAAGCACTCAGCCATTTAATTTAGTTTTCTATTTGTTGTTACAGCTTTACATTGGAAGTGTGATAGCACGATTTAATATTATCATATTGTACTTTTAATACATATAAGTAGTTCATTCTTCAATCACCCTCTCTATCCTATTGCAATTTTCTTTAATTAATACACTTAATTATTATTTTTTTAACTTGCAGATCTATATTGTGTAAGAATCAATTGATCACACCTATGCTTTTACTTTTGTTTCTATGCAACAAGGTCCATTTTTGAAGTCTTATTTTTTTTATTACAAACTACTTTTTAAATTTTATGAGTAGATATGAAAAATACATCTTTATAAAATCTATCTGCTATTAAAATTTTTTTCTTTACATCAGTGAATTTCTTTCAATTGACATTATTTATCTTTTTTTTTGGTTAAACTTTTAATCAATTGTTGAGGCAAAAAAATAAAAATAGTAATAATAATATATATATATATGTTGATACGAAGATTTTCACAGGTTACATATATAAAAGACATATTTTGTGGGTTCATCGATGTTAAAAAATTTAAATATTGATATACCGACATTTCGACTTGATCACACAAGTCATCCACTGGGTGATAAAAGGTAGAAAGATGGTTGTAGAGGCACTACAATCACTGATTTCAAAAAAATATTAAAATTCCACCAATAGCAAAAATGTTAAATTAAGAATGTTTTTTAAAAAAATATTTCCATATAGGAGGAAGTTTACATGTATAATTTTGCTTATTGATACAATCTGGCCTTTTAAGTATCTCAATGGCTTTTCTAATTTTGCACTAGTACCAGGATTATATCCAGATGTGATAATCTTTACCATATAAGGAGATGCATACTTTTCTTAAAAAAAAAACAGTGATTTTGCTAGCAGTTGTCATTATTGAGTTTTGAACTTCCCTCCTCATTTCTGAAGGTGAGAGGTTAAAGGTCATGCCAAAAACCTTGGGGGGTTTAGCTGCAAAGGGAAGGAATGCTGTCACATGAGGGCAATCTCCATGCCACTGACTTCTCCAAATTGAAGCATAATCCCGATTCACTAGAAAATTGTGCCATTAATTTTATAAGCCCAGAGATGTACTTACAGAATGGTAAAAACACCACCAGATCATCCATGTATGAGATGTGATGTATGTACTTTTTAATACTGGGAATGAAAACTCCAGGAAGATTCTGTTCAATGGATATTAGGAAGAAGTTCACATAGTGAAATTCGATTTGGTTTCATTTCATAAGATATAATAGATTTTGGGTATGAATGTATATGTGATGTCTTCAATATTTCACATTCTAATAATTCATTTTCCTATAATATCTTTAATATTGTATTTTTATGTTACCAATGGAAAAAATATAACAGGAATTTCAAAACTTATAATAGATAGATATATGTCTGAAAAACTTATAATAACTGCTAATAAAATTTCTAGTTCCTTAAAAAAAACCAAGTATATTAATAATTAAATTAATTTTAATTATGTTCATTTCATACATTATTATGTGTGATTTTTACTGCACAATTATATCATATGAAAAATGTGTATCTTTACAAAATACATTCTAGCATAATAAGTAAAATTTAAAACTACCAGAACTAAAGCATAAAAAAAGTATAATTCTCCTAGCTAATATTTAATACTAGTATTAACAACAGAATTGTTTTCTATCACATTCCTTTTGGACAATTATGTAAGCATAAATAATTAAACACCAGATAATAGTGATAGTTAAATTTATAGTTTCTGAATACTGATCTTTATCAGTGGAAAAAATTAAATTATGTATATTCACTTTTCTTTTTATAGTTATTATTCAATAGTTGTATTTTTATATTGGATTATTTCCATCATCTAATATGTGTATTGAATGTCTTTAGAAAAATTTAACTTTATTTAAATATTCCAAATACATTCAACTATTAGTAATAGTACGTCAAACAGGTTAGTATATGCGCTACCACACCGTATGAAGAGGTATTATTAAACAACGTTAAATTTTTCTAAAGACATTCAAAGCACATTAGATGATGGAAATAATCCAATATAAAAACACAACTAGAACATCATCATCACAAACCTTCAGGAAAACATTATTCAATAGAGACTATTTTAAACAGTAACCACATTATTTGTATAGCTATTTTGTATTTAAAAGTATATTATTAATTATATATAGGCATTAGTCTTTTCAAGTGTTTAGTTGTTAATCAGATGACTGATTTTCTTCTTTTTTTTTAACCTTTCTTCTATTGAAAAATCATAATTCAGAAACATTTATCCTCCGCTTTTAGAAATGGGCTGTCTGATTAAAGAATAATAACTGGAAATGATCTCTAATGCATGATTCTTATTACGTCATGGAAGATAGTATAATTATATTTTAAATATGTAAATAACTAACGATTACAATTTTATTCTTTCATAATTGTGTTCACCAACAAAGCAATACTTAAAAATTATTCAAATTTTTTGTGTGTACACACAGAATCAAACATGTATATAAGCTCAAATGTAATAAAATTAGATAAGAACTGAAGTCATTAAAAAATACGATTAAAGTAAACTATGAATCAAAAGATTTACGTAGAGAGAAAATATATGGCAGGCACCTTACTTCAAGTATTTTTCTGAGATTTACATCCTGCCTCAGATTAAAGAAATGTCAAATGTAGATCATCTATCTAGATTTTGTGGTGAGGATAGATTAAACAATGCACAGAATTTGTTAAACTGACACTAACCAAAATGGCAAGCAGTAAATTAAAGTGGGTGGATGCACCGGTAAATAAAAAAATAAAGATAAAAAAGAGTAATATGAAAAGCACAAATATTAATAATTTCAAAAGATGTGTACAGTAATTTTGAAAGAATTAGAAAAAGATTAACAAGCTTATCTTTTTCCAGACATGATTTGTATTTGAATTCAGATGGAAATGAGAAAATGTTTTTATGTCGCTGCTAAGCAAGTGGGATTTTTTTCAAGTAGCTGCTTATAGCCAAGCCATTCAGTTATATATCAGCGAAAAGATATTTAACTATTCTTATTTGGAGGAGTTAAAGGTCTCTCAGGTGAATGTGATTATTCAAATAAGTATAAATATATTGTCTATACAATAAAAATATCATTATATATTTCAGTCTATCTCATTAATGACAGAAATGTCATATAGCTACAGACTCTAAAGGTATTAAATCCATGATTTTTACATTGACAATAATGAAAATAAAAGGAAACTGTTAGGATTGGTTGTTTGAACAAGTGTTTAAAAAGAGATGAATGGCATATTGTTCTATACTAGCTAGTCTTACAGTGTGATGGTAGAGCTATAGTGCTATTTCTTGGGCTTAAATCCAAAATTGTGACAAAATGTTCAGATTCCTGTCAGACTAACAATTTTTTTTTAATTCCTTGACCTGTAAACAGCTGAGTTGATCAGTTTCCACTATTGATTCATAAATGAATATCTAGCTATTTTTAGCTAATAAATAAAAACAAAAATAAAAAAGTACTCAAACTTTGATCATCCACAATCTGATAAGCCAGTTGAATAATATCTTTCCCATTTTCCCTCCATTATGCCTTGAATTTTGAGGAATGTTTTACCTTGCAGTGAGTTACTTAGATGTTGTTTTACCTTTACCTATTAAAAGTTTACAAAGGTATCAGTACTGAAAGATTCTAGACTATTTATCTTAAATTTGTAATTATTATTATTATTTATTTAACTTATGATTTGTTTATACTACTTTAGTATTAACAAACATCATAAAGAAAATTCTTTATATTCCAATCAGGAAATGGATTTATTAATAGTTTAGTAAATCATTTAATTCTGTCATTATACAAATACATTTAGTAGTCATTAGCTAAGTGACTGAACAGGCTTGTCAATTTCTTGATGGAGATAGTGTGAATGGGTTTTGTTTTTTGTTTTTATTAATTTTCTAACTAGAAATAGCAAGATGTCCATTTACAAGCCATCATTATATGGAATTTTTAGATGAGAATTTATTACTGAATTACATTTATGAAGGACTTAAATGCAATGGCCATATGTGGTTCTTACCTGCTGATGGATTCCAGTAAGATTTATCAAAGACAATCAAATTTGTTTATCTTTACTGTTGGATCTAGAAAAAATATATATAATTGTAACTTCATTACTAGTCTATTTTCATGCTATAATTTTTTGATTGTTTGAGGAGATTTATAGATGAAAATCCAGAAAGAGGAATTTAATATGAGATGAATCTTAGATCTTGAAATTATTCCCCAGTTAATGATAAGTCTGATCAACTTTATAATTTTTTTTAACAAATTTTATCAGCCTTAATAAAAAAAAATACTCTTTATAAAATATCTTTTTATATATAAAATAATAATTTGATCTGAAAATAAAAATAGTTTAATCCGCATTTTCATATAGGAATGGTAAAGAAGATAGCTAACTACTTGCTGGATGATGAAGAATGAGGTGTTTTTTCATCATTGTTTTATTCTCTCGTTTATAAAGTTATATTTTAAATATGTTATTTTTAAAATAAAAAAAACTAAATATGCAATTAGTTCCTTTTTTTTATTTATAGTGTTTTCATCACTTCCAGTTTCAGTTTTGTTACTCAAAAATTAATCTAAAATTAATAATCGTCTTAAGACTAATTATAAATAGCTTCACTAATACTTATAGAAACTGAATAAATTGAAATATTTGTTGTATAAAACAACTGAATTGTATTTTCTATCACAATCTAAAATTTCAGACTAATCAATATGTTGGACTATTTCCATCATCTATTATTAAATGACGAATACATAGAAAAATTTAAACTGCTTTTCAAATACAAACAACTTTTTAGTGATAATGCACGAATAGTCAACACAGGTTAGTAATTACACAACATTTTGATTCTTATGCTAATATTGTCACTGGTCAGGCCAGCAACACCTGAAAAAAGATGGAGAGTAATATTACTCAAAATGTTGCGTAATTACTAATAATATGTTGTCTATTTGTGTGTTATTACTATTTGAAAAGTTTAAATAAAGTTTAAATTTTTCTATACATTCAACATTTAATGACAAATAATGGAAATAGTTCAACATATTATCACATCTAATCAAAATAAAAAGGTCAGTAGTGAGATGATAAAAAAAATTATCAGTTTCACAGTAGATACATTAAAAGCACTTCAAGATTTGCACAATTTTGATACCGTATTTGGAGCAGTGATACATATATGCATCACAGCAGAATAGGTAATTAAGTCAAAATAATTGCAAAAAGTATATAAAGCTTCGAAACAGTATTAAAATATTGTAAAATTAGTATATAAAGCTATAAAAATGATGTTTGATCAAGATCCTAAAGAAATGTAGAAATTGATAATAAAAGAACTCTGTATAAGATTATTTTTAAAAATATATAAAAATACTATAACAGAAAAATATTGTGATCAATGTAAGACATATTGTTCATTAATAAAATTGTGCACCACTGATAGAAAGGAATAAAAATGAATTCCCCCCCCTCTCCTAGAAGGATATGTAATACCATATGTACAGCAGAGCATGAGAATAATATTTAACACCCTGGTAGAGTGATATCCCATGTGGCTAGCTCAGTACACTCTACATCTAGGGTCTTCAATGGGTAAGTTAAATAGTTATTACAGGTACGTGATTGATAAGGAAAGATTACATTTTATCAAATGAATAATAATACGAAAACAAAACAAATTTAATATTATGATTAAATATTTACTTAATCCCAGGTACCCACCACCATTTCATATTTAAAATGATATAATAAAAATGAATAAATGAATTATTATCACAAACTCGTGTATATATTTGATGCTTTGAAATAGATAAATATATAAATACAATTTTAAATGAATAAGAAGAATACTAAATCCCTAAAGCTAGTTATAATGTTTCATAATGAATGGAAGTGGTCTGAGCTCTTTACCCTGTAGAAATAAGTTATATTTTGTGTGATTTGATATATATTTCTCAGATAAAAGATTTTTGGTTATAGGGGCATATGCTTCTACTCAGGACTTTAAAACCTTTTTTATTGATAAAAAATCTAATAAAAAAAAACCATGAATGCATATATCTGCACTATAAAATATTTCACTAATTTCATATTTTATATGTCAATAAGGTTGCGTTAGCTCAGATACCATAGAGCACTCAACATGAGGTGCTGTATCTATTTGCCTTTTACAATAGATAAATTCTTATACATGTAAATGCATGCAGCACAAGTATACACTCACTACTATTTTAAATGCAACATTATTAGTTGACTTGCTTATGGGAAATTTACAATGAATAAACCCCCTTTGAAACTCATCATAAGGTGCCGCAGTGACCAAAATAACTTAAAAGGATATATGGATAAATACATTTTAGACACTCAACATGAGGTGTCATATTTACCGAATATTGCAAGTGTATGTGCGTGTATATACAAATGTATAATTTACATATGACAAATTTCAGGAGTAACAGCAAGAAGAAAAAAAACAAACAGCAACAAAAAAAAGTAATTGCAACCTTTGTTGAAAATACTAGAATTTGGGATAGAAAAAAAAGGAATTAAAAGATTTAAGTAAAAGCTGTATCATTATGCCTGTAATAACTGTAAATTCAATATATATATATATATATATATATATGCGAGTGACAACTCTCTCTCTCTCTCTCTCTCTCTCTCTCTTTTTTAAATGATTAATAATAATAACAAAAAATAATATATTTCTAATTATCGGAAATATCAGAATGGATGAATTCAATATTAATAAAATATTTTTTAAAAGAAACTTTTGTAGGCCTTTTCATCTTCTTCTGACTGGGTTTTTGAGTGGGCTTCAAGTCAAACTGGCTGTGAGGTGAGGATTTCATCTCCTTCAGGCATAGGCATGGCAGCTTTTGTCATCATTGTGGATGGCCGGTACTGGCATGATCACATCTTGGTGATTTGGACAGAGAAAGGGTGGGTGTACTGGTTGGTTTTCTACCCCACGATCATTTTAGTGGAAGCTCTGGTAGATTTCTGCATATTTTCTATCTGGTATAATGCAATAATTATTATTAAATGTTCATCCACTATCTTGAATGGTTCATTAAATCCTTAAGAAAACAACAGTTCTTAAAAAAACTGTGTAATGGATTTATTCTTAGAAAATATTAGCAATAGTCTAGTCCATAAATTAATCTCTAAGTGGCTAGATGATTGAAGAATTTCATAGCCAAAATAGTGAACAACTTGGCCAGAATGAAGGCCAAAGAAAGAATCAATCCCACAGCACTGACTAAAACCTATCAACCCCACTCACAAATCCAACACAAGTACCCCCCTGAGAAGTATGAATCAGCCAACCCTTTTAATTTATCTTATCATTCAGATTATAAACATTCCTTTCTATTTTCCCCATTAAATTCTACATAACAGGGTTTGATATAATGTTTGGTTTCCATCTTGAATACTCAGACCACTTGATTACAGATATCAATTCAAAAGAATTTTTATTTTATATACAAAAAAAAAGATAACATTTTAATTATAGCATTGATTACTAAACATTTTGCTTTTGGTCAGATTTTTGCCAAAGCAATTAACATTCTTTGCTTATGGAATAAAATTACAGTTTTTAAAAAAGTAATTAAAGAAATAAAAAATATATAAGTATGTTGGAACAATTACTTTAATTATTTTTTTTACTAATATGTTCCAACATGTGATCCATTTGTTCAATAAAGTTTACTTTTTTCTATTTGAATTTTTCAGAGAAAAGCAAAATACATAAAATGACTAACTCTCTTCAACTGGCCATAAATTCAAAAAACAAAATTGAAACAAATATCATCAACACAAATCCCAAGAACCCCAAATTTTAATGTTAGCAGCTTGTCTATTGATTATATTCATTTTATTTCTATTTATAAAAATTGCCTTCTTAATTTTTCTTTTATTATGGTATTTCTCTTCATGAATAATCTTAACATTTTCAAAATCAAATTTAATTTACATTTACATGTCCTTTCATAATCCAAGAAAACTGAAGCAGTCATTAAATCATTATTTTTATTTTTTACACACTTGTGTAATAATTCATGCTCCTTTAATCTTTTCTCTATACTACACCCTGATTCACTTGCATATGAAAACATATCCACAAAAAAATTTGTTATGCAACATTACTTTTTTTTTTTGATAGGTATGACATTGTTAAAATTATTCATTAACTTATTAATGTTATTGTAATGCAAAATGAGATATTAAAAACATCCTTTTATATATCCTTAAAAAATTCCTCTTGAGCATTAGAAATTATATGAGATATCCATTTTTTATTATTAATTTTCAACCCCTTTAACTCATTATTCTTCTTTTTAAATTGACAAAGCATTAATAATCTGTTCAATCTTATAATCAACTTCAAGCAATTATTTGGCAAATATTTCAATATTTTTGAATTTATTACTTTGATAGTGACATAATCTTTCATTATGAAACAAAAAGGTCTAAAACTTGCTATCTATTGATAGTTTTGATTTGCAATTTACATATCTTCTTTTTTGCAATGGGTTGATTACTAATTTATAATTTAATATATTATTTCTTGTAATAATAAATCCAAAGCAATTGAACATTTAATAGTTTTAAATGAATTGTGTGCTTGGTGTGTATACAAAATTGTTTGCCAAAATGGATTTAAATTACTTGAATTTAAATTGCATGATAATTTTGAGAAGAAACCTGATTTTTTTATTTAATAAGCAGTATCCACAAACTTATAATATGAATCTTATTCATTTGATTCAGAAATATGTTTGAAGACACAGAGCTAAATATGACCATGACAGTACTTGGAATGATTATAATTTGGAATTAATTGCAGCTTTTCAAAATTTCTTTGAAATGATTAGTGGTGAAAGTCATATTACTGATGAAATTATAAAGAAAATTAATTGTCATAAATTTAATGTGATTTCATATGAAAATTCATGGGAACTGGCCATTTCAGAATTTAAACAAAAGCTTAAACTAGTAATATGAATTGTTTAAAAGAAGATAAAAGTCTGAGGATGTGTTTAATGATAAAATGTCAGTATATTGAGAAAATAAAATGCAAATGGATAAACTTGTTTTTTTTTTTTTGGTTGAAGAATATAATATGAATGGTCAGAGAATAAAAGTTATTAGCAATATTTAAAAAAAAAACTAAGAATAATGCAGTAAGTAATGTGTCCATAATATATATCCTTCATGTGCTATATGTCCTCATATTTTTGCAAATATAAAATTACATAAAGAAGAATATCCTTTGCAAATTATAATTGATTTTGGTGATTCATTTATATACCAGACATCTAAATATATTGGTAATCTGTTAAGAGATTTTTTGTATTAAGGGAAAATACTATTGTTTCATCTTTTGATTTTGTAGACAGAATTAAAAATACAGTGGGTGAGCTTCATTAGATGTGACAGAAATGTATGGTTTTATTGATAGAATGTATTCCAGAAAAGTAATCGAACATGCATTAAAAAATAAAGGTGTTTGTAAATGCATTACAAAATTTGCTATTGATTCTTTTAAAAAAATTTGATGATAATATTGTCACTTTTTTTAAGGTGGATATTATAAAAAGTCTAAAGATTGGCCTATGGGTCTGCCTCTCATTGCACAAGTTTGTAATTTTGTTTTGTTTACATATGAGCGTAAAATTTTAGATATGTGTACTTTTAAAGATATTAAAATTTACAAAAGATATGTCGATAGTGTTTTTATTTGTAGACATAGCAATACACAAATTTTCTTGCAGAAGAGTTAAATAATTTAGATGGTTTGAAATGGACTAGTGAAAAAAAAAGCAGGACAAATGTATTAATCATTGGGTTTATTTATTACAAGAGATAATAACTGAAACACACAGGCTTATTATATACCTGTGTCTATTTATGTAATATATAGGGTATATGGGCACAGACTTTCACATGACCCACCACTCTCCACACTATCTCATAACACTGATACACTTGAACATATATATATTGAAAAACTAAATAATCACCAATATATTACGTATTTCATGCTAAACCAGAAATCATCAGTTGGTCCAGATTACCATCTCCACACATATATGCTACAAGGGCTCAAAAATATATTAAAATAGCCAAACCTCATACTTTAATGAACAGGATTCAATCTACTCCATACTCCAACTCTTTAACAGTCCATCCAATTGAAAATCTGATGATGGAATGTTCAAAGGCCACTCTAAGGCTGAAATTCTTGTCACCCCCATGTTGACCTAAGGTCAATCTGGCCCTTGATGCACATAATCCATTTAATACATATACAATCTTTTCAACTGATATGTATTCAAGTGTATCAGTGTTATGAGCTAGTATGAAGAGTGGTGAGTCATGTGAAAGTCTGTGCTCCTATACCCTATATATTACATATATAGACACAGGTATATAATAAGCCTGTGTATTTTAATTGTTACATAGTAGAGATGTCCACCCATCCCTTGTATATGTATTAAATGGATTATGTCCTGTACATCAGGAGTCATATTGATCTTAGGTCAACATGGGTGTGACAAGAATCTCAGCCTTAGGTTGGCCTTCGAGCATTCCATACTCAGATTTTCAATTGGATGGACAATTGAAGAGTTGGAGTGTGGAGTAGATTGAAGCCTGTCCATTAAAGTATGAGGTTTGGCTATCATAATATATATCTGAACACTTGTAGCATATATGTGTGGAGATGGTAATCTGGACCAATTGATGATTGCTGGTTTAGCATGAAATACATATATTGGTGATTATTCATCTTTTCAACAAATATGTGTTCAAGTGAATCAGTGTTATGAGATAGTGTGGAGAGTGGTGGGTCATGTGAAAGTCTGTGATCATATACCCTATATATTACAAGAGATAATAATATATTAAGTTATAAATTAGTAATCAAACCATTGCAAAAAAGGGATATATATAACTTGTAAATCAAAAGTATCAGTTATGCATAAGATGGTGAGTTTTAGATCTTTTTAGTTTTATAATGAAATATTGTATCATTATCAAACTGATAAATTAAAAAATATTGAAATATTTGCCAAGGATTTGTTGAAGTTAGTTATAATATTGAACAGATTAATAATACTTTATGTCAATTTGAAAAGAACTATGATGAGTTAACAGGGTTGAAGACTGATAATAAAAATGGATATCTATTCCATATATTTCAAATGTTCTAGTGAAGTTTTTTAAGAATATTTATAAGGATGCATTCAAAGTTTTATTTTGTGTTACAAGCAACATTAATATGTTAGTGAATAATTCTAAAAGTGTTATGTTGTATATCAATTTTTTTCTGAATGTGTGTTATCATATGTAGAGGAATTGAAATGTAGTACAGTATAGAGAAAAGATTAAAGGGGTATGAATTGTTATACAAGCATGTAAAAATTAAAAATATTTTCTAAAATGTATTTTTATAGTCAACAAAATTCATTGAGCTGGAAATGTAACCAAATCTTTAGGGAATCGAGATGACCCAAGTTAAATTAAAAGTACCTGGTTTAAAACTTAAGCAAAAGGTAAAATCAGTTTTCTAAAATAAAATATAAGATAGTAAAAAGTGCTAATGGATTTACTAAATCCGTCTTGTTGACAAAATATTATAGAATCCAAAAATCTTATAAATACAATAATTTTTTACACTCTTGGCCTTACTCTGTAAATTTTAACAAACATTGCTACTAGAATCTATGCCCATTTTTAGCTTTGAAATGGCAGAGTAGTAGGTGATAGATTTTGCCATTTTTCTGTGGTAATATGGTGAGCTCAAACTCCGTCCTATGTGCCACAATGGCATGTAATCATCATCAAGAGATGGAAGATTTCTGCAACAGCCTGCTGTAAAAGAAGACACCTTAAATCATACCACCTATCCAGAGAAGAGTGCCACTATGCCTACCATCTGATGTGTCTAAAGTACCAGCTGCAATAAAGAAGATTGATAATATTCTTCTTAAAAACTGCAGAGCTCTTAATCAATCTCTCTAAATCTGTAATCCTTACTATTTAAGCTAGTTTATGTAATGTAGATTGAATGTTCAATATTTAAATTCTTAAATTTCTGTCTAAAATACTGTAATACATAACTGTATGAAACTTGCCTAAAATCACCTGTAAAATTAATTTACTTCTTTAAATAATTCTAAATTCTAATAACTGTAAACAGTTATTTATCTAAATTTTTTTATTACTGCAGTTATGCCTTTATTTTGTTCCAATTATTTACCTGACATTTATTTTATATATGTTATAATATACAAATATTTTGAAACAGCGAATACTAATTTTTATTAAACTTTTAACAGCTGAAACACACAGGATTATTATATACCTGTATCTATATATATATAATATATAGGATATATGAGCACAGACTCTCACACAACCCACCACTCTCCAATCTATTTCGTAACACTGATACACTTGAACACATATATGTCAAAAAAGATAAATAATCACCAATATACGTATTTCATGCTAAACCAGCAATCATCAGTTGGTCCAGATTACCATCTCCACACATATATGCTATAAGTTTTCAGATATATATTAAGATAGCCAATCCTCATACTTTAATGGACAGGCTTCAATCTACTCCACACTCCAACTCTTCAACTGTCCATCCAATTGAAACTCTGATGCTGGAATGCTCAAAGGCCACCCTGAGGCCAAGATTCTTGTCACACCCATGTTGACCTAAGGTCAATCTGACCCATTCAATATATATACAAGGGATGGCAGACATCTCTACTATGTAATAACTGAAACACACAGGCTATATATCGCATATATAGACACAGGTATATAATAAGCCTGTGTTTCAGTTATTATATAGTAGAGATGTCCGCCCATCCCTTGTATATGTATTGAATGGATTATGTCCTGGGCATGAGGGGTCAGATTGACCTTAGGTCAACATGGGTGTGACATGAATCTTGGCCTCAGGGTGGCCTTTGAGCCTTCCATCATCAGATTTTCAATTGGATGGACTAATGAAGAGTTGGAGTGTGGAGTAGATTGAAGCCTGTTCATTAAAGTGTGAGAATTGGCTATCTTAATATATATCTGAAAACTTATAGCATATATGTGTGGAGATGGTAATCTGGACCAACTGATGATTGCTGGTTTAGCATGAAATACGTGCATTGGTGATTATTTATCTTTTTGACATATATGTGTTCAAGTGTATCAGTGTTATGAGATGGAGTGGAGAGTGGTGGGTCAAGTGAAAGTCTGTTCTCATATACCATATATATAAACCTTGAAGAGGGATAGGATTATTAAGATCTTCATTTTAACATTTTAATAAGGCTGTTTGGTCCAGCAAACTGCTGTTTTGAAATCCTATTATATTAGATAACAACTGATCACTATGTACTCATTATTATAAATTAATGTAGATTTACATCATATTATGCTTATTATTGTTTGCTTAATAAGTTATTTAACAGTAATAGACTAGCCTTAAAGGTAGTGATAAAGTATATCTATTAACTTTCTATTAATTACCACTAAATATACCTTCCCCTCCTTTATCAATGATTAAAAATGCAGATTATAATTTAGTTTTAGCCTTTTAGTTATTATGATTATAAGTCTATTGAAGAACTGGGTTCTTTTAGCTATACATATGTAGCTATCTGTTTTAGGCACATTTAGTTTTAAATATAAATATTTGTATTTCACTTATGCATTGTGAGTGTGTCTTTACTAAGTACATATTTGTACATTTACATCTTGCTGCATCTTTTAAATGAGCTCACAGTGTCAGGCTGCTTCATTCTTTACTTCAGGTATGGTTATTTTATTAAAACTGGAACATTGGGTCCAGACAATTTTCATAAAGCCTATCTGAGTTCTTGAACTTATCAGTTTGCATATTAATTGTAGCAAGACATATGGTCCTAGGGAACAATGAATTTTGATGTGGAATCCTATGAATAATTATGCACTTGCACTGCAAACTTATTTCTTAGTGTTTTATTTAGTATTGAAATGGTAAATCTGAGTCAGATTTGCCGTTTTACAGTCTGACCCACCTAATCATTTATTTTACAAACGTTTGCTTTCTTTTTATTATTCTAAAAAAAAAAAGACTTTTTTCAACATTTTTTTTAACTATCCTGAATAAATCGCTAAAATTTATTTTGGATAGTGTTAATCATATAGATAATTGTACTAACACATTAAGTACATCCATTTATATTATTAAAAGGAAAAAATTCAAATAATCAATTTTGAATTTTTTATATATTTTATATAGATGTATGTTTAAAATGCCTTATTTTTTTTAGTTCAAGAATCCAACATGGCCTTTTCTGAAAGATTTGTACCTCGATAAGAAGTTTAAAATAAATGTTTAAATTAAAAACACTTAGAAATTACCAAAAATCCATTTACTTTGCAATTTCTATTCATTAATTAGTAAAGATTCTACATCGTTATCTCAAAATAAAACTAACATAAAATTATATTGAAATCTATTGATCCTTATTGAGGTACAAACTTTCTAAAATTAGAATAAAAGCATAATTTCTATTGTTTTCAAAAGGCAAATCACCTCAGGCAGCAGAGAAATTGTATACCATTACAAAGGTATAAATAGTGGTCTGTTTTTAGGGAGAGAGCCAGACAGAAACAGAAATAAAAGGTTTTAGAAGTCTCCACACCATGTCGATCGAGTAGTAAAAAGGGTAGATCACTGCCCGTTCCCCCCTGACATACTGCTGCTAGAACATGCCTTCAAAGAAGCCATCTGCCACCAAGGTTCGCCCACAGAACTCATCCCAGAAAACTCCAAGGTAAAATGCCAAAGAGCTTAAAATTTATACTTTCGTCAAGATGTTAGAAGCTACTATCGTTAGAATGTATATATAATTTCCTAAAGCTAAAAAGAAGAATGTTTAAAGTTATTGTTTTTTGATACTCTTTTAGTTGATTCTTTAACTCTTTTCTTTTAAATTATAATGTTTTCATAACTCAAGCTCACTATAATTTTTAATATTTTTGATTAATTGAATATGAATTTATTTATTTGATTTTTTTTTTTTGACAACTTCACTTGCAGGGACTTAAGGAGAGTAATTTTCTAAGAGAGCAAATTATATTTATTAGGGGAAGGGAGTTTAGCAAAGAATGATTTAATTTTAAAATAAAATAAGTTGAGCAATTTTTATTTTCATGAGTAAAGTTATGTCGAATATATATATTTCTAAATAAATTTACCATAATTTTTTTAAATTGTTTTATGATAGATTTCCCAGGATGGGATTCTATAATTTTAAATCTCTTTAAAATTTAAAACAGAATAAAATATGCTATAGATTTTGACCTTGTAACAGTGCTGCTGGATAGCGTCAGTTAATTATCATGCCTTTTTTTTAAGTTAGGAAAGAGAGAAGGGGGGATTTATTCGAGAATTAAATTCCTTATTTCTATGTGTATGATTTTGTAGGTTAAATATTTACATAAAGAAGTTGTTTACGCAGGTTGGTCTCTATGCATTATTAGATCATTTAAGGCTATTTAATTATAATTCATCCATATTGAATGATTATAATATCTTGGATTAATAAAGAATGCTTGGAGTATCATGGAAAGACCTAAAATGGTCATTGATTTGGTGATTCGGAGTTAGCTTCTAGTTTCACATACATCTGTGAATCGGATAGTGTGATTGATATAGAGTGGGTTAGCTGGCATGGTACCTGTATAGGTGGGCATGTTGACTCTCCATAAGTCCTATCTCCTCTTGGTATATGGACATGACATGTGGACAAATCGATTTCCCTTTTTATTCTTAGTTGGAATAGACATGTGAGTGTCCGTAATCTGGTCCTATGTTCCTACTTACGTTTCTTCTCTCCTTTGCATTCGTATATTTATTAACCCAACATTGTTTTGCTTTTCTTTTGCCTATCTAATATGAAAGCCATAGGGAAATGATTCTACTTAAGGATCTTCGATCTGAATAATCAAATCTTTTGTTTGTTTTCATAATTATTTAAAATCATTTGATTTTGGCTAATTCATGTTATAGTTCTTATAGGTATGATTTTAGTTGTAAGTCCAACTAAAGTGACTTGTTTGCTTGATAATTAACTGATCTATTTTTTTTTTTGTTATAACGGCTTACAGTTTTAATCACTGTAAAGTTGGTTATAAGCTATTCCAACAAGATCCACTAATGTCATAACATATTACTTATTTGAAATCTAAATTATTATTTGTATAAAGAGAAATAAATCAATTTTTTATATATATATGATAGTGGAGTAAGACGTCAAATTAGTCTTATTATAATCATTTATTTAATGTCTGTTTCAATAGAAAATGTTTTGTTTAAATCTTGTGTGAAAAAGAAATAAAATATTCATTCTTATATATGTCCATTAGGCAGATGTTTATACCTGCCATTATCTTATAAGCCTGTACTAAATGTGCACAGATAATTTTAAAATCTGTGATCATTTAATTTTAAAATCTTTTTTTGCAATAAATGTAGACAAAAGTAAAAGTATATAAACTAAACAAATGAAATGTTAACCACTAATATAAAGTCATCATGAACTTGTATAATTATAAAAGTTAATTTAAAGATTATAATTTTGTTTTTTTTAAGAGCTTGAGTTAAATATTAATGTAACATGCTTAATGATTTTTAAATATATATATATAACTAAAACAAAACTTTCAGTGTTCCTCGAATCATTTTTATTTTTATTTTAAATTATTTTTTTGATTTTAAATGTATCAATCAATCAATCACCCAAGTTCTCACTAAAATATATAAATAAAAATGAATCTCATGCTTTAAAAGTCAGCCGCTGGCACGGTGAAAGTAAAGGAATTTGATTGTGTCATCGAGAAAGGCTATTGATTAGATCTTTGATCTGGAGATATAGGTAAATAGGGCAGAATCCACAATGTACTGATTTTTATAACTTGTACATGGTCAGACTCGAGGTACTTTATCTGTGTTCAGGGGTTTGTTGGAAAGATATGCATTTTTCGACCGGTACTTCGTATTTTTTTCCAGGTTTGTACGCCCATTCGAGGGGCCATTGAATATTTCCACACCCTGTATATTGTTGAGCATATATATCATGTTTTTTTAATAATACTAAATAATAAATATATATAAGATTTTTTTTCCTGAGTCTTTATGATGTTTTGCACACACTGCAAAACCCTGAATAATGTTTGATGTATATAATGTGGTTTTTTTTATGCTTTTTGACACAATGATAAATAATGTATAAGATTTTTTCTTGAGCTTTGGATGCTCAAAAATGGTAGAGATTTTAGATAAATACCTACACCACGATAAATAAATATGTTGATAAAATTAAATATGTGAAATACACATGTATTTTCTTTTTGACTTTGTTTTGTAATAGATAGTGAGAATAATGGGTTCACAAATAGCTGGTATCCAGAATTTAAAGTGATATATGTAAACAGACTCAAAATAGAAAGGAAAACAGATCAGATTTTTTTTCTATCTGATTTTTTTTTGTCATATGTAAAATGTAAAAGAAAAATAAACCAAATACTGTATGTTTTGGTATATAAATAAATCTCCAGTCTGTAAAATATTGTGATATAAAAAAATAACTAAATGAAAATTATGTAATAGCAACAAATGTTTGTTAATAGAGACTTGAGTGAATAAATTGTTAATAATAAAGCATATATATATATTCTATTGGCTGGCACCATTACAAAAAAATTTACCAATAGTTTAATTAAATATTTTCAAACACAAAATAGTGTTATTTAAGATTTGAACCTGGAAGAATGAAATTGGTTAAAGAGACAGTACAACTTAAATGTAAATTAAATGTAAACCAATTGTTATCAACCAAGTGACCCATGATCAAATGTCATCTGTCAATGCACAGGAGATCAACCAGAAGTAAAAAGAATAAATTTGTTTTGTTTCATATAGGAAAATAGCTAATTTTGCTCAATTTTTTTTTGTTTGTTTTGTTCATATAAGAAAATAGCTGAATGACAAATAATTTTGTAACTAAAGGCAGTCAACAGATCGGGAGATGTTTGAGGAGGGAAGGGTGGTGTAATTAAAGAATAGGTAAGGGGAGAAATAGCTGGTTGGTACTCTGTGACCTGGAAAGTTTTCAAATTTTTATATGTGTTCAAAAAAAATATATGTATAGATTTTTTTTTCATTAAGTGGGAGAGTGTGAAATGGTAAATCTGAGTCAGATTTGCCATTTCACAGTCTGACCCGCCTAATTATTTATTTTACCAACGTTTGCTTTCTTTTTATTATTCTAAAAAAAAAAAACACTTTTTTAACTATCCTGAATAAATCACTAAAATTTATTTTGGATAGTGTTAATCATATAGATAATTGTACTAACACATTAAGTACATCCGTTTATATTATTAAAAGGAAAAAATTCAAATAATCAATTTTGAATTTTTTATATATTTTATAGATGTATGTTTAAAATGTCTCATTTTTTTAGTTCAAGAATCCAAGATGGCCTTTTCTGAAAGATTTGTACCTCGATAAGAAGTTTAAAATAAATGTTTAAATTAAAAACACTTAGAAATTACCAAAAATCCATTTACTTTGCAATTTCTATTCATTAATTAGTAAAGATTCTACATCGTTATCTCAAAATAAAACTAACATAAAATTATATTGAAATCTATTGATCCTTATTGAGGTACAAACTTTCTAAAATAGAATAAAAGCATAATTTCTATTGTTTTCAAAAGGCAAATCACCTCAGGCAGCAGAGAAATCATATACCATTAAAAAGGTATAAATGGTGGTCTGTTTTTAGAGAGAGGGAAAAAAACCGAAAGAAAGAAAGAGTTTTAGAAGTCTCCATGCCATGACGATCGAGTATTAAAAAGGGTAGAACACTGCCCATTCCCTCCTGAGATGTGAAACCTCCTGACATACTGCTGCTAGAACATGCCTTCAAAAAAGCCGTCTGCCACCAACATTCGCCCGCAGAACTCATCCTGGGGAACTCCAAGGCAAAATGCTGAAGTGCTTAAAATTTATACTTTCATCAAGATGTTAGAAGCTACTATTGTTAGAATGTAAATATAATTTCCTAAAGCTAAAAAAAAGAATGTTTAAAGTTATTGTTTTTTTTTGATAGTCTTTTAGTTGATTCTTTAACCCTTTTCTTTTAAATTATAATGTTTTCATAACTCAAGCTCACCATAATTTTTAATATTTCTGATTAATTGAATATGAATTTATTTATTTGATTTTTTTTTTTGACAACTTCACTTGCAGGGACTTAAGGAGAGTAATTTTCTAAGAGAGCAAATTATATTTATTAGGGGAAGGGAGTTTAGCAAAGAATGATTTAATTTTAAAATAAAATAAGTTGAGCAATTTTTATTTTCACGAGTAAAGTTATGTCGAATATATATATATTTCTAAATAAATTTACCATAATTTTTTTAAATTGTTTTATGATAGATTTCCCAGGATGGGATTCTATAATTTTAGATCTCTTTAAAATTTAAAACAGAATAAAATATGCTATAGATTTTGACCTTGTAAGAGTGCTGCTGGATAGTGTCAGTTAATTATCATGCCTTTTTTTTAAGTTAGAAAAGAGAGAAGGGGGGATTTATTTGAGAATTAAATTTCCTTATTTCTATATGAATGATTTTGTAGGTTAAACATTTATATAAAGTAGTTGTTTACGCAGGTTGGTCTCTATGCAGTATTAGATCATTTAAGGCTATTTAATTATAATTCATTCATATTTAATGATTATAATATCTCAGATTAATAAAGAATGCTTGGGGTATCTTGAACAGACCTAAAACGGTCATTGATTTGGTGATTCGGAGTTAGCTTCTGGTTTCGCATACATCTGTGAATCGGATAGCATGGTTGAGATAGATTGGGTTAGCTAGCATGGTACCCGTATAGGCATGCACATTGACTCTCCGTAAGTCCTATATCCTATCGGTATATGGACACGACTTGTGAATATATCGATTTCCCTTTTTATTCTTAGTTGGAATAGGCATACGAGTGTCTGTAATCTGGCCCGTATGTTCCTACTTACATTTCTTCTCTCCTTTGCATTCGTATATTTATTAACCCGACATTGTTTTGCTTTTCTTTTGTCTATATAATACATAAGCCATAGGGAAATGATTCTACTTAAGAATCTTCGACCTGAATAATCAACTCTTTTGTTTGTTTTCATAATTAGTTAAAATCGTTTGATTTTGGCTAATTCACGTTATAGTTCTTATAGGTATGATTTTAGTTTAAGTCCAACTAAAGTGGCTTGTTTGCTTGATAATTAACTGATCAATTTTTTTGGTTATAATGGCTTACAGTTTTAATCACTGTAAAGTTGGTTATAAGCTATTCCAGCAAGGTCCACTAATGTCATAACACATTAGTAATTTGAAATCTAAATTATTATTTATATAAAGAGAAATAAATTAATTTTTTTTATATATATGATAGTGGAGTAAGACGTCAAATTAGTCTTATTATAATCGTTTATTTAATGTCTGTTTCAATAGAAAATGTTTTGTTTAAATCTTGTTTAAAGAAGAAATAAAATATTCATTCTTATATATGTTCGTTAGGCAGATGTTTAGACCTGCCGCTATCTTATAAGCCTGTACTAAATGTGCACGGATAATTTTAAAATCCGTGATTATTTAAATTTAAAAATCTTTTTTTGCAATAAATGTAGACAAAAGTAAAAGTATATAAACTAAACAAATGAAATGTTAACCACTAATATAAAGTCATCATGAACTTGTATAATTATAAAAGTTAATTTAAAGATTATAATTTTGTTTTTTTTAAGAGCTTGAGTTAAATATTAATGTAACATGCTTAATGATTATATATATATATATATATATATATATATATATATATATATATATATATATATATATATATATATATATATATATATATATATAACTAAAACAAAACTTCCAGTGTTCCTCAAATCATTTTTTTTTATATATATTATGTTTTGATTTTAAATGTATCAATCAATCAATCTATCAACCAAGTTCTCACTAAAATATATAAATAAAAATGAATCTTATGCTTTAAGACTCAGCCGCTGGCATGGTGAAAGTAAAGGAATTCAATCGTGTCATCAAGAAAGGCTATTAATTAGATCTTTGACCTGGGGATATAGGTAAATAGGGCAGAATCCACGATGTACCTGATTATTATATCTTGTACATGGTCGAACTTGAGGTGCTTTACCTGTGTTCAGGGGTTTGTTGTATCAATATGCATTTTTTGACTGGTACAGTATCATAGCATATATATGTGGATCTAGAGTAACCAGTCCTTTTTTCTTATTAAATAACTGTTCAGCATTCATCTGAAAGCTGAATCTTGGTTACTAGGCTGAAGGTGCATCATCTTTGAGCTTATTTATTTACTCACATTTTCATATATATAAATAACAACTTTATGAAGGCTGTCATGAGTAATCTGTCATAGGCTATAATATTCAGTCTTAGGCTAGAATATTAACTTGTATTAATAGCAGACCAAAATGTGAGAGTAGAATTTGGCATATTCATTAAATATAGACATAGAGTTATTAACCACATGTAGACACATATTTGTATAAATGTTAAGATAAGTGTGATAATTTCATCTCATCCACTAAAGAATGCCTTTGTTCATTAATCCCACATCTTTACTCTTGTATAATTATTGTCATTTTTTGTTTGATTTATTTATTGTTTTAATAAACATATTTAAAATATAAACTCATTTCACATCTTTCTTGCTCGCAATCTAATTCCCATTTATTATTACTTTTTATGTGTGTGGTAGGCATTATAGTTAATTCACCTAGTGAATGAGTTGAATCTATGTTGGATTCAGGAGCTCACCATCCTATTTCAATCTACTTTGGTATATTTTACCTGGACTTTTGATTTTGTTACATGAATGTACAAATCTTACCTTTACATAGGTTAATGTTTTGTCCACTTATGGTGCTGCAACATTTCATACTTATTACACAACCCTTCTCTAAAATTATGGTGATAGCACATGATAATTTTATATGTGTGTAATTTTTTTTCTGATTATGACATGCCAATGTGATGACATGATTTATTTCTCATATGACCCTGAATAAAATGTTTTCCCCAAGCATAACACATTGCTGTGCAATATTTTATATAGGTTAAAAAAAAATTCCCAATTATGGAACCATGACATTGAGGCTCGATAAATGGATTATGTACCCACATCTCCTGGAGTATATATGTGTAAAAAAAATTTTGTGCCTATTTACATGAGATTCCAAAGTCATTTTATTTTGTTGTTATTTTTAAACTTGTGTTTTCTTTAGCACTTGACTACTCAGATATCATAAATTTAAGCAAAACATGTCAACCAGTTATTATTTTATAATGCATATTGGTTTGAAATTTGGGATGATAATATGTGGTATTATTTTTTTTCTTGCTCACTGGTGATTGGTGCCCGAGGATAGCTTGAACAGGTTATGAGTCATCCTCATATAAATTCATCATCAGGGTGAAGGAGAAAAGATTTTAAAATGTGGGAGACCTTATTTTAAAAACATTAAATTTTATTTTAAATTTTGATTGGATGCAAGCAATGAAACAAGTAAGACAAGGGTAATATATATGTATTCAAAATATAAACTTAAACCTGGCACAGAAAATAAAAGCAACTATGAATCAATAAGTTTTTTTAGGAATAATGCAGCTTGAATGGAGGAAGAGATGAAGGCACATTGAGTAATGTTGTTTTTATTATTATTATTTATGTGTAAAAATTTTTATATATATTTAAAATATGGCATTAGTTAGAGGAAAGGAAGACTAGAGAAATAAGATATGTTAATAAAATATGGCCAGCTAGAGAAGGAAACTAGAGAGAAAGACATGTTCAAAAAGGGAAATGCCAATAGGCATATAGAAGCAATAAAATATAGATAATCCTAGTTAGCAAAGTTAAAATAGTACACAAAAAGAGAAAGGCCAATGCGAATGGATAGTAGTACAGAAAAAGAGATAGTGGGAGAATTGATGGAATGGTGAGCAAGCTATCCAGTCTTAGGAAACCATGAATTTTGATGTGAAATCCCATAAATAATTACCCACTCATATGTGGATCTAGAATAATCAATCCTTTCCTTTTATTAAATAACTGTTCAGCATTATTCTGAAACCTGAATATTGGTTACTAGACAGAATCTGCATCACCTTTGGACTTATTTATTCACTCACATTTGTATATATATATATATATATATATATATATATATATATATATATATATATATAAATAAATAACTGCTATATGAAGGCTGTCATGAGTAATCTATCTTAGGCTAGAATATTTACTTATAGTATTAGCAGACCATAATATGAGAATAGGATTTGGCATATTAATTAAATATAGGCATAGAGTTATTAACCATGTATACACACATGTTTGTATAAATGTTAAGAAGAGAACAGTGTGATAATTTCATTTCATCCACTAAAGAAAGCCTGCATGTGTTAATCCCACAACTTTAATCTTATATAAATCATTTTTTGTTTGATTTATTTATTGTTTTAATAAACATATTTAAAATATAAACTCATTTCATATCTTTCTTGCTCACAATCTAATTCCAATTTATTATTACTTTTTATATGTGTGATATGCATTATAGTTAATTCAGCTTAGTTTTTTGTTCATTTTAACTTTTTTAGTTAAATTATGTCTGTTTCTGAATCTCGTGTTTCTCTCTGTTCGGAGCCAGCTCACAGAAAAAATTGAGACCTGTGTGTAACCTCAGAAATGTCATTCATTGTTAAATCATGAAGTACTGGTGAATGAGTTGAAGCTTGGTTGGATTCAGAATCTCATCATCCCATTTCTGTCAGCTTTGGTGTATTTTATCTGGACTCTGGATTTTGTTACATGAATGTTTTAATCTACCATTGCAATATACCCACCCATACTGAAGCAGATGATCTGATGCTCAGATCCTGCTTCACAGCCCACATCCAATCTCCTATCACCTAACTGTATTCAAACCTGCCTTTACGCACATATATACATAGCTAATAATATATATATATATATATTTCTTTGCTCAGTATTATAACATAAATAATGCAAACGTATGTATTTTAATTTAAAAATATTTTATTTAATAATAATATTTTCATGTGTATGTGGGCGTAAATAATAAATATCTATATTATTTATTTCAGTGTAGGAGATTGTGAATGTATTAATAGTTATATATATATATATATATATATATATAAGGTATTATATATGAAACTTATTATTTTTTCATATATAATTTTGTAGCCAGAAATTATGCAATCTTGTTAAAAGGTCTCTTGAAAAACAATTACCTGGAAGACCCCCTTAGATTAAAGTAAAAGATTATAAATTGGTAATAATAAAATAAACCCATTAGTGGAAATTGTCCATGCTAGCTTGTTTTAAAATCATAAGATATATTTTAAAACAATCGTTTGAGAAACTGATAACAAACTTGCATTGTTTCAAACATCTTACTAGATAAGAGTATCCGGTCAAACTATTCCAGATGAAACTTAAGTGCTTAAACCGCCTCAGGTCCAGCAGTAGTTGCTAAGTTACAGCTTCAAAATAAAAGTATAAATACTGCTGGATTTGAATCCACAGGAGAGGAGACCATTAAATAACTATGCTGCTATACATATTCCATGCCAGTTTTAATTCTCACTCAATGTGTCATGAGTAGGAAATTTCACCTTGTCCCTCCATTCTAATATGCTGTTCCCATGAACGAAGCTCTGCATACTGTACTACTGAACTTTATGTATATTTTTCCAGTGAAAGTGAAATGCTATCTCTCATATAATAATGCTACCCTAGATCTAGTGAAATCATACCGATGGACTGATTCCTAGTGAAACGCTCTTCCAAATAATAAAGGTAAAAGAACTTTGACCACTTATAATTCCTAAATCCTGCCTTCTCTGTAATATTTATATTTTAAATCATCTATATTAAATGTCTTCAAATATGTATTCTATTACTCTATATAACTAATCTATATTAAGCCTCCTATATAATGTTTTCCTTTTCTTTTATTTCCAAGCGGCAAATAATTTCCATTTACATTTATGTATTTATATTTTAAAATAAATGCCAATAGTATTCTAAAATTGCCAGCATATAATTCATTTTCGTTTCCCCACCCATCATTTAATGGGTAAATAATTTATAATTTGATCAAAACAAGTCTTATTCGACTTGCCCAGGTACTCGCAATTTTAGATAAATCAACTAATTATAATTTTCATGTTTACTGTAGAAAAGCAGATTTGACATCTGTTTTTCACATCCTCCTTCCTAAATAATGCGCTATCTTTTTTCTTAAATTATATATATGTAAAACCCATCTCAGCTATTACCACCACCCACTTATTTAGTAATAAATTATATATTTTCACAAGGGCATTGATTAACCAAAATTGAGATTTATTAAATGTGTAAGAAGTAATGAATAATATTAAGTAACATAATGTAAGGGGAGGGGGATCTTAACATCTTAGTTTTATATTTAAGTATAATTATTACCCATGTTTGCTTAGTGAAGCCATATCATTACACCGAATATTTCATAATTTATGGGCAATAAATCTGTTTCGATAATCTTTAATCTTTAGAATTATATTTATATTATATTATTAAGCATTACATGCATAAAGGCATTTTGTTATATATATATATGTTCATGCTTCTTTCTCACATGGAGGCATTCATGAAGTCGGGCCCCATCGTCATTCTCTCTGTCCTTAAACCAGGCTGTAAAACCACCCTGGGGACATCCTTGGTCCTATGTGCATGCTTTATACGGGGTCTCTCTGGAAAATCCCCCGATAATGACATTGCCGACCACTCTTCATCATCCATGATTCGCCTGTATTTCATTCCAGGGAATCTTGGACTCTTTCATTCATCAAACCGACTCTGCCTACGTTTGCAGAGGAAATTGGTCCATTTCGTTATTAAAAATTCATGAAGCACACTCCAGGATCCATAAATGGACTGACCCAATCAGCCACCATGCACGCACTGCCTTTCAGTGTCTTATTAGTCACCCAGAAGTATTCATAAGCCATAATGAAATGATTTCTTTAAACAGACATATTTTCATTAGTTTAATTTAAGTATTAATGCGATAGATTTAGTATCGTTTATATAATTATTCATTACCCATCCCATGCATTAATTATCTATAACTCAAATTTATCATAATATAGTATGTAACCAAATGTAATATCTGCTTATGAAATTATTATTGTTTAAATTAAGTAAATGCTCTTCGTCTCTGGGGGTGTAATAGTATTCCAACAAGGTATTCTAATAACGCTAATTCATTTAATCACATATATACATATATTATTGGCATAGCCACAATTATAATGTTATTGTTAAATATGAATCAAACACATATATATAATACTCACGAGGCTAATGTCAGCTAAATAACCCGACATAATTTTGTTATTAATAAATCTTATATCTATCAAACTCGAACCATTGCTTTCTTTTAATTAAGATAATATATTGAGTTATTACTTATGCTAAATATGACTAGATGATCTCCGCTCAATACATAATTAACATGCTAGGTCACAAGCCTTCATTGCTCATAAAATATAGCTAGTTATTAAGTTATTTTATCATATAAGTTTAGCCTAGAGTTTTTTGTGTCTCCGATGATCGATGCAGGTGGGTGAGAAGTAAATTAATCGATGTCATCGGGATTGTTGCTTATAGTGTTATAGATCTGGGAAATAGGCAAATAGGGCAGAATTCATGAGTGTTCCTGACCTGTGTATCTTGCACACGATTGGATTTGAGGTACTTTTGCCTAGATGCTAGATCTTGTTACGTGAACATACAAATCCGACCGGCACAATACATATTCTTTCTCAAAAATTAATGCTGTAAATTAGGATTAGAATAGTTTAAACTATATCAATAAAAAAATACTTATGAATGACAGTTATATGAAATCCTCTGAAAAATGATTTGATGTGTGATGATCAGGAAATATAAACTTGATATCTTATATAAAGCAGTTATTTTGTATTAAGTTTGATTACTCTTCACTAAACTTACACCTCATTATTATGCAATATCTATTGAAAAAAAAGAGTTCTTCAGTATTCCAATCTAAAGATATAAATAAGAAATCATTATTCTAATTAATTGCCAGTTTCACAATTTTAGTTTGCTTTCTATCTAAGATCCCTAAGAATATTTGAAAATTTCTAATAACCTTGAAAATCTTAATAACCTTGAAAAAGTTTTGAGATCCACATAAATTCAAACCTCAGATCATATGTAATGCAGATTGATGCATAATTGTATGAGGCACATCATAAATACATGCATATATTTGTGAATATATATATAAAATTAATGGCAATAATACATTCTAAATCTCTTATTCCAATGCTATTTATAAACAAAAATAATCAATGTACACCAGATGATGCTACTCCAGGTCAGTTACATAAATCTATTATGTCATTCAAGCAGCTAAAAATTAGAAGATAAAAATCTCTAATGATGTAAAAATTAATAATATTTAATATGTACACAATTATATAAGGAATTTGAACACAGACTTTCAACCTCCCTTCAGTTATCCGCTCTATCTCATACAACTGATATACATGACCATTCACATGTGAAAAAGATAAATAATCTCCAACATACACATTCCATGCTGAACTAGTTCTCATCAGCTAGTCTATATCATCATCTCCCACACATATATAAAATCAGTGCTCAGTTTATATTAAGATAGAAAATCCTCAAACTTTAATGGTTAGGCTTCTTCATTCTACTCTACCCCCCCCTCCAACTCTTCAACCATCCACACCATTACAAATCTGATGATTGAATGCCAAAGCCTGTGTTGATGCTAATATTATTGTCATGCCCATATTGACTTTAAGTCACTCTGCTTACCTTATATATAGAACTTTATCCATTTAAATACCTAGCAAAGGGACACTTTGGATACAGGCGGAATTTGTAATATTTGATTGGATACAAATATTATTTATATACCTGGATTTTTAGATGTAATTATATAAGGAATTTGAACACAGACTGTCAAGCTTCTTTAAGCTAGCTGACTGAGACCCATGACTACACACATGTGAAAAAAATGATTTCCAATATACGTATTTTATGCTGAACCAGCACTTATTAGTTTGTCCAGATCATCATCTCCTGCACATATGTAATCAGTACTCAGTTTATATTTGCTATCTTAATATAAACCAAGCACTGATTATATATGTGTGTGGTAGATGATGATTTGGACCAACTGATGAGTACTGGTTCAACATTAAATACGTTGTTTGGAGATCATTTGTCTTTTTCACATGTGTGTGGTCATGTGTATTGGTTGTACGAGATAGAGCGGATAGCTAAAGAGAGCTTGAAAGTCTGTCTTATATATATATATATATATATTACATCTAAAACTCCAAGAGCTAAATTATACTTATATTCAATCAAATATTACGTATGTAATTGTAATCACCATAATAGATACAATTCAAAACATTTATAAAGTATGAAAGATAGGCTACAACAACTATTGTTAATTCTAGTTTACTTGAGTGAGACTTAGGACATTAATTAATATCAAAAACAAATAAAAAATGTATTTTTTATATTTTTTCAAAAAAAGGGATATTACTTCTACAATAATACCACATTTAGACTTAACAATGTTGTTTAACACAAGCCGCAGGGAAGAGAAAGTAGAAAAAAAATAAATGAAAGAATGATATAAAAGAAATAATCCATTCTATATTTAAAATAAACTTAAAATTTTAGAACTGAAAGGATTTGCAGTATTTTTAAAAGAAAATGTTCTAATTTTAGAAAATAAATTCCAGTTTTCTTTTTTTAAAAAAAAAAAAACAGATTACTATTTTTAATAATTTTTTTTCAATATAGGTATGAATGTAAAAGTATACCATTACATATATATATATAATAGTTTTTAATCCTAAATGCCTTATGTGGATAATCCATAAGTGTAGAATGGTGGACTTGATAAACAATAATTATAGTGCTTTGCGTGTTTTGATACGGTGCTAGATATAAAGGATATTTGGTAAAGGTAACAACCAAAGCACCCATATCAATTTTTATCTGAGTAAAATAATATTCATAATTCTATTTGCTCAATTGAATACAGCATTTATTTTTTCATTTCTATACTCAAATATCACATGATCTTTATCTTTCAAAAAGATCACATGATCTTTTAAGTCAATTGCTTTAAAGAAATAATCAAATGGTTGTGCTCATAAGAAGCAAACACTGGATGGAAGTAACTGAGTTGGGCAATGAATCACCTTGATCTTCTCAGACCATTATTCTACCACTGGACCAAACTATGAGTCTTGAGATCCAAAACCTACCATTCTACCATTGCTTCTAAATTATTATTATAAAACAAAACATATTAAATGCTAATTATAAGTCAATAAAAATATTTTACTTCACATTTTGTACAGAAATGTTACCATTATAAAACAAATTCCAAACCAAAAATTCCATGAGCAACTAAAATATTCAAATGCTTGAACAATATATTTAATTACTTTTTAAAGTATTACAAATCTGATTAAAACCTTACTAATAGTTAGTGAATTTTGTTGTAAATGTGAGGATTTTAAAAATAAAAAATAATGTATATAAAAGTTAGATGATTATACTATTAGAAGACAAGAATGAAATAATAAAACAGACAAAAAATGTACAACAGTAACTCATTGAGATAACATCAAATACTGGATTCTAAAGAGCATTCCCTCTAAGATGTATGCTAGTGTGCAGTGCTTAAAAAATTAGCATATGAAGAAGATACATCTGTGCACAGTAAAATTCAAAAAGATTTTTTTTTCTGTACTGATTGTGTTTGATGTATGTATCCACCCCAATCCTTGACCTTGGAATAATCAGCTGACACTGCATGCCGGATGCATAGTTTTCTCCAGTATGTCAAATACATTCATTAACATGGACACTTTTCTCTACCTTTATATGTGTTATGAGAATAAACTTTTCATTTTTATTTATTTTTATCATTATCAATAATGCATTAAATAAAACTATATATTACTATATTTAATAAATGTATATTATTACATTATATACTATATTATTTAAACTATATTGTTAAATTTACTTTTTTACTTAATTTATTCACAGCTATGGCCTTGGCAAAAAGTTTGAAAAGAAAGAAAAACAGCCAGTGAGTTTAAAATCAAGTGGCTCAATGAATTTGTAGAAGCAGACTGGATGTTTCTTTTGTCCTTAGTATTGTTGATATGCCTATTGGTGTTTGGAGGGGTTCTGAATCCAAGTTTGAATTCCTTCTGTAATATTTTACTGAAGTTTTTTGCCACTGCAGGTATATAGGTTATAGTCAGATGTTGTCTTTCTTCTTTTGTGTTGTGTTGCAGTCTTTTATAAAAAGCTTTCAATCCTGTTGGTTATTGTTCTATAATTAAAACCCATGCTTATTAAGTCCCTGATGTAGCTGGTGATGTTGTTTTTCTTGTCTGACCCTAATTTACATAGGTGGTGACTGCGAAATAAGAAGGCAGACAGCCCTGAGAGTTTGTGTGACTTAGGGGATTTTGAGAGTGGATTGAGACAACCTCTAACTTGTAAGGGTTTAATTATCATAGAATAATTAAATTCCAGATTCTCTCTATTGATTTTCAAATTGAGATACCTGACCATGTTTTGCTCATCTTCATATGTGCAATTAAACATGACATTGGAATGAGTGTGGAGTTCATGTAAAATCTCTTTAGTTGAGTTTTCCGGTGCTGCCATGAATATGTCATCCACATATCTACTATAAATTATGTTTGGTGCTGCTCTCTGGAACTTTGGAAGCACCTGTTGTTCAAAATAATCCAGCACAATTCTGGACACAATCCCACTTAGAGGGATCCCCAAGGGCCATCCATTGTTCATTCTGTACCATTTGTTTTCGTATGATGCTAAAATATTTCCGTCTAGCCATTTCATAAAATCTACAATAAATCATGCTTTGGGAACTGGACAGTCTTTCTTGCTTAGCTCATGTTCTATTATTCTAATTTTTAGTTGCCTGTCAATGGAATCATTTAGTTCTGTAATATCCACCACTGCAATCCTGAATTCTTGCGGAATCATTGTTTTTGATTTTGTCCACAAATTCAAATGATGATTTAATTGTGAATGATCTAAAACCTATATAGTCAATCAACCATTCATTAACCAATTTGGCTGCATTGAAGTAGTGGATGCCATCAAAGTCCAACATTAGTCTTAAAGGTACTTCCTGTTTATGCAGTTTTGCATTAGCAAAAATTCTTGGTTGTACGGTTGCAGATAGATAAACCCTGTAATAATTGGCTCTGCTGAGACCTTTGTCTTTGTGTGCATGCAAAACTGAAGTGATAAATTTTTCTCTATTGATTTTATTGTTGAAAGATGTGATTGCCTCAAATTTCAATTTGTGTATCTGTGCGTTTATTTTATCTTTGTAATCCGCATCACTCATTAAGACAAACCTGCTGCCTTTGTCCTCTTTCATGCACTTAATGTTGTTGTCATTGAGGAACTTTTTTGTGATATATATAAACTTTCCCCAGTTGCCCTCATCACTCTTTAAATGTTTGTTTCTAATGGATTTAGTTACTGCCATGATGACATGTTATCTGCGCAGGTTGTTAATCAACCCCACCTCGATGTTGGCTATGAGTTCCATTTTCGGCTGCATCCAAGATCCTCCGACAAATTTAGGTCCAAACGCTAAAGTGGACTCGACCTCTGGTGGCGGACGAACATTAGACAAATTGACATAAGCTTCTCTTTTTCTTGCATTCGTTATGTCAATGTTCTGTTTGCGCTTTAGGAAATTTAATTTCTTCTCAAATCTCACTGCTAGTCTCCTTTCGAATTTGTCACATTTGCTAACAATCCACAAAGGTTCATGGTTATTGGCTGTTATATTTAAGAGGCATTTCTTTTCTTTCTTAAGGACGTTCTTACAATTTCTTATAATCATGTCAAGCAATTTTGTCTGCAGCTTTTGCCTGATTCTGTTGCTGTCATAAATTACTCTGTTGATTTTAATTATACAACAATTGTGTGCCCGCAGACAGGTTGTGATTCAGTTTAGTATGGGGAAACTCGGGCCACAGTGGGCAATAGACTGGCTCAGCATAAATATGTATACACAAGAGCTACAACCAAAAAAGAAGGCAGCTCAGTATTTGCTGACCATCAGCAGGAACACAACCACAAATTTGAGCCCTCTAAGGCCAACATCATATGCACAGAAAGAAACGATGTCTAGAGGAAGGTCAAAGAAGCATGTTGCATCAACAGTGATGCCAGAGCAATAAACAGAAAGGACACATGCTTTGCGATTTCGAAAATATGGATGATATAAGCGATTTGCATGCATTTGCATATAGTTAACAATATGAAAAGGACTATGAATATGAAGCTGCAAGGGCTCTGAAAGTGCTAAGTCTAAAAGATAGAATAAAAAAAGCCTACTAATTAATAAACTTAAAAGTTTCACCGTAACGCAATTAGTTTTAGTGTATTAGTAATTAAAAAGTAATAATAACTTAAGAATTCCATTACAAGAAAAATATTTTCATTCCGTGAGGTAAGTGGTATAATTTGTAATTAATGTCATGATGGACATGGACAAAATGATTTCATAACCAGGAAAAAGTGGAATGATACTGAAATGGTATAACCCTTCAGACCACCCATTTCACCTCCTCTACCCCATTGTAATACCTGTATTAACTTTAAACCTCATCAAGTACATGTATACCTGTATATTTGTTTAACCATATTTCTGTTGAACATTGTTATATATGTATCAGCACACATATATATATTATACCGGTTAATGCCTACCCTGATAAGGTGAGCATGCGCACATATTGAACATGAAACAAATATGGTGGCATACCAGGGTAGGAAGAAATTTCAAATCTCTTTTATGATCGGTTTGATACAGTTATCGGTACATTTATAAAAGTATTGACTCTTACATACCTTTGAAAGATTTCTTTAATGTAAATCCTTCACGCCACTCCCACAAAGAAAAAGATTAATTCCCCCTCCTGAAATGATATGTAAGGCCAATAATAATGTGAAATAAAATGAATCAAACTAAATATAATAGAAATAAACACCCAATGACCAAAGATTTAATTCCCGATAAGGGAGTATCCCATATGCTAGCTCATCATTCTCTTTATCTCAGGTAAAAAAATGGGGAACTAAAACTTGCACAATTATCTAAGTGTCTTATTATTTTAGAGAAAGAAATACGATTATCAAAGCAGTAAGGTAGTTTTATAAATATTAAATAAATGTTTATTGAATCCCTTCACCAATTCCCAAGATAAATATAATAACAAACCCCAATGCATAGTAAACAACCATAAAAACATATATATATGAGAGTATTATAGATATATTAATAAAGAAAGATAATGTAAAAATATAAAAAATCAACTAGTGAGAAAGTGGTCTGAGGTTCATACACTCTCACATGAATACATTTCGTAAACCCTGAATGATAAGTAAAATATTATCTTACAGAGAGAAATACATTAATAAAAGATTCATTACATTAATATTTGTTTGAAATTACCAGCATAAAAAAATAATAACTTAATAAGAGTACCACATAAAGTCTCTATGGTATGTCTAGGGATTTTGAGTAGGCTGAGTATCAGTTCATCCAGGACGGCAGGGACTTCTCTTTATAACAGCATCATTCGGCTGCTGTCATCATCATTTGATGGCTGGATTCAGGAGACCTTGCTGATGGCAGGAGCAGAGCTGGGCAGGCGTGCTGACTGGGGGTTCCTACCCCATGGTCATTTTACTGATGCAAGTACATTTATGTTGAGGTTTAATTATAAATTTCTTCTTAGTGATTATCAACTAACAGTAAAGTTTTCTTTTCATTTTCTACAGCACGGCTAATGATTCCTTTACTTTTGGTTTTCAAATACAAACCCCTTCCTGCATACACAGTTCTCTACCTCACTAATATGAATTGTCTAATTGAAAAACATCTTGAAGCTTATATCAGCATGACTTTAAAAAAAATTAGAACAAAGAACAAGCAAATTCAGATGCATCTAAAAAGTTAGCATAAGTCAGTGAATGATTGACTTAATGATTGTGTCCAATTGAATGCCTATGCATAATTGAATGCCTGTGTCCAATTGATTGCCACTAAACTGGTGAACAATATATAGCCCTCCTCATTAGAATACCAATCTAGTTACCCCTCTGAAACACATTTATTTAAATAATTTGGACCTTTGTTAGTGGATTCATACAATGCGTGAATCATCCCTATGAAATCCACTAATTAATCTCAAGAATTTATTTTTAATTCAATTGATTATCATCCAATTCTGATTCAACAAACACAAATGAAAAAAAAAGTTTGATTATATAAGTTATTTTCTGATAATCAGATTCCATTTAAAAACATATTTTTAATTAATTTAGATCTCTTTCCCCACCCGCATTAACATAAATTTTAACGAACTTTTTTGTTGTGTTGAAATCTTTGATAATTAAAAAAAAGAAACAAAATTACTTATCTATTAAAATGTACTTGCGTTTAGGCTTTTCTTAAATTTAGAACAATGGGTTTGTAGAGGAAAATATCTAGTACAATTTTTGATTTAAAATTACCTATATGTAAATAAACATTTATTTTAAATAGCGCATGTTTATAAATTGTAATAAAATAAAATGAATCCACTTATTCTATCCAAATGATGTTTAGTAAATTTTAGATAATTTCACTGACGTCATTCATTCAGACATCGTAAACAGTAATTTAAAGTGAGTGGTCTATCCTCACACTTTCACTTCCAGTACTTAAGATTTGCCCATATATAAGCATTTGGGTTGGATAGAATAAGTGGATTCATTTTATTCTTTCCTAAATACTATATCTTGTGTTGGGAGTCAAAGTATTCATTTATTATTAACACTCGTAAAAAGCGCATGCACAATAGCTTGACAGGCTGATGTTTAATGTATTACCTATATGTTAGATTTTTTATATATTACAATTTCCCTTTCTTTTCACAAGTATTTAACAAACAAAAAAAATTATACATACAAATTATGCATACAAATTTTTGCGTTTATATAAAAAAATGAACTTAAAATAATAATAAAAATAAATTGTAAGCATATAGCTAATACTTCACATTATAAGCCTTAATTATTGGCTTTTCTTGGGTGTGTGAGTATATTACATATCCACAGACATCTCACTTATTTTATAATTTGACTCGATTAAAATTTATATAGATGGCCTACACACACATTTAATGGCTTTATTACATATCTTAAGCCATTTTATTATGTAATGCCAACTTATGCATGGCCATACAAAGTGTGCCTGTCATAATACCCCCCCCTCCCAAATGAGACATTTAAATGGGATTATCATTTAACATCTTTTAATCATTAATTACATTTTATTTTATTTTAAATCTAAAATTTTATAATATAAAACAATAAACACATGAAAAGTAAATATTTATGTTTGACCCCCACTTTTATCTGCATGCATCTTTAGTTAGCAGAAGGCATGACATCTGAAAACCTGAGGTATGGAAAACCATCTCCCAAGCATCAACACACAGACCAAGACTGCATCAACCTCACCAGGTCAGAAACACTAAGAGACACAGAACCATAGCATAAATATCTCAGTTATATTTAGAACTCTATGACAGCCAAGCAAAGTAAAATGTAAGAGTCAAATGACTACAACTAAAAATAAAAAGGGCAGGTATTTCTAACCAAACACCCTACTGAATTTATAAATAAGTAAATGCACCCCTGCTCATTCTCTATGGAGACTTATAAGGTATTTTGCATTATAGAATTCATCCCAGAGGAATTTTCATCTCTGCACTTCCACTGCACCCATGCTTGTTCCTTATTGAGGCTTACAGAGTCTTTTGCAATGGAATAGGTCCCAGAGAAATTTTCATCTCTGCATACTCTGCCACATCATCACAGAACTTCCAAACCACACAAATATCTCCAACCATTTCTCTGCACTCTCACCATCTCTAACCCCAGGTCACAGAAAGCATAGACTGACCCACATATACAATGTCCGAAAAATGAAGCCCACCCATCCGATCCTCAAACAACATGACCATTTATTATAAAAGCCTACTTTCTATCTTTACTACATCCAGGTCTAGGTGAAGGTGATCTAGTCCCCTTTCCTTTTCCTTTATATACTAGTTCATCGATTCTCTTTTCCACAGAATCATTGTCTGTCATTGGCTTAAATTTTCTGGAATGCTTGTCATTATACCAAGGATCATGTTCACCTGTATATTTGTTCCCCCCCCAACCCATAGCATTGAGGCCAATGTTTTCACAGGTTCTATCTGGTAGATAGCCCTGCTGGCTCATGTCCACCATACTTAAAAGTTCAGACACCAACTCTATTGAATTGGTATGGTCCATGAGAAGCATTTTCTCAATTCTAAAAGGTAGATTATGGCATATTACCTTTAGGATCTGGCCTTCTGATGTGTGACATGCACTCAGTGTCCTTAGCTTAGCCACTTGTCTTCGAAAAAATTTTAGATAGTTTTCTCCCCCATTGGCCCTATACTTTTCTTGCATTATCTGATATAAGATAGTCTCCTGGTGCTCTTTGCTCCTGAAATTCCTTACTAGAGATTCTTTATAACCCTCAAAGGTTGGTGGTTGGTGGAACAAAGATTCCCACCATGACTGAGCATCACCCTTGGTTACATGCGATGGCTAGTTTATTCTTCTCTACCATTCTGTTAACACTAAAATACTTTTCCAAGCTATTTATATGCTCCAATGGAGCATCCCCAGCTTGCCCCTCAAAAATTCCAATTTTTAAAAACTGGTTGATGTGGGATTGATATAACTGACATCCCTCTGCCATCTTAACATCAAATTTTTGCTGCCTAGGTCTTATTTTTCCATCCTCCCCACTATCAGGTTCCTGATTTACTTTTGATAAATCACTATTATCCTCATACCCTTCAACTATTTTCATACAGATTGTATCATCCCCTGCCATTTTCTTTCTAGCTATATTTATATCCTCCACCTTTTGTTACATCTCCTTCATTCTAATTTCCCCCTTATCCACTATCATTTTCAGTTCTCTTATCATAGTGATGTCTTGTTTTTCCATCAACTGTTTTCGATTCTACCAACTGTCTGGCACAGATTTTCTATTCATTCATAATTCCCAGTTACATGCATTTATAGCTTTTCTATCCCATTACTATAACCTTTCACTGTTTCTTCAACCCATTCATCTATTTTTATGTATTCTCTGACAGTCCACTTCCATTAACTGCTGCCTTGTCTGGATCTCTTCCAGCCTATAGCTATTAATTTGATGGAGGTCCTTACAATGTTTTTACATGCTTTGGAGCCTTGTTTTGATCCCCAATGTCATTTCTTTCCAGAACTCATCAAACTTTTTAGCTACATCTCTTACTATTTCCATTTTCATATCTTTTATCTCCCTTGACATCTGGTTGATAAACCTTTCCATCATTGTCATTAGATTTTCTTTTTCTCCCATGGGTTTCCCTTCACTTTGCAGCTCCATTGCTGCCTCTATTCCACTTTCAAATCTTTCAGGCTAACTTCCTTCTGCCATTTCTCCGTTCATTTCATCACAATTCTCACTCATGTTTTCCCTGTTTTCTGTACTGTGATCTTGTCCACATGTACAGTATTATTTTCAATTATTTATATATTTGCTTTGTTATGCACTTAGATTATACATGTATTATTATTATTTATTTTTACTATTGATACTATAGTTTAATGCTACGCTTATTTGTTACTTTCTTGCTTATATGAAATACTCAGTGCACAACGCACTGTGCTCCCCTTATTCTGACTATCATTTATTTCTCCCTTTTGTGCCATGTTCTCCTTATTCATTTATCGACTAAAATATACAAAATCTATTTTCTAAGATCGCCTTTCAAACACTAACACTATTATCTATAAAAACAAATAATCCAACATTAAACTGTACAAGTATTGGAAATGTTTTAAGCCAAAAAAAACTGATTATGAATAGCATTGCAATTACAAATGTTACGTGCTGTCGAAAAATTTCTTATCGATACAATTTCAAAATTCTACATTACTCTTTTTATTTTAAAAAAAAATATTTCTGAAGTCTGCCATTTATCTTTATTAAATACGTAGTTTATACTTATATAATGCTGTTTATTTTTATTAAATGCACAGTTTATACTTTTATACTGCCTTTTATTTTTATTAAATATGTAGTTTATTTATCTAACTTTTTTCTTTTATTTTATTTTAAATATGTATATACGACAAAACTTAATCAGTACTATTGTTGTGACAAATGTCACTTCAAAAACAACAAAATTTAGAATTTTTCTTTATAAAGATTCTCAATCTTAAACTTTTTTATTTTAAATATGCACACACGGTAAAACAATTTAAATCAATATTATTGTAGTGACAAATGTCACTTCAAAAACAAAACAAAGTTTAGCATTCTTATTTATAAAGATTCTCAATCATAAACTTTTTATTTTTATTTTAAATATGCACACACAGTAAAATAATTTAAATCCATATTATTGTAGTGACAAACGTCACTTTAAATATGAAACAAAGTTTAAAATTCTTTTTTATAAAGATTCCTACTCGTAAACTTTTTTATTTTCGTAATCTTTTTTCTCCACTTAAAAAACAAAAATTTCTTTTAACACTTAGCATTTGTGAGATTTTTTTTTTTTAATTTTTTAATTATGTTCAGTGGCCACACTTTTTTTTAATACTGGCCACGTTAAGTAAGGCCCAACACATTGTAGGCGCCAAAAATATCCCATCTATACCGGTTAATCCTTACCCTGATACGGTGTGCATGCACACATATCGAACATGAAACAAATATAGTGGCACACCAGGGTAGGAAGAAATTTCAAATATTTTTTATGATCGGTTTGATACAGTCATCGGTACATTTATAAAAGTATTGACTCTTACAAACCTTTGAAAGATTTCTTTAAAGTAAATCCTTCATGCCACTCCCACAAAGAAAAAGATTAATTCCCCCTCCTGAAAGGATATATAAGTCCAATAATAATGTGAAATAAAATGAATCAAACTAAATCTAATAGAAATAAACACCCGATGACCAAAGATTTAACTCCCGATAATGGAGTATCCCATATGCTAGCTCATTGTTTTCTTTATCTCAGATAAAAAAATGGGGAACTAAAACTCACACAATTATCTAAGTGTCTTATTATTTTAGAGAAAGAAATATGATAATCAAAGCAGTAAGGTAGTTTTATGAATATTAAATAAATGTTTATTGAATCCCTTCACCAATTCCCAAGATAAATATAATAACAAACCCCAATGCATAATAAATAACTCTAAAAACATATATATATATATATATATATATATATATATATATATATATATATATATATATATATATGAGAGTATTATAGATGTATTAATAAAGAAAGAGAATGTAAAAATATAAAAAATCAACTAGTGAAAAAGTGGGCTGAGGTTCATACACTCGCACACGAATACATTTTATAAACCCTGAATGGTAAGTAAAATATTATCTTACAGAGAGAAATACATTAATAAAAAATGCATTACATTAATATTTGTATAAAATTACCAGCATAAAAAAATAATAACTTAATAAGAGTACCACATAAAGTCTCTATCGTATGTCTAGGGGTTCTGAGTAGGTTGAGTATCTGTTCATCCAGGATGGCAGGGACTTCTCTTTAACACCGCATCATTCAGCTGTTTTCATCATCATTTGATCGCTGGATTCAGGAGACCTTGCTGATGGCAGGAGCAGAGCTGGCTGGGCTACTGACTGGGGGTTCCTACCCCATGATCATTTCACTGATGCAAGTACATTTGTGTTGAGGTTTAATTATAAATTTCTTCTTAGCGATTATCAACTAACAGTAATGTTTACTTTTCATTTTCTACAGCACTGCTAATGATTCCTTTACTTTTGGTTTTCAAATACAAACACCTTCCCACAAACACAGTTCTTTACTGCACTAATATGAATTGTCTAATTGAAAAACATCTTGAAATTATATCAGCATGACTTAAGAAAAATATTTAGAACAAAGAACAAGCAAATTCAGATGAATCTAAAAAGTTAGCATAAGTCAGTCAATGATTGACTTAATGATTGCTTGTCTTAGTGACTGCTTGTGTCCAATTGAATGCCTATGCATAATTGAATGCCTGTGTCCAATTGACTGCCACTAAACTGGTGAACAGTATATAGTCCTCCTCATTACAATACCAATCTAGTTACCCCTCTGAAACACATTTATTTAATTAATTTTGACCTTTCTTAGTGGATTCATACAATGCGTGAAGCATTCCTATGAAATCCACTAATTAATCTCAAGAATTTATTTTTAATTCAATTGATTATCATCCTATTCTGATTCAACATACACAAATGAAAAAAAAGTTTGATTATAAAAGTTATTTTCTGATAATCAGATTCCATTTAAAAACATATTTTTAATTAAATTAGATATCTCACCCCACCGGTATTAACATAAATTTTAAGAAACTTTTTTGTTGAGTTGAAATCTTTGATAATTACAAAAAAGAAACAAAATTACTTATCTATTAAAATGTACTTGCCTTTAGGCTTTTCTTAAATTTAGAACAATGGGTTTGTAGAGAAAGATATCTAGTACAATTTTTGATTTAAAATTACCTATATGTTAGATTTTTTAAATAGTACAATTTCCCTTTTTTTCACAAGTATTTAACAAACAAAAAAAAAATCATACATACAAATTAATTATGCATACAAATCTTTGCGTTTATATAAAAAAAATGAACATAAAATAATAATAAAAATAAATTGTAAGCATATAGCTAATACTTCACATTATAAGCCTTAACTATTGGCTTTTCTTGTGTGTGCAAGTATATGACATATCCACAGACATTTATATTTTGACTCGATTAAAATTTATATAGATGGCATACTCACACATTTAATGGCTTTATTACGTATCTTAAGCCATTTTATTATGTAATGCCAACATATGCATGGCCATACGAAGTGTGCCTGTCATAATATATATATATATATGTGTGTGTGAGTGTGTGTGAGTGTGTGTGTACAAGTTGTAATAGGCAATACATTTAGGATGTTACAGCATATTTATAGTGGAATTTAAATCTTTAATTATTATAAATTTATGTGTTATAAGTTTATTTTATGATTTTCTGTTAGAATCGCATATATATGTATAATTTCACCTGTGACCAGAATACATATATAACAAAGGTTTATATGATAATTTGTTAAATTTCTAAATTTAAAATTAATCTTTTCCACAGTAAATTTAAAATTTGCAATAACAAATTTTAAAGTGCAACTTAAAGCAAACTCATTCAAGCAACAGCACTTTCTATTCCATTGGGACTGAGTTGACTAAACTAAGATGAAAATGATGTAATTAGAAAATTTAACAATAGTAAAGCCAAACTTTGTAAAATTAAGTATAACTTGTAAACAAGCTAATGCATTTCTATGCCATAAACCTAGCTTGTGGGCAAATATAATATAAAGGTAGAAAATAGTATAAATACCCTATATTTTGCCAATGTAATATTGATATTCTAAGTTTTTTCTGCATGAACTCACACTGGTTTGAATCATATAATGAGTGGCTAGAAAGGCCAAATTTTTGCCTTCTTCCTATAAAAGAACAATCACCTTCAACCCATCCTACATGCTGCCATGGTATAACCATCATCACCAGAGAATTCCAGCTACTGCTTGCTGCCAAAAGAAGGATGTCACAAACAAGCAACCTATTAAAAAAAAGTGCCAGTGTCTACTCTTAAATGTCAGATGACAAAGTTACAAGAAAATTGGTAATACTTCTTCAAGCTGCAGAGCTCTATAAATTTACTTTTAAAACCTATAATTCATTTATTAAGCTAGCTGTTATGAATGTTAATTTAAACTATAAATTTTTCATTAAATTAAAATTCTTTTTAAAGTAAAGCTGTCTAAAATGTAGCCATAAACTTGCCTATAAATTAAATTAATATAACTTATTTTTTGACTTGTAATAACTGCATCAGTTATTATTTAAAATCTTTTGCAATCTGTGGCCATGCCTATTTTTCTGGTTTAATTATTTTATTTTATTTATTGATTTTATATGTTATGATATGTTAATGTTTTGAGGCAGTGAGAGATTAATTTAATAGACTTTTTGGAGAGACAATTAGAAGCTCTCCAGCATAAGATTATCATTGTTCTTTAGCTGATATGAATCACTGCTTTGAAATCCTATTCTATGAGATAACAACAAATTGATACACACTTGTTGTTATATATATTCATTTTAATATTTTTTAGTATATATAACAAGTTTTATCCAGTCAGTTTAAATCCTGATCATATCTATTAGCTAGATAATGACCAAGGATGATCCTCCCTAACTTGGTTATATCTAATTGTGTACAGATTCAAAATATATATAAACTAGATTAATATTTAGTTAGAAGCTTGTTTATGCAATTAAGTTGTGCTTGATCAACCATATTTTAGAAATTCTATATATGTACGAATTTCCCGTTTTTGTTATTGTTGTTTATTGAGAACTAACTTTATTTTATTTAACAGTTCCTTCTCCTTAATTCAATGTTTAGACTATCATTTTCTGAAGTAGTTAATGAGGATGCTTGAGATCAGAATGGTTTTTATTTATTTATTTTTTAAATATCAGTTGTGCTGAATGACAATATAATTCAGATAATTAGCCATAATATTTTTCTTTTTTGCAATTGCTTTTCAAGTTTTAAATATCATTCTCTTTCTTCTCTGTGTTGGGATAATTTGATTAATTATACAATTTTCTTCCTTAGCTCTATTCATGTTTGTGTCCATGGTGTTACATTAATATAAAATGGAAAATACAAACAAGAGAATAGAAAAATCTTTAAATAGGTGTTTTGCTTTCTAGTTCATCATGTCAATTATGTAAGATATAAATAGAAATTTTTATTTTTCTATAATAAAAATTTTATAGTGCCCTCTATAGCTTAGAGTTAACTTCATTGAATTTAAGGCTCTTATAGAAAATTAGTTTTTTCTGTGCTTTTCTGGGGTTTTCCTTGTGAAAACCACTTTCTTTGATAATTGAACTCCTTACTTTTCTGCTTATTTAAAAGTGGATAAGTTGTTTGGTTCTGAAGAGGCTTACAGCTGTTTTCAGAAACTTCAATGGAACAAGCTGAAGAAAAAGCCATCTTGGAAATGCAAAATAACATAGGTTTTTGTTTTTTTTGCAGCCTACCACTCCATCCAGAGATGCTACTGTCAATAAACAAATTACCTGTTCTCAAAAGTTCACCACAGGGAATCCAGTCCAAATTTCAAACCAATAATGTTTAAAATGAAGCCTCCAGTGAGATCATTAGAAATTTAGATTTTCCAAGCTTAGAAAATAGCAACGGTAAATTTTAATTTTCCTAATAAGTCAAATGTTTCTCAAAATACTAATAAAAAAATTCTAAAAATAGGAAATCTGACATAGTCTTCCAATTTAAATGTCTCCCCTTCCCAAAATCAATCTAAGATGCTAATTAGCAGCAAGCTCTCCTATGCTAACATTACACAGGCAGGCCTTAGTGAGCCTAATGTTATGGCATGGGAAGCTTCAAAAAATCACAAAGATTTATTCAATTTATTTGCTGAAGAGTTGAGGAGAACTTAACTGATATTTATAGCAATCCTAATACTCTCAATCTAAATCTGGAGCAAAAGGAAATTGACTTAATAGTAAATAGATTTAATAATACTATTCCTCCCCAATTACATAAATCATTTCTTAATTTCCACAGTGAAAACACTCAATCTTAGCTGTTACCAACACTTCTTGTGATTTATTTAAATTCCCAATTAATGAGCTATATTATGAGATAACAAGGAAAAAATTATGAAACCTGATTCATAAAATTTTGCAACATCCCAATAATCGATACATGATAATTGAGTTCAACAATCCTACTCAGAAATTAATCTTCCAAAAATCCTTCAAATATTTTGATGGGAAAATTATTTGCAATATAAACATGAATCGTCCTATAAACTTGTCAGGCAAAATAAGGAGTTGTTACCTTAAATTCAGTGAATGTGATTTGCAGCAAATACTTAGGCCCTATAGCAAAGTATCAAATTTTAAATGTCAACTGATTAAGGGCTTAGACCTTCCAGTTTATTTGAATACTCCCTTCTTTGATCTTTCCTGTATAAAGAATCAAACCCCAATCCTCTTGTCATTACCTTCCATGGAATTCCTCTGCAGGGTTTCATTTGCCACCAGAGAGGCCACAGTGAAGGACTGCCTGGACAGGATTTGCCACAATTTCAAAAAACAAAAAACAAAACTCACCTCTGTAACTGGTCCAGTAATGCAGACTGTGGAGACACCCATTTCCAAGCCTGACTTTGCAGCATCTGAAGCAATTGAAAGCTCCACCTGTCCTCTAATATCTCCTGTGGTCTTTTCAGCATCTGAAGCAGTGGAAAACTCCACATGCCCTTTATCGTCCCATATTGATAAGATCAACCCTGATTTTTTACCTTCTCCTACACTTTCTATATGTGCATTGGATGAGTCTTTTGAGTCAGCATGTTCAGCCATTGAGGAGACTCTCTTTTGCCTCTGTCCAACAAAAGGAAGGCAAATGAACAGAATACAGATTCCAAATCTTCAGTGAACAAATCTTACTCAAAAAAAATAAACAACAATAGGGTAGGCTCCTCACACACCAAATATCTTATCCACCAGCAACATGGGAAAATGCAAGTCTATTCCTAAGGCAAATAGTCAAGGAAACAATTGTGAATTACCCAATAAATATATAAGCAAACCTTGCCAAACCCTTGTTCCAATTAAGGGTATTAAATTAAAGTTACCTAAGGCCTCCAAAACATCAAATGTTGAACCAAAATCTATTGAAGGCCTGCATTACAAAGAGTCTAGGGAAGGGACTTCTGGTCAGACTGTGGATCCTCAAGAACCTAGAACTGGAGTTTCTTCCATGAATGGCTAGCAATCCAGAACATAAAAAGAAAATGCTGGTATACATTCTCTTAGCAGGGCCAGTAGTTGCTGAGTGCATGATCACACATTCAAAAAACTCATTCAATAATTTCCAAATTATCACCAATTGTCCAATAAATACACGATAATTATCTCTTGAAATAATACCACATAAAGCTCAATATAGTGGGACTTAATAAAAAGGGGCTGAATTCCCTAAGTAGAGTGGACACATTGGCCAAATAGTTTAAGCAATATTTGCCACATATTTTATGTCTCTCTAAGACCAAATTTTACCAATTTTCAAACTCCAAAATCCTGGGCCTCCTTGGCAATCTGGGATATTTTCTTCACTCAGTTTCTCCCTCATCTGCTGCTGGAGTGGCAATCTTAATCTCCAATAGTAGTCCATTTGAATCTTTTAAAATTAACTATATAAACCCAAATATAATTATTGCCATCTTATTCCACAAGGCCTTCTCTTTAAACATAATTTATGTGTACCTCTACCAAAATGAATTACTAATTCAACAGATAATCCAACATCACCTTAATACCAGAATCATGAGTGGAGAGGACTCTTTCCTCTGAATGCCTTCTATAAAAGGAGGTATACCTCTTTCATAGACCTAATCTACTATACACCTGATCGACACTTTCTGATTGATCCCTCACTCCAACATATAGCCTTTTCTGACCACTTGGCATTATCCTTTAAACTATCTCTAAATCTTGAGTCTTGCAATATTCCAGGTTTGAGCCCAACCATGAGAATCCTTCTCAAGTCCACATTCCCTGAAGCCATCATCTCTGAGGTATACATATGTTTTCACAAAATTCATATCCTCAGAATCCATCATCAACCTGAAATCCCAATACAAGAATAAACAGTTGATTTTGGCAGAGTACCTATCAAAAAATCAAAAATTTTATTGAGTAAGCCCCACAATTGGTCCAGGGACTACATTAAGTGGGCTCTGAATCATAGAGACAAGAAACCCACTCGTTCATCTATTATGTTAGGAAATAATCTTTATTCAGGATATAACATGCTTCTAAACATTTTTTGTTCTTTAGGGAAAAGTTCTCCACCCATTCACCTGACTCCAAACAGGATTCAACTTGGAATTCTTCACCCTCTGACCATGGCATTTTGGAAGATGTTCTGACTAAATTAACCTCAATGCCTGACAGGCCCATCCAGGGCTCCATACAATTTCCTGTTTCATACTGCTACACCTGTCTAAATTCTTGGTTTCCAATCATGTACAACTTCCAGTGTGTGTGACCTTGGTGGTCTTTATCCCATAGCAATGGTGCCATTTCTAAAGGGCAACATAATTCCTTCTCTTCTTGGAGAATCTGTGGCCCATCTCTATGACCCCACTGATGGTCAAGGTCATTGAATCTATTATCAAGGACAAAATTCAAAACAAATTCTTTCCCTTATTTCACAAATCAATTTGCAAAAAAGAGCAGCTCATCCACAAATGCCATCAATCTATTTAAAATCATTACTGACCACATCAGATCCTCCAGGTAATCTAGACCAGTGGTTGTGCAGCTCAACATTGCAGCTTCTTTTGATTCTATGCAACTCAATACCCTTTTAAACTTACTTGGTGAACATGATATTTCTAATGGAATCATAAATATTATTAGAAACCTTCTCTACAATCGTGAAGTGAGCATCTCACTGAATGGGAAGCTTTCTCCCCCATTCTACACCACATCTTCCATTCCACAGGGCTCTCCTCTTAGCCCCCTGTTTTTCATCACTTACTTCAACTCTCTGTTTCTTCAAATTGAGAGACCTCTTCCTGGCATTCAATCCCAATTTTAAATACATCCAATTCATCACATCACCTATATGGATGGCTTGGCCATTTTTCTTCCATCAAAAAAATTAATTCCCAGACTTTTATCAATACTTAAAAAATTCTCTGATCAATCAGGCTTCCAGTTTAATATGGCCAAGTCATCTGCCTGGTATATATCTTCAGGTAAGATCATTCCTGGCCCATTTGCAGCAAAGCCTCAGAACTTCTTTGGGGATTTCCTATATTTGAATCTGCTTCTGCCATGAGGAGATCTATCCAAGGAAAGCTACTTCAATCAACAGAGTATCACATCCTCCCTATCCAATGTTTACATGTCCATGTTCACCAAGTCCTCCCTTGTCAATATACTAATATTCTCTAGAATATCCTATTTCACTCCAATAGTCAATTTTGCCAGTCTTCATCAGGAAGATACACAAGATGTGCCAATGTTTACATGTCCATGTTCACCAAGTCCTCCCTTATCAATATACTAATATTCTCTATATCCTATTTCACCCCAGTAGTAAATTTTACCAAAGTCTTCATCAGGAAGATACACAAGGTGTGCACTGATCTGATTAGAGGGGGGAGTGCAACCATAAGCTTGATAAATCTACAGAAATGCACAAAACTCAATGGGTTATCCCTACATTCCATAAATACTTTTATATTCCAACATTCTCACAATTCTTTCTATAGAATGTGCTTGCAGTATCCCAACTACTCATCCTCCAGGAAGGTCACTCCTACAGATAAGCCTTCCCCTATTAAAACTGATTGGCTGGAAACCCTCACATCTCTTATCTCCAAACATACTATGCTTCCTAACAAATTGTCCTCAATGAAAATCAATTTCTGGGATGCATACTACATCCTTAATCCAGATGTTTCTGCAAGATCAACTCTCCTCAGGCTTAACAACCATCTGCTAATCAAGAAATTTAAACAATGACTCCTTAAACCCAAATATTTTGATTTCCTGATAAAGATAAATCTTAATGCCTTGCCTAGTAAATATTTTCTGGTGCATTGAGAGTCCACTTGCTCACTATGCCTCAGAGAGTATGAAACTTCTCTTCATCTACTCTGCCACTGTTTCCCTTCACCCCTAAAGAGTTCTTATAGCCTCCATGTTAAATAACAATATGCCTGCTCTGTCGACTCTCATTGACAATATATTGTGTGGACCTATCCCAGAGATATGATTAACAACATTCGAACTGTTCTTGCTATGACACACCATGCAGTGCTGGTACACCTTTAATCATGTACTGGAGCATTGGCATGAGCTATATATTAACAAAATGGAAAAAATTTGGAAAAGGGACCAGAATTTGACCCCATCTTACATCTACGATTCTACATGGAGGTTATTGATTTGGCCCCCAAAAGCTGATTCCTTTCATTCCTGAATAGAAAGCTCCTACCCTGGAAAGTGATTTAAGGCTGAATGGCTTGCATCCCTTTGTAATGACTCACCTTGCTCCTCGTGATTATTGTCCAGACTCTGAGATTATGGAAGTGACCTCAATATGAAGGGTTGATTTAATCATACAAAGCGAGGAAAAAGAATTAGATCTATCATTGAAGTTTATAAGATATGCAAGTGTGGTCACCTATCAACAAGATACTAATTTCCAGACTTGTTCCTTGCTGATATGCTTCATATTAGTCTTTTTAGCTAGTGTCAAGCAAGATATCAATATTGAACTTTTATCCCTCTGATTGTCATGTAATATATTCTATGTTTAACTGTTATCATGTGCTGTAACCAAATTTCTAAATAAAACATTCTATATTTTATATTTTAAAAAATTAAGAGATTTTTATTTCCAAGAGCAAAATTAAAAAGTAAAGGTTTCTTAATAAGTTTCCTTCACTGCATTCGATAGAGTAAAAATAAAAAAATATATATTGTTATTCCTCTTTATACATATATGTATATATAATTTTCATGAGACACATGTTTTTTAAACTTTTATTATTGATGTAAATGATGACAATGGCATAAGTGATTATACTGTAATATATATATATATATATATATATATATATATATATATATATATATATATATATATATATATATATATATATATATATATATATATATGAATAGATTAGAATGGAAATAACTAATAAATACACAATTTTTTTTCTAATTTTGGTTATTATTATTTTTATATCATTCTTATTCATCTGTTTTGTTGTTATTGTTACTGTTGTCTCTTCACTACTCTTAGATAAAAGATTAATCTTATAAATGTATTTTATAAACATATTTTTTTTTGATAACAACTGAGAGTAAGAGTTGGACTATTTCAATTTTTACAATATATATAATCAAGAAGGAAAGAACAGATGTATCTAAAATAATAGAACATGCTTGTACAAATAAATATATTTTCAGTTGGAGAAGACAAAAATATTGGACAGAGGAAACAACTAAAAAGAAATTGTAAAAAACTGCTCACATAAAAATTCCAAATAACTCCATAAATCAATCAGTTGTGACAATTAATAATGTTTGCAAACAATGCATTAGTCTTTTCCTTAAAAATAAAAGAAAAAATCCGAAAGTCTATTATAGATAAAAATAGCCTAGTTAGTCATAGCATCATTTTAAATTCATTATGGATAAACCTACCTAAAGTTGTCAGATTTAATTTCCATTATTATCACTAGTCAGTCCATCAATACTAAAAAATAGAATAGAATAGTTTATCTCAAAACTTTATGTTACATACTAAACTGTGTGCTATTATTTATGGTTAAATGTATTTGAAAAATAATTTTTGTAAATACATTTAATAATTAATTTCTAGATGATGATAATGGTCAAATATATATTTACTAATATTATTATCATCATCATCAACCATTATCAATCTACTGCAGGATGAAGGTCTCTCCAAGTTCAATCCATCTTCTCCGATCTTTAGCTTCTCTTCTCCACATCACCCCTGCACACTTTCTTATTTCATCCATTCAACTCACATGTGGTCTCTGCCTGGGTCTTATATAATCTCTTGGAATCCAGTTTAAGATTTCAATTATCCATCTATTGTTATCTCTTCTAGCAATATTTCCAGTCTAACTCCACTTCAGTCTTTTAATTTTTTCAATGAGGTCAGAAACACCTGTATGTTCTTTTGCCCATATATTGCATTTTGGATCTCATCTTGTTACTCCCATTATGCATCTCTCCATACTTCTTTGAGTCATCTGAAGTTACTGTATTGCTCTTCTATTAAGTGTCCAAGTCTCAGATCCATAAGTAAAAACTGGTAAAACACATTTATTAAAAACCTTCCTTTTCAAACACATAGGCATATTTCCTTTTAGTATCAACTTATTTCTATCAAAAGCACTCCAATTAAGTTTAATTCTATGATTAATTTCATCCATTGTTTCCATATGTATTAATAATCAGACCAAGATATTTGTAACTGTTAACTTCTTCTAATTCATTATAATCTAACTTTCTTTATTTTCATATTTTGAGAAAATCCATTAAACATTACTTTAGTCTTTTTAACATTTATTTTTAGTCATATTTTCATCTGATAACTCCTGCAACATTTCCTGCAGCTCTAAAGCATCATTTGCAAAAACAACTACATCATCTGTAAAATGTAAATGACTTCTCACTTTTGAGATAAATCCTAAACTTTAATGAGCTCTTTAAATAATCTCCATTTACTTTCACTCATTTAGCTTCCCATTTTAATCCACAAAATACATCTTGCAGCACTACTGTAAAAAGTTTTGAGATATGGAGTCACCCTGTCTTACATCTTTCTCAATGGTGACTTTCACAGTATTATTATGTAATCTAATTGTTGCTGTGCATTTTTATAAGTATTCTTTAAAATATGACAATATCCTGAATCTATACCTTGATGATCCAATACTTTAATCAAATGCTTTTTCGTAATCTATAAATCCAAAGCATGATCGCAACTCATATTCATTTGTCATTTCTATAACTTCTCTAAATACCTGGATATGATCTTCTGTACTAAAACCACTTTTAAATTTAGCTTATTCTCTTCGTTGGTGGAAATCCAATGTTCTCTGTAGATGAGTTGTAATTATCATAATAAAAATGTTGTATAAAACTGATAAAAGGCTGATAGGTCTCTAATTTCTAATATTTTCCTTATCATCTTTTTTAAATATTAATATTAATACTGCATTCTTCCAATCATCTGGTATACCTTTATCATTTAGACAGTGGTATATAACTTTGCTAATTTTTTTTCTATTTCTTCACCTGCTTCTTTTAATATATCAATTATAATTTCATCATTACCTGGAGCCTTTCCTTTCTTCATACATTTAATTGCATGTCTCACTTTTTTATTTAAAATTCGGAGAAATTCGGAAGATGTGATAGATATAGGATGTATTTGTTCTTTATTACTACATAATTCTTGATAAAAGTCTTCTACCTATTTTATAATATCATCTCTCTTTTTAGCAATAGTTCCATCTTTTTTTTCTTATTGCAGAAAATGTTGTTTTACACTCTTGAGACTTTTATTCTCTTCTATAGCTTTCCTTGCTAGTTCACTTATATTTACTTATATCATTTTCAACTCTTCTCTGCACCATTTTACAAAATTCGAGATATTCAATCTTTTTTAATGCATCATTTTTGTATATCTTCATATTCCTTCTTGTCTTCATAAATTCTCTAAACTCAGTAGAAATTTTATTGATCAATTGTTGCTTTTTTCTACCAGCTATCTTTGTTGCAGTTTTTAAAAGTATATTAGTTATTTTTATATAATTTCATTCAAATCTGAATAATGTTCAAAATCTACTAATACTTGAAACTGATTTGTAAGTTCTAATTTATATTCATTAGAATGTTTCTGAAGATTAGAAATATCAACTGTAAATATTGTTTTTCTTAATAATTTTTATCTCTCTAGTTTTGCATTAACATGTATCTCATATCTTACTAATCGATGATCACTTCCTGTGTTAAATTTATTAAGAATATTACAATCTTGAAATATGTATTTTCTGTTGGTCAAAATATAATCCAATTCTGCTGCACCTTCATTTGGATGCTTCCATGTCCATTTCCTTTTAACATTTTTCCAAAAAAAGAAATTCATAATATAAAGTTTCTCTTTTTCTGAAACTTCACAAGTCTATGTCCTCTCTCATTTCTATTACCATAACCAAAATTATCTCAACACTTTCATCTTTCATTTGTTTACCAATTCTAGCAGAAAAGTTTCTCATAACAATTTTAAAGAGTTGTTTATTCTGATCAAAAACCTTTTGTACATCCATACATCCATAGAACAATTATGTCTGAATGTGGTAAAATGGCTTGATATAAAAACAAAGATGACCATTAATATTAATATAAATTTCCAACATTTTCAGGTATCAATGCTTAATTTATTTACAAAGTAACAAACTAAAGGTGATACAAAATAAAATTTCCTTTTATCTTGCAAAATAGATTTGCATATTTATAACAAAAAAGTAGACCTATTTATGTGTTTATTTACAAACTATTTATTAGAATTTTACTTGCAATGTATTTTAATGATATATTTATATACATCTGGGTCTCGTTTTACGCAATAGATAGGTTCCTCAGAAAACACGTGCAAACTAAATCGTGCAAAAATAGACGTAACTTACATTTAAAAAGGGGGTGTGTGGTCTGTGATTTTTCAAAATTCATGTAAAAGCAAAGCACCAACTTAAAATTACTTTAAAATTCGCGCACAAAAAAAATAAGGAAATAAAATATAACTAATAAAAAATTTCAAATTTGAAAAAAATTGATACAAGACAAACTTTTTTTAACTATAATATTTAATTTTATTCAAAATAATATATTTTTATGCATAATTTATTGTACAGTAATTTACATTTTTTATACACGTTTTAATTATTATAGCTATTTGCCGAAAAACACATTCATTTGCAAACAACTAGCACCAACTTCACACTCATGTTGTGTCAATGGTTTTCTGGTAACAACATAACTAGTAATTAATCTTTGAGATGATGATTTTATTAATTGTTTATGAAACTAACAACTAAAAATTAAATTCTTATTTTTGTCTTTCAAATTTCACATCACATTATTTCAAGTCGCCGTAAGTAATTTTTAAATTGTTAATTACAATTAAAAATCAGATTTTAATTTTTAATTGTCAAATTTAATTGTGCCCACTGCTATTACTGACCTTTTAAAAATAAACTTGTGGACACTAAATGATTAATAATTGATTACGTTTTTTTTTTAAAAAGCAAAAACAGAATGTGATTTAAAATGCAAAATTAACACGCACAATGTTTGAACAAATTTACATTATAATCTTGTAAAATTTAATGTGTGTATACATAAAATGTGGAAATCATGATTTTAATTTCATTATTGCGTAAAATCTTACTATTATAAAGCACTGAAAATATTGAAATTACTAAGTTGAAAGTCGAATTCCAATAATATGCTATTACTTTCAATATAGCGTAAGTGCGCGAAATTTATTATTTAAAGTAATAGCGCAATATCAGAGTTCGACTTCCGGTGAAACACAAATCGCATAACTTCAAAATCATGTTAAATAAGTCCACATAAAAAGAGACCCAGTGTATATTGTTCCATGAAATAGATTTATAATCCTAGTGTTACATATTTTGTCAGCTAAAATGGTTAGCTAGTTTGATTGATATAAATCAAAAATCACTGTTAATATGAATTTTCAGCCCTTTTAATTAATTTACAATATAAAAAACTAAAAGTGAAGTGTATTTCCTTTTACCTGACAAAATACATTGGCACTAAAATAACAAAAAGATAGGTGTGCTTACTGGTTTGGTTTAAAAATAATTTTTTTGGAATCAGTCTTGTAATGTATTCTAATAATGTATTTGGACATGTTTATCCCACAAAATTACATTTATATTCATATATTTACATATTTGATCGACGAAAAATCATTATCTAAATTAATATTCAAAATGATTAGGTGTCTTAATTCATATAAAAACAAATATCACCACTAATAGGAAGTTTTAGCCTTTTCATGTATCATTGCTTAATTTATTTATAGCAAACCAAAGATCAGATAGAAGAAGATCTTCTTTTATTTGAGAAAATAGATTGACATGATATAATAAAAAGATAAGTATATTTTAAAATTGATTCTCTAGAATCCAACTTGTAATGTATCCTAATAATATATTCAAAAGTGTTTATTCTGTAAAATACATTTATAGTCCAAATTTTACATATTTGATCAGTCAGAAAATCATTTACACAATGATTAAAAATATTTGCATTTGTAATATTTTTAATAGATTCATCACAGAAACTGATCTTCTTAATGAGATGTAAAAGACATCTTAGTACAAAACTATTTTAAAAGACAGTATTAATAGTTGACCTTCATAATTCCCACAATTTCATGATAAGTCACACCTTGCAAATCAGATTTTTTAAATGTTTCATACTTGACTGAAATCAATAAAAAAATAACTTGTATTCTATTAAGCACTGTTAGACAAGCAATTGCTACAAAAATCAGCAATTAATCAGCAAATTTTCAATTGAAATGATACAATGTACAAAAAAGAAGGAATATAAAAATATTTTAAAACCTATTAAAAAAAGTTGAATGATTGAAATTTAGTAAAATGATAAATAAAAAACAAGAGTAAATGGTATAAGAAAATATAATTGTAAGATGGCAAGAAAAGCAATAGAAGTGTATGAAACTCTCAAAAGTATGAAGCAAAATATTGATATTGAATGGAAAATTGTTTCACTATAAAAAAATATGGCATTATTACTAAATGAAGGACAATATCACAAAAAGTATGAAAGTCATAACAAAGAAGTATATAGTCATAAAGAATAAAAAACAAAATACATACTACAATTATAACATCTACTGAATTTTCAAGCATGTTTTAGGAAGTGAGAAATGCAACTAATCTGTTAAGGTAATTGTTGACATCTAAAAAAAAGTAGTTGAAGAAATAGAGAAATGTTTGTAAAAACTATAGAAATGGAAAACATATACTAGATGACTGGAAAAGACAATAGTAATATTGATATTGAAATAAAGATATTAGAAGTTACAGATTTATCAATTTTTATCAGTTTTATGTAAGATATTTAAGAAGAATTTTAAAAACATTTCAACACACCAGATCACCTCCAAATATTAAGAGGACATATAGGCAGAATTAATGAATAAGATTTGCTACTATGTTTCAGATTTTAGATTATAAAAAAATCTTTGACTCAAAAAATATTTCTACAGTGATTAAAGCTTTGGACTATCAAGATATAGACTTAGGATACTGGCTATTATCTGAGGAATTTTTATTAGATCTCAACAATAATTACATTTTAGAATGGCATTAATATTAACATTGATAAGGGAATATAACAAAGTAATTAATATCTTCAAAAAACTTTGCATCAGTTTATGTAAAGAATTTTGTGTTTCTAATGTTATAGTTGTTTTGCACATAATGCTTCAGAGCTTCAGAAAGTCTTAGAAGAGTTGACAAATAAAGACAAGAAAGTTGGATTAAAAATAAATACTAAAAAGATTAATAGTCAATATTTTTTATAAAAGAAGAAAATAAAGATTCAAAATTATGAATTAAAAAAAGTTCACAATTTTAAATATTTTAGAAAAATTATTAATACACATGAAAACATAATGAATAAAATTAATCATAAAATTATACTTGTATAGAATATATGTGTTATACATAATCTAAAATTAAATGGAAATATACCTAAGTGTTTATAAAAAGAAATATTACATTCTTTTATCAGTGTTTTTATATCAATTTGAGATTTGGGTGTTTAATAGTTTAGAACAATATAGAGATTTCAGACCATGGAATAAAATATAAAAAAAAAATGTATGTTAATAGTAACAAGTAGAAACCAAAAGCAAAGTATGTGAGAAAACAGTTAATATTAACATCATTGAAAAAATTAAGAACTGAAATGGAATTTACTGGAAAACAATTGATGATCAGTTGAAGTCTTAAACTAGATTCAGGTGGATTTTAAAATACCTAAAAAGAGATCACATATGAGATGGATGAATGAGGTAAGAAAATGTGCTGCAATGATATAGAGATGAGAAGCTATAGCTCCCAGAAACTGGATTAAATTTTAGGAAAACTTAATTCTGCAATGGACTTATAAGGGTTGAAAATTATAATAATAAAAATAATTGTCGATATATTAAAAATAGCTGAGATCTAAGTTTATATAAAGGAAGACCACAGCTTTTAAATTAAATATATGCACAGCTATGAAAGTATAATTATTTTATTGCGAAATTAAAGGCATTGCATATGTATATTTAGAGAGACTTGGTATGAATAAGCTTTATGTAGTATACATCTTTTAAGAATTCCTAATAAATATTTATTCATATCGCATTTCTATTTATTTTAGTATTTAGAGACCAAAGGTTGCCCATTTAAACCGGCTCACAAGAAATAAAGATTTCCATCTATGTACAATTATTATTTTTTTCTTCTCATCTGGAAAAATATTTTACTAAAGTGACAAGAGTAATCTTTCATACAAAGCCTCTTTCAAAAAGCTACGAAACGAACTACATCTTAGGATTCTAAGAAATAAAAAAAGAAGTAATCTACAAATTGCTATCCGCCATAAATAATCTGCGGACCTTATGCAAACCTGCTGACATAAAAATAAATCACCTGAAATTAAATCGGAAAGATATTAAAATAGAAATATGAATTTCATCTTGTCAAAGATATTTGAATAGTTTTAAGACTTCTTGTAAGAGATTTCTCTATATATAAGACATACTCATGCTAAACATTGTTTATATATAAAGCATAGTTTTAAATTTAGGATTAAACTTTATCAATGTAAAGTTTATTAAAAGGAACAAAGGGCAAAAGGAAAAGAACATTTTTAACAAATTTAAAATAATAGGATTATTTAACCTTTTTTTTTTTTAATTTTTCTTCATAGATAGATTTCAGAAAAATATATCATAAATGGTTCAAATGTGAAATCAATAAAAAATGTAAATATAATGATTTTTAAAAATATTAAAAATATCTATACATACGGGTATATATAGATATGCACTATATATATATATTTAATGCTAGATGAAAATTTTAAATTGTCACTTAAGAAACAAATGTTGCAGAAAAATTTGAGGGATATAAAAAAGGTAAATCATATTTCCAACTTAATTATTTTCAGTGTATTTAAGTGTTAAAGTATATATAATTGAATTGTTTGCAACTCGGGACTTTATATAACGAAGCAAGTGAGTTGAATCGTGGTCCATGAACTTTAAAATTCACCTTAATACAATATCACCAAACTAAAAAGCCAATGTTAAAATAGTATATAAAATTATTCATATATAAGTACATTACTTGTAATAAATAATAAAAAATCATATATAACAGTATATTAATACAGTTATATATATATTAATAATAATTATGCATAAGCTTTTTGAAAAGAGCACAAAACCATGTGCCACAAAACCATTTTATATATAATTATTATTAATATATATATATATTTGTATAGCTTTTATATATGATTTTTTATTATTTATTATAATTTATACAAAAAAACAGCATAATGCACCTCATTAACTTCCATTTTGGATGATAAAATATATCACTATACAAGCACACCACCATTAATCCAAGTTTCATGAATTCGATTTTTTTAAAAACATTTTTAGGTCATTTTATATGGTGTTGTCAAGAAATATACAATCTACAACTTTGCGGTGCATGCGTTTATAAAAAAAAAAGTTGAATTGCTAAATGTGAATATATGTAATACATTTACATTTTGAATTGTACATGACATATAAAATCAAAAACTTTTTAATTCTACATTAAAAATTTATATTCATTAATTACAAAAAAAAAAATACTGCAGCTTTTAATGTCAAATTGCTATTTCTTTAATAGACATTTTAAAAAAGGGGAAACCACTGTAATATACTAAAAAAATGTAGTTAAGGAAGATAGGATAGAGTATGGTTTTAGTGGAGTGTCAGAAAATATGGGTAGAGAAAGTAATAGCACAACAAAGATGATTAGTCAAAGAATAAATAAGATAGAGGAAGAAGTGAAGGATGTAGAAGTAAAATTACAATCATTAGAGATAAAATATGAGGAGATAAAGGAATTATTGAGTAGGAATGATAAGGAAAAAATAGATAAGGAAGACCAGAAGGTATTAGAAAATGTTATGGATGGAGTAGAGAAAGTAGATTATGAAACAGTATTGATATGAGATTCACTAATTAGAGAATGTGGGGATATAATTGCAAGGAAAAATAGAAGCAGGTATGTTATGTAAGAGTATGTTTGCCTGGAGCTAGAATTAAAGATGTAGCAGATAAAGTTAAAAAGCAAGGTAGTAGAGATATGTATATTATGGTGGGGACTTATAATTTATCAGAATCATCAGAGAGAATAATGGATAAGTATGTAGAATTGATTAGGAATTTGAGTATGATTAAAGGAAGAGTAGGAGTAGTTGGATTATTACCAAGATTGGACAAGAGGCATTTGATAGATAGGGCATGTTCTATAAATGAGAGATTGAAAAAATTATGTGAGAGAAATAATGTTATGTTTGTGGATGTTTGGGATTGTTTTATTGGAAAGAGAAAGTTATATAGTAAAGATGGGTTGCATTTAGAAAAACAGGAGTGAAGTTTTAGGGAGTCTGATTTATAAAAAATATTTTTTGTGAAACTTATAAAGGGAGGTGGGATTTTAAATTACAATATTATTAAAAAGAAAAAGAATGGCTGGAATGTAAAAAATAAGCAAAAGGAATTTGATTTAAATATAAATATAGATTTGGAGAAGGAATGGATTTGTAAAATTAATGGTAAGAAAGTTAGGTAATAGTATCAATGACCATACCATTTGATTGATGGCGCTCTTGCTAACGAAAAACAATGAAATATAATGTTACCTGGCCGTGACCTTTCAAGAACTAATTGATCTTTTCTTGTTTTTTTTAATAACATTAAAAAAGTAAATGTCTTTTTTTTTTAATAATGACAAATACAGCATCATTTTGACAAAATGAAATGTATTCTTTTTAAACAACAACAATAACAAGAAGTAATTAACATTTTTATGTTTTTTTTGTTAAATAACGTTAAAAAAGTAAATGTCTTTTTTTTTTTTTGAGATCCACAAATACGGCAGCATTTGTAAAAAAGTAAATGTATTCTTTTTTTTAACAATGACCAATAACAAAATATTTATTTAGGATGTTTTTAAGATTTTATTAAATATACGTTATTTTTCTAATACTTGAAACACCAAAACAACAACAAAAAAAACATTAACATGTCAGTGCATAGCACTGGAATAGGCATGGGGGGGGATCCCAATGTCTGTGATGATCCAAAGGATCATCCAAAAGATGCATTACTTGATGAATAAACTAATCAGACTGAACGACAAGAAAAAAACTTTATTTACGACCTTTTTTACATTAAATTTAATATACATATGTTATTCTTTTAATAGTAAATTAAGCATTGAAACAAAATTAAAATACAAAAGCAAATCAATACATTAACAAACTAATGTCTCAGGAAGATATCGCGACTGCTGTGAATGTTTAAGAAGTCACAATTATAACGAAACTTTCCCTATTTTTAAACCATTACAAAGTCTTCACAACCACTGAGATGGTTTGAAAATTTTTTGGACATCATAGTATATCTTTTAAATGTAATATAATATTTTATTAAATGACATTTCAAATGTTATGTTAACTTTAAATCTACACACTCTCAAATTATATGATAGCGCAGACTCAATACCGATCATTTGTAGAGTAAGAATAGGCCATTTAAAAGTAGTGTGAATTGCAAGATAATTAGCATAACACACTACAAGGCATTACTGGCTGCCTCAAAAATGGTATATTTAACTGTTTTTGAGTAGCACCAGTGCTGTCAAGTGACTGCTATGGTCATCTATACTATTACCGAAAGTTATTTATAAATGTAATGGAGAAGAAAAAATTAAAAGAATTTACAAAAGAATAGTTAGAAAAGAAGAAATTGTTAAAATTGGATTTTTGAATATGCAAGGTGGTAGGAGACCAGAAAAGTGGATGGAATTAAATAAAACAATTGAAAATGAAAAGCTTGAGGTATTAGCAGAAGTGGAAATACATCTAAGAAAAGAAAAACCTATTTTGGAACAGTTGGTATGGCAGGGTATAAATAGAAAAGAAAAAGAAAAAAGGGGTGGAGGTATAGGTGTTATATCAAAAAAATATTTAAATATTGTTAAATGTCAAGAACATTTGTGGTTTGAAAAAAGGTTGGGTAGACAAGAATGGTAGGTGGCTATAGTTTATATAGCTACTGGAGATAGTCAAATTATAATGGAGTGGAACAGTAACATATATGAATGTCTAGTTAAGGATATACAAAGTTTTAAAGAAAAGAGGAAGAGAATAATGGTTATAGGAGATATAAATGGACATATTGAAGAAATTGGTGATGTAGATAATAAAAATGGACAGCTTTTGAAGAAATTTTGTCAGAAAGTGAATTTGAGTATTGGAAATTTATTAAATATTTATGAGGGACATACACACGGTCTAAAAATAATATATTTCACACAATAGATTATATATTGGTAGAGAAAGAAAGAATGAATAAAATATGGAAAATTAAGGTGTTTGATAATGAAGAAAAAGTATGCACTAGTAATCATAACTTTATTGTAATTGAAATAATTAGTAATGTGATGGAGAATAGAAATAAAAGTAGAAATAATTGTGAAAAATGTGGATGGAGAGTGAATGATAAAAATAAGTTGGAAGAGTATAAAATACAAGTTGAAGAAATCATGGAAGAGTTGGTTGGGGATGAGTATAAGGACTGATATAAAGAAGTAGAAAAAGTGGCAAATAGGGTTTTAGGTGAGAATATTCAGAAGAATAAAAGTAATAAAAAATGAGAATTAGTAAAAATGTAAAAGGGGGAAAGCATGTAGAGAATATAAGTGTGCTATTAAGAACAAGGAAAGTGAAAAAGATATTAATGCTAAATGGGGAAAGTACTTAGAAAAGAAAAAGTTGGCTAAAATAGATAGTTATAGAGAGAGAATGAAATTGAATAGTAAATTGTTGGAGGATATTAATAAAAGTGGAAGAGATGGGAGTAAAAAAGTTTGGAATTACATTAAAAGGAGAAATGTAGGGGGAAGACAATATTACTAGATGATGAGGAAATAAAGTGTAGCTCTAGAGAATATTTAGAGAGAATCTTAAATAGATATGTAATTAATATAGAAAAGATGTTAGATGTGAAGGATAGAGTGATAGAAAACATGAAAGCATATAGTAATGGAAATATTAGGTTTACAAAAAATGAACTGAATGAGGTAGAGAAGAAATTGAAAAAGGTGGAAAGACAAGAGGTTTAGATGGATGGGCAGCAGAGATGGTAATGAGTTTAGGATATAGGGCAAAAGTAAAGTTATTATCCTGTTTTAAATAATATTTTTATAAAGCGCAGACAGTATTGAAATTTAAATTGAGAGAGTGCAAACTTCTCAAGTGCTTGTAACTATTAGTAACCAATCAGATCTTAAGCACTGCTTAAGATCTGATTAGTTACTAATAGTCACAAGCGCTTGAGAAGTTTGCACTCTCTTAATTTAATTATCCTGTTTTAATAAAATGGCACAGAATAGAGTTTTTTTAAGTAGTTGGAGTAATACAAGAGTAAGATTATTATTTAAAGGAAAGGGTAAGGATCATAGAAAGTTAAATAATTATAGACTGATAGCAGTAATATCAGTTTTATATAAAGTTTTCTCATATATGGTGGCTAGTAAAGTTGTAAAATGGATGGAAGGGAATAATGTAGTGGGGGAAATGCAAGGAAGTTTTAGATTAGATAGGTGTATAGGAGATAGTTTATTTGTAGTTACACAACTTATGGATATAATTATATACACAACTTTTTACTTTTTTTTTTTAAATTATAGCTCCATGATAATAAATATATAAAATGTTGTATGGAAGAGAAATAAAATTATAGTTTGGAATAAAACAAGTTTTAAAAAGAAAAAGGAGGAATATTGATTTTATATATTTACTACTTATGGATATGAGTAGGAATTCAGGTAAACCATTATATATGAGTTTTATAGATATAGAGAAGGCATATGATAGAATAAATAGAAATAGATTATGGATAAATTTAGCAAATTTGGGAATGGATGAAGCTTTAGTGGATATTATTAAGAAATTATATGAAAATAATTATTATATATATCAATTAGGGAATATAGAATCTGTTAAAGTCAAAAATGGGGTGGGACTGAGGCAAGGATGCACTATGTCACTTATTTTGCTTGTGTTGTATTTGAGTGAAATGGAATGAGCAATAGAAAGATTAGGAAGAGGGATAGAGATACCATTAATAGGTAGTAAGGGAGTATATATTTTGTCAGGTTTTTTTTGTGGATGATATATTTTTGTGTGCAGAAAGAAGAGAAGATATGGAAATTATGCTTAGGACATGTGCAAGGGTGGCTAAAGAGATGGGGATTAAATTTAGTGAAGAAAAATCAAATATAATGATGGTTAATAGTGGGGAAAGAGAAGATGTAGAATTTTTATTCGGAGATATTAAGTGTGATGAATAGATATAGTTAGTTGGGAATTATTTTAAGTAATCAGAAAAATTATTTGGATGAATGGAGAAAAAATTGATAAATGAAGTGAAAAAAAGAAAGCGATTGATAAAGAAATTAACAGTGTTTTCATATAATAAATATGATATAGCTAGAATTATATGGAAGGGAGTTGCAATAGCAGGATTAACATATGGTAATGATGCCTTATGTGTTAGTAAAGAGGTATTAAATTAAAGACATGCATTGGATGCAGATGTATGGACAGCAAGGGAGGCAATTCAAGGAGAAATGGGATGGTCAAATTTTCATATGAGAGATGCAAAAAGTAAAATAAAAATGTTTGGTAGATTGCAGTTTATAGATAATAAAAGAATAGCCAAAATAGTGTAACGGAATGGGGATCGGAAAGTGGTAGGAACAAGTAAAATGAATCTGGGGTGATGGAAAGTCATCATCAACCCCATTTCAAAATATAAATATCAATTGTAATGGGATGGGGGGGTAGATAGGATAAAAGTAGAAATAACGGGATGGGGTGTTCAGGAAGTGGAAATAAATGAAAATGAAACTGGGTGATGGCAAACATCATCAACCCCAAGTAAATACAAAATCAATAATTTGAAAAAATTATCTATAAGTAAATATTTAAAGATATAAGAGTATGAGATTAGAAAATCTCATAACATTGAGAGATCAGAAGCTAACTCAAAAGAGCAACTAAAGCATAATTATTATCAACCAGCATTATAAAGTAAATATCAGTATAAGTAAATACTAGAGAGAAATAACCATCCATCATCATCATTGATGGGAATAAACAAATTAGTACAATAAAATATATAAATCAACAGTCAACCTTGTGACTGGATTGAAAATGGGTCTTCTGTAGACCAGGCTAACTATTGAGCCTTTGCCAGCTTGGGCAATTATATAAACATAACTTGGATGCACCAGTTTAGTGCCCATCCATTAAAATACACAATAATCAGAAATAGAACAATAATGCTGGGACATTTAAAGCATGCTGATCATCATCAATGCTCTGGCCACTAAAGTACTATTAATGTACTGGCCGACTATAAACTTAACTTTTAATAAGACTAAAGTAAAATAAAAGATAGTGCATGGGCTTTAAAGGGTATCCTCTTTTGCGCCAACCAGGATGATGATGATCATCTCTGGATGCCCAAAGCACTAAACAAATCCCCATTTATCCGTGTCCGAAATCTAGCTCAGAGAACATGGGGCTCTAATACTGTATGTGAACAAGAGATGATGGAATACAATTTTTAACAATTAAATATAAGTTTATTAATAACAAAAAAAATGAATAAGGTCTTATAAGGGTTCTGATTATGAAAAGTACACAATAATACAGTCATCACTCTGTAATTTATAAGATTACTACAAATTTCAAGTTTTCACATTAATTTACATAATTCCTATTCAAAATTTAAATTGTTACATTGATTTACAAAATTAAAATTTACAATCCAAGTTATTACTATGGTTTACAGATATAGGCGCACAGACGCGCGATTTATAATATACAATTAATCTATTTCAATTGACATTCAATAACAACAAAAAAATGATTAAAATTTAATATGTGTTATAATTGATAACATAGAATATAAGTGGTGGGGGAAATAACCTATTTGACTTGCTGCAAAATAATTATCCAAATCTTAAATTATATATAAATATAATAAATGATTAAAGTTTCAGTTAAATGAAATACATTTACATAGTAGGTTTACTGAAACGCATATATATATATCTAATTTGCACAGACGTGCGATATATTAATTTATCTACATAACATTAGTATTTATCACAATAAAATTATTACAGATTATTCTCGCAATTTTATTCTCTTTGCTGAATAGTCTTTTTCTTGAAACAAGTACTATCAAATTTTTGACAGATGATTGTTGATTGATTTAAAATGTCTTTTTTTTTTTTAATAAACGAAATATATAATCGTTTTATAGAATTAAGAAAATATAAATTTCTAAATGTCTTTCTGCTTGATTAGTTAATGCTGATGAAATAGGCAAGGTGAGAGAGGAAAAGTGAATACGTGAAGTGCAGCTCTTCATGCCATGATAAGTAGATAGTCAAGCATGGACCAAGTACACAATGCCCCATGATGTCACGAGAAAATACCTCATTTTTAAGCACTGCCCCTCTAAGTACCTAGACAGATCATCCACAAGAAATAGTATCCAGAAAAAAAATATCAGGCACTGAGCCAGCCCTGCTCATCTCTTGTGAGTCTTAGGGGCTTTAGAAAAGGTCTATTCATGAGACCAAGGCCTATTCATGAGGCCTACATATACACTGCTGGACTACCCTGGGAGCTCAATATCTAGGTCTAGACAGTGCCGAGCATATACTTCAGAGCACCATAAACACATTGCATCCACACAGCCCTGCTCAACCATACACCCACCATAAACATAAAAAGTACAAATTCATGCATCACTTTCAAAATGTAATTTTACTAAAGAAATTATTTAAAAGTTTGTTATCATATATAACCTTACTCACCACAGCTGTATATATTTTTATCTGTTCTTCTCTGCCTTTAGATAGTTAGCATATATATAATTATTTGTTTAGCAAGCTGGTTCTTTTGGTCCATTAGAAAAATATAATCCATGTTTGTTGTCATCATCAGATAAAAATATGCAATCCATGTAAAATCTTGATTTGTAGTTGGTCTCTGCTCTATCTAGGATTAATCCAGGCAATCAGCTGTCTTGGTTTGATAGAATTTTAGGCAAGCAACCATCCTCCATGTTTAAGGCTATGAATTTCTACAGAAAGAAGTGGGTCACTTTCTCTAGGTGAATTTCAAACTCCTGCGAAGGAAATATTGGCAGCTCCCCAATCTAATGTTCTGCCAACTATATGTTCAGCTAAAACCAACTGCTGCCCTTCATCAAGTTGCAACAAAATATTGTAACCAATTCTGCAGCTGACCTGTTCTCTTCAAAAATCACTAACCAGACTAACTGATATATTTTTAATCAGTCTTTTATAAACTCATCTGAGGTGTTAACAACACTTTGATTAAAAACAGAGTTTTTATTTTTAGCTCTCTAATCCCTTTAAAAACATATATGTTTTAATTAATTAAAAAATTTTCAAAAACAAGTATTGTGTTTTTACATTTCACAATCAGAATAATAATAATAACAATACAATATTTATATTTATTAAGACCTTTTTTAACATTTAAATTATATAACAATTTTTATTTTAATCAGAGTTATTTTTTTAACCCTTTGCTTATCATTATTTTATTTTAGCAAATATATAAAAAAAAATCTACAAAAATTTATTCTGTGTTTATTTCTACTTTTCCTTTATTTTACATATATATATATGCACATACACTATATTAGTGTATGCTATGTAAGCCAACTGGTTACAATAGTATTTAATTGGGTTATGAGTAAAGGGCAGATAACAAGATGGATGAGAAAGATAATGTGGTATGCAAAAGATTTGGATAAAGAATTTATATCATTATATTTGTACAAAAGATGTGATGATTGTGTTAGGAGTATTGTTGAGTGTTATGGTGGTAAGAAATGGGATAAAAGAATAGATTTATTAATAAAGAATAGGGAGTTAGAGAGATGGAGAACTAGTACGGAGAGTAAAAAGAGTTTAAATAATATATATATAGAAATAAACAGAATATTAGGTGCAATTTAATATATGATAATAGTAAGGAAAGTAGTTTATTGTTTAAGGCTCAAACGGGATCTTTAGCAACAAGAGAATATACATGTAAGTGGAAAAATATGGGTGATTTAATCTGTAAATTATGTAAGGAAGGAATAAAAAATATTAGGCATCTGTTAATTGAATGTAAATGCTTGAAAACAGAAAGGGCACATATAATGAAGCTATGAAAGAATAAATATGAAAAAAGTGATTATACAGAAAGTGGATTATTGTTTTTTTTATGCTGGATTTGGGAAAAGATAAGGGGGATTTAGATATAAAGACCATAGAGTTGATAAAGATTATGTTGTGGAAATGGGATGGAGCAGAATATGAGAAAACTTAGACTGGGGAATGAAAAATAAAGTGGCTAACAGGTTTCTCTGGGCATAATTGTTGAGAGATTCTTGACTCTGTTTAAGGAGAAGCTACAGTACATCACATCACATCTATCTCAACTGAAATTAAAACCATAGGCTAACAATTTATTATCAATAAGATGTTTTTTTTAGAAATCATTTACTTTTAATAATAAATAATAAAATATGCCAGCAACTTTTAAAATCAAAATGATATAAAAAAAAGTCTTTTTTTTATAAAAATAATAATAATAATAATAATTATTATCCCATATAAATTTAATAAATGTCAGTGTAATTCAGAAACAAGGAAATTATGATTCTGAAACTAAAGTTTATTTTCATTAAAAATGAATATTGTTAAGTTGTATATTGTGATGTTTACCAGATTGTTGAATTATTACATCACCAAGATTTTAAAAAAATCACATGGTCAGTGCTTAAAATCTGTAACTTTTTTTGAAGACGTTAAACTTATTTTTAAGCTATGTGAAAATCAGTGCCACCACTATTTTTTTTGGTACTCTGATAAGCAATGAGATCATGCCCCTTTATATAAAATTTAAAAATATATGTAAATTAATATTTTGTCAATTTTTTTATTATAAATAATTATAAACAAACTAACATTCTTATAAAAAAAATGTCACAAATTATTATATAATATTTTTTTTTGTTTTTATTGCTGCAAATGCTTCAATTACTTAATTGAATTTTTTTTTTACAAGTTATTTTTTTATTGATAAAATTGCAAGACTAGATAATCGGTCTTGGCTCATGGGCAAGTGTAAATTGATTTGTGTAAGATGTTGATCTGTTTGAAAAAAACTTGAGAGTTGATCTTCTTTTGTAATATTATACATCAGATTTTTTTATTAAAAAAGTCTACAGAACTTAATTGCACTTTTTATTTTTTGCATTGGGATTTTGACTTCCAGAATTCAAAGTCTGATTTCTTTTTTTTTGTTCACTCATGCTTGAAAAAATATAATAAATAAATTATCTAAATTAGTTTCTTGCTTATTGAAAATAATAACAAATTCAATGAAAACAATTGTAATTATCATTATAAAATCAAAAAATATTTTTCACAGACCACATGCATATTGTCATAGTCATCACTTAACAAAGAGAATGTTTTCTATTACTGGATTCAATAATAACTTCTGTTTCTATTCAGAATTAGCATGACTGTATATAAACCAACAATATTTCATTTATAATATAATTTATAAAGAAATTGAAAATATAAGTAACTTTTTATTTATTTTTTAAGTTGTCTATTTCAGTTTTGTTTAAAATTGATTATTATTTTTAATTTTATAAAGAAAAAAACATCATGAAAAAATTTAAATTTGACCATTTAAAGTGATATAAAGGAATTGAATATAAAAATAACACAAAATCCTGTTTCATACAAGTAGCAATATTTGTATTATTTTTCTTTAAAAGAATTGAGCACTTATTTTGGTGTCCCACATAATGGACTGCTCTGGGCCTGTGACCCTTTTGACCCTGCCATCTGCCAGCTATTTTAAAAGTCAGCTATTTTTTGTACACTATGTTCCAAAAACAAAAACAAATCCTGCTTTTATACTAAATAATGTTAATAATAAATGAAACAATTGAATTTTGTACAATATTAATCTTTTATGTCAAATTGATAAATTATTATGTCAGCCAAGATTTTTAAAATTTTGATGAAATGAATACTCATAATACATTTTTATACAGAAATTAAAATTAACCATACAATGTATAAAGTTTTCAATTTTCTAAGTGTAATTTTTAAAAACAAAAAATTTGCAATTATTTTTTTTAAAAAATTGACAAAGTGCTGTAGTTTTAATGCCTATGTAATACTATATATAACTTATTAATATAACATGGTGTAGCTAATTTTAACACATTTTTTTATATCAGTAAGGGCATAAGTATATATTTATTCATAATTCTATCAGACAAAATTAAAGTCTTTGCAATTGGGTACTATACTAAAGGTTTATTTTCAAAAAAGAAAATGGCATCAGTATTCATCATTGTGCAAGATATCATAACTAATTTGATGGAGAAGTGTTGTTTTCACAATACATTTCTTTTTATAAAAAATTGATTTTTGGAAAGTCATATCAGTTTATTTGTTATTTTTTAATTTTATACAAAAATGTAAAAATCTAAATTCTCACAACTCCAATATTAAATATTTATCTTCAAAATGTGTATAGTTTTGATATAAGTACAAAAAATCTTAAACCTTTATTATAAATTCTGTAACCAATTTGTAATGTTCCAATTAATCTGAAAAGGTAAATCAAATTATAAAAAAGTCTGAGCTGGCTTTCAGGAGAGCACTTTCAAAATTGTAGCGCTGAATGATTCTGACAGTGATCTGCTGAAAGCTGTCTCAATGCATTTAAGACTTTCTTATAGTTTGATTTACCATTTCAGATTAATTTGACTATTATAAGTTGGTTAGAATTACATATTTGTATGAAAAGAGTATATATTATGGAGAATTATATAATTTTTTTGCAATTCTGTATATCAGGCACAATCAAAACATTATTCATTTTTGTTTATGAAAAAAAAAAAAAACAGTGACAATTTTTGTCAGCCCATAATTCTCTGTCAATATAAAAATGACTTCCAAATATAATTTCTGTTTATAAATAAAAAAAAAAGTTGAAATGTACAAATCTTTATTCATGATTATTTCCAATTGTGTACCAAATTACAGTTTTAACACTAAGCATTTATTTTCAAAATGTAAACAGAAAAACAGTTTTTACGAAATGATTGTTTTAAAATCTGTCACTTTTTGAAACAGCCTACAAAGAAGCTTTAAACTTTAATTATGAATTTTTTATTATGTAATAATGAAAAATATTATATAAATTGTATAATTATAAGCATAGAATGAATTTTAATGATTTTATTTTTACTTAATTATTTTTTCAAAGCAGTACAAATTAATTTTAAATGAATTTCTCTTTTTACCAATACTTTTACAATATATATAAATAGAGCTTTTTTTTTAATATTATGATATTCAAATTTCTGCTATTTATCAATGTAAAATTTTTTCACAATCAAGTAAATATAAATAAGATTTTAAATTTATTTATTTTAGTTTAATTCATTTTTTAAAAAATATTCATTAGTAGGTTATATTATAACTGAAATTTTATAATAAAAAATTGTTTATTTACTTTTAAGTGTTATAAATTTAATCTCTTTCAAATTATATTACTATCCATTTGATGCAATATACCAATCTAAATGTGTTTTTTATTTTTCAAAGAAGTCCAAAAATACTCTATCATTTTTTCCATCATTTCTACATCCACAAAAAAGAGACATTTTTTTTTCATTTGAGAGATTATAAAAGATTGCATGAATTGAGATCAAGTGAATATGATTGATAAATAAGCTGGGTCATGCTGAATTTAATTAAAACGTATTTCACATTCAAGGCTTTGGAAGACGACACTTTGTTAAGGTGGAGTTTGTGTTCTTTTCTTTGTCACAAAATGGAATGTTTACATTTTATAACATCACATAAATGTTTCAGAACTTGCAGATAAAATATCTGATCATTATGAACTAAATCTGAGAGATAAATTATATTTATGTCAAAAAAACATTTACCATTTGTTTTGACTTTGAACTTCATTTGCGATGCTTTTTTTATAACATTTCAATTAAACCACTCATAAACTTGTGTTTTTACAAAATCATTGCTTGTAATCTGTTTTAAACATTACAATTGTTTTTGCTGCCACTTTCTGTAAATAAAAACAGAATTTAACATTGTTTGAACTTTTCAGTCATTGAAAAAATTGCAAATACATGAAACACACTTTATAAAAATAATATGCTGTGTGATACCATGACTTCGCATGATGATGTTATTTGGCAGATTAATACAGAAGGGTACCACCTGCAAGAAGTATGTAACAGTTGAATCATATACTACAACAGGTGAGAAAATCAGAGAACAATTCTGATTATTTTTGGGTCCTCCCTCATACATTAATCCATTGTATTTTATTTTTAAATGTTTCCATTTTTCTGGTACAATTACAGGTTTGTATTTTAATAATTTTGTATTGTTTTTAAAAAAATTTGAGTATAAACTCAAGTTGAAATCCAGATTTTATGAAATAATGATAATTTGTTGGTATAAAATACATGTGTTTCTATCCAATTGTGTTAATATTTGAAGTTAATAAATAGTAATACCATTGGACAGAAATTCATATATATATATATATATATATTTATATTGTACCGTTTATTTATATGGTACAAATATATTGGCATCCGGTAAGATATTTAAAAGCTAAAAAAAAAAGTAAATTTAGTGATCTTTTGAAAGAAAAACATTTTTAGATTTTTTTCTGATTAGTATAAATTATTTTTTAAAAAAAACGTACAATGAAAGTTAAAATTGTCGTTTGTATTTTTTTTATGTAATTAAAAATAAAAGTTAAATTGAAAAGAATAAATGACATGCAAATTACTGATCCAGATAAATTAAAAGAATTTCAAAAATAAAAAGATTGCAAGTAGAAAAGTAAAAATTCCAAAAGTAAAAAGATTGTAATTAGAAAAATCTTTTTAATAATTAAAGATGGCAGAATTATGCTAAAAAAATAATAACTTTGTAACTTAAATTTAAGAGAAAGTGTAGAAGATTATTATCTTATATGCTGATAAAAGAATGAACAAAAGATATGCACAGAAGTTTCAAAACTGGATCGGGGTATAAAAGGAGGAGGACAACCTCGATCTAGGTCTTCTCTATACCTTCTAGTTATGTGTCTGAAAGCTGGAGGTTTCCACGAGCATAACCTGTGGCAGTAATAGATGTCTGCACAGGTATGCCACTTGCAGTACCCAGTCATCAAGCAAGCAATCATCAAGCAAGCAATGGAGATGGGCCTTGTGAAGACTGCTTTTTGCAATAAAAGGGTCACAACAGCCATGCCTTTTCTCCGCGAGCATAACCTGTGGCAGGAATATATGTCTGCACAGGTACACCACTTGCAATATCCAGTTGTCAAGCAAGCAATGGAAATGGGCTCTGTGAAGACCGCTTTTTGCAATAAAAGGGTCATGACAGCCATGCCTTTTCTACGGTTATAGAACAGAACAATAATGGAAGATGCCGGCAGGAGAGACCGATGGAAATTCTTAGGAGCTTGGAATCCCAAAAACACACACCAACTTACCAGTAAGTTAAGAGTAACTTTTCCTAATTGTGACAAAGTTTGCAAACAATTATAAAAATTGGTATCAAAATAATCCCAATCAAGACTTCAAATTTTATTCTGCAAGAGACTCTTGTGTACCTAAGAACTATAATCATTGAATTGTTTTTTTATTATTAATTAATTCATATCTGGATTAGTGTGTGTGTCATCTTTCCAATTAATTAAATCATAATGTTTTTGTTTTTTATTATTTATATTTTAATTTGTTAAAATAAAAAATATCTTTATTTCTAATACCCCTATTCATTGTACATTATTAATGATTATTAATAAATTTATTAAAGTTAATTATGATTTGAAAATATAATTTACCTTGCCAATGCTGTATCGAAACTCAATCCTCCAGAGTTTCTAGATAATTTCGTCATAGCTAAATAAATAAAAAAGGGATGTTTGCCAGTGGATTCTAATATAGAATTCTGGTGCCTTCAAATAAATTAAAAGCTAGCTTACTTTATCCCATTATTTTAGTAGCTACATTAGTTAAAAGAGTGTTGTGTGACCAGGAAAAATAATTGCATCCATTAAATCTTACTGAATTGTATGATGAAACAAATTTAATAGATAGGACGTAATTTGGTCACCAAGTACGAGTAGTTAACCTGTTTAAAACACTAAATAATGTAGTGGACCTTACAATATATATATATATATATATAATGTAGTGGACCTTACAGTATATATATATATATATATAATACCCATAATTGAAAGCACTACAAAAGAATTTAAACTATAATATTGTATTTACCGTTAAAATTTATATATATATTATAAATTGATTATCTATTATTTATAATTTAAAGACACTTTAGTAGATACTATAATGTAAAATTAATTTTAAAAATATATAATTATCAATACAGTGGCATTTCATTGATAATATTTAAAAAAATCATTTTTATTTATTTGAATTCTATTGGGTTTCTCATTTGTCACATGTTAATATGTTCAATAAATCAAACTTCTTTGATTTTCACCTTACTTTTATTTATTTTTTCTTCACAAATCATCTCAACAAGTATATATTCTTTATAACTATAAAATTCTGATGTATTTGTACAAAATATAAATGTTAATTGCAAATTTTACAAATATGACAGTATTTTATAATCATGAAAAGTTCATAAATGTGGATTTCATTAAGGTATTGTTGATGTGATTTATGATCAAAGAAATGATAGATAGAAGTAACTCAAAAAAAGTTAGCTTTTTTGCACAAAATAAACTAGAGAGCAAATAACATTCAAGGAAATAAATGGTTTTTTTTTTCAATGTTAATAATGAAATGTTATGTTGATACTATGAGTATAATTATGACACATTGAATTTATAATTGATTCCTAAATTAATTTTATAATTTATTTTTTGTAATATATATATATATATATATTGTAATGATACAAAACAATGAAGTATAGCTGGAGAGTTGGAAATTATCATCCTCAAAACAATTAAAAAAGCATTAAGCAATGAATCAGCTTTGCAAGTAAGTAATAAGTATCATTTCCAGTTATCATTACAAGTCCAAAGTCATCTTTTGTAACTGGAATTAAAAGAGATACATATAAAATCTGAGGCTAATCATTATCTAGTCAATAATAAACTTGGGTGTAATATAATAGCAATCATCATTTTATCTTCTCACACATACTTAAGTGATAAAATAACTACAATAATAAATATTTAAAAATGATTGTCTTTATTATATCATTACTGATTATTACCAGTATCTGAATCATCTAATGCCCTGAGCATACTGGATGTCAATAAAATAGAATCATAAAATTTATAAAGTGAAGTGAATGAACTTTAAAGGTGACTTGTATGGTTTTAGCACCATCTGAATAGTTCTAAAAAACTACAGAGATATCCAAACATATACTCATATCATTATTATCAAACTAATGCTGGGATTACAAGGATGCTGTTAATGGTGAATAAAAGCAAATACACATATTAAAACTTAATATATTTTAGCATTAAATAATTTTAATAGAATAACTTAAAGTAATGATTAATAAATGTATTGATTAAAAGTAATAATAATAGAAATAAAAAGTCTGTTAAATTGTAATACAAATAAATAATTATTTTTAATAAAATTGGTAGCACAATTGTATCAGTAATGAGCAGCTTTCAGAAAGAATTTAGCATAAGATCTTTAACAACATTTGGCTTTTCAAAATGTCTATTTGATTTGGAATGAGATAAATTTATCATTAGATTTCCAAAGAGCTTTTGAACTGCTGAATTGACCATTGCTGATACTACTGAATTCTATTTTCCACCTACTCCTTTATTTTTTTAAAAAATAACCCTGATGTCAGTTTTTTATCCAATTACATGACTACTTTGTAAATTATTACATTAAGCCTTGGATTATTGATTTTCTTTCTACAAAAAATATTCTCATTTTAAAAAAATATTGAATATATATATATATATATATATATATATATATATATTCAATATATATATATATATATATATATATATATCTTTTGGAAGATAACTCTTAATTTTTCTCAAGGTTTGTGATGATGGTGTTCTAGTTGTATTTTTATATTGGACTATTTACATCATCTAATATGCATATTGAATGTCTTTAGAAATATTTAACTTTATTTAAATTTTCCAAATACATTCAATACACATATTAGATAATGTAAATAGTCCAATATAAAAATACAACTTTTAATTTCTTCAAAAAAAAACTTTAATACCTTATTTTGTATACTTTTTAAAAAAAATACAATGTTGCACTTATACATTAATTGAAAAACAACTTTCATATCTTCAGAAATAAAATTCCCAATATCTTCTTGTTTCTTATTTTTCTAATTAATTGATAAATAATTTTTCATTTCTTCAAAATTAAGGATCTTAATTTATGCTTGGTTTTTTTTTGTGTGTGTTTTTCAAAAATTAAAATAGATAAATAATGAAATTACAGAAAAATAACATTGTTTTCTTACACAGCTATACCTAATAAAATTAAACATTTATATTATGCCTCTTAAGATTTGTTGCATGATTATTTTATGCAAACAAATATTTTAATAAGTTTAACCTAGCTAAATTCCTATTTAAAAAATATGTGATCTTGCAGCCAATATGAGGAATAATTCTTCCCATTATGAATCTCTCTAAAGCAAGCTTCCCTATCTTTTAAAATTCAAAACTCAAACAATATGAAAATTAACAACTATCATTATATATTCTCTTTAACTAACCAAATATAATCTAAATTTCCTATTGTTAGTGCACAGTGGAATTTAAAAACCAGAAAATTACAGTATCTTATATAATTAATTCTATAATTAATGTGTATTATAAAACAACAAACATAATTTAGACAATTTTTGGCAATATTAAAATATTTTACATTTTTGTTAAAATCAGAAAAGTAAATAAAATTATTTGCATTAAAATCATCAAAACATCACATGATCTGTTAATAAGAATAGCAACCTCTCCATACAGTAATTCCACCAAGTGCTAGCCTTCTTAATCAATTGATGGAGAAAAGTTTGTGTGTAAAATAACTAATTCCTACTCATTCAACACTCCCAGTTTACTTTATTAGTTTGTGGCTTCCATCAGTGTAAAGCCTTGGATTTAAGAGCACTTCACCTAGATTTTAAGATCTAATGCAACCCTTCAGAAGCAACTTTTACCTATTTAGATAACTATAAAACTAGGACACTAAAATGAAAACACTGTAATGTGTTCAACCCAAGTTCATTTGTTTGTATAGTCATATAGATCTGAATGCATTTCAGCAACTATACATTTCGATGTCTTTGGTTTATCAAAAACCACAGACACCATTATCCTATGGCAGGATAGGTATAAAGCCATTAAAATGTCACATGAATTTTATATGCTTACATCTGCTGTTAATAAGAGCAGCAAATTCTCTATACAGTAGTGCCACCAAGTGCAAGCCTTCATAATCAATGAATGCAGGAAGGTATGTGCATAAAATTCTTATGTAGTGCCTACTCATCCAAAATCTTCAGACTAGTTGCTAGCTTGTGGTTTTTATCAGTAAAAATGTTGGATAAATAGATACTAGATGGAGAATTTATGCACAAACCTTCCTGCATCCATTGATTATGTAGGCTTGCAATTGGTAGCACTACTATATGGAGTTTTGTACTCTTATTAACAGCATGTGTAAGCATATAAAATGATGATCATGTGATGTTTTGATGGTTTTATGCCTATTGTACCCATAGGATAATAGTAACTGTGGTTTTGAAAAACCAAAGACACAAAAATGTATAGACATTGAACTGAGTTCAGATCTATGATTACAAGTGAATGAGCTTGGGTTGGACCCATTATGGTATTTATATCTTGGGCTCCTAGCTTTATAGTTAATCAAATACATAAATGGTGGATGCTGGAGAGTTGCATTAACTCCTTAGATCTAGGTGCAGTGCTCTCAAATCCAAAGTTTCTTATTGATAAAAGCTACAAGCTAGAAACTAGTCTGGGGATGTTGAATCAAAAGGCACAAGATAGAGAGTTTCTGCACAAACCTTTCTGCATCCATTGATTGTGAAGGCTTGCACTTGGTCGCACTACTGTATGGAGAGTTTGCTAGTCTTATTTGCATTAAATAGAGATTTTTATATTTGATTTTAAATAATTTACAGTATTTTAAAAATATCAACAATTATTATTCAATCAAAAGTTTAGCTATTGCAGGTTTTATTTTAAATTATATATATATATATATATGTGTGTGTGTGTGTTTGTTTCTATTGTTCCTTTTAATGGTTAAATATATATGCACACACAGCACATTGTGTGTCATGAAATAATACAATTCACTTTATATTTTTTATACAATAAAATATTATTTTCATACATATTTAATATAATAAGAAGTGTATACATCTGCATGTATAAACTATCTATGCATCTATAAAAATATTTAACATACAATCTGCTTCCACTTTCACAACAAGAGTTCAAATTTAAAATTGATAAAATTTGATTATTTTTCAAATTTCAGAATTTTTTTTTAATCTGGTAAAAGCAAGTCATTTATCTATTTAATATTGGTATGTAAATAACTCACTTGTTATTGTTTTCTTAAAAAAATAAAAGAAAAGAAAAAACTGTTCAAACTCTCCATCTGGCTATTAACAAGATTGATGAGTAGTTTGTTCTTCTTAATTGTATCTTTAAAAAGGAAAGTGCTATCAGAGAACTATTTAAAAATTTCTTATATAAATACTGAATGTTGTCTCAGGCTACTGGCATATTCCACAGGTTTCAAATAGTAAAATGGACCTTCGAGTATAAATTTTAACTATGAATAACAAATAGCGTTTAACCAAAATGCCTTCTGCTGCACTTTATTTTTATCTCCATCTTTTCCTTAAGTTAGTGTACATCCAGATTTCATAAAATAATCATTCCATTGCCACCCACATTTACTTAGGATTGCATTGTCCAAAGTAAATACTTGATAACCCTTGTTTTTTTATTTTTATCTTAGTTCTCAAAATTATAAAAACAATGAGTACTTAGGTGTTATCTTTATTTAAGCCACTATAATCATTAATGAGATAGATTGAAATTATATGTGAAACAAGAATTTCAGATTGACAAAAAATTTATGTTTGAGCAATCCTAGTTGGAAAACTATTGACTACTGTAGAAATGAAGAAAACCCAGAAAATGTTTAAAAGTCTATCTCACAGAATATGATTAGTTGTTATATCCGATGGATTACACATTAAAGCATTAGAACTAATACTATCATTAGTAGTAATCAAATATATAGTATTAAAGGTAAATATTATAAGTGATTTTTGTTTAAAATATAGGTATGTAAATATGCAAAACATTACTTGATACAAAGACCTGAATTTGTTGCTAGGGAGCTATCAAAATTTAAAATTGATATATCTATTCTTACTGAAAATTACCTTTCAGAGAGAGAGAGAGGCTTAATAGAGCAAATAGATGCTACAGATTTTTGTAAGAGCAGATCAATCAGTGAAAGGAGAATGCATGGTGTTGGATTTGCTTATTTTAGCTTCTAGTCTTGTAATTCCTTGGAATTTATCAGTGAAAATCTAATGGTATTAAAAGTTATATTGCACAATAATATCTGTTCTCATTTTATTAATTCAGATTGTTAAATTTAGAAAATTTAGAGAAAGAAAATCATATTGTATAGCATTAATAGAGCAATATTTAAATTATCATAAGTTTTGGATATTTTAATTTATATGTTGGTATAAATAGTAGACTTTTTACTGAAAAATGGTAAAATAATAGTATTGGTACAATAAACTCAAACAGGCCGTTGTTAATAATTTTTTGAATAACACATATATTGACTACTAGGGAAACTTTATTTAGGCAAATTGTTATAAAGGAACATGGATAGATCCACCCTCATAAGAATGATATGCAATAGATTTAATAAAATAGAAATCAAAATTCAGGATAAGTTAATATTATACAAATACAAATGCAGATTGTTAAAATATTACAGATCAGTATACTTCAAATAGTCAAAATAATAGTCATAGATCAACCCTATCTTCAAATTTATAATCATAGTAAATATAAGGCTGAGCAGGATGATTGCTGGTTTAGCCTGAAATATGTATATTGGTGATTATTTATCTTTTCAACATATGTGTAACCAGGTGCGTCAGCAATATAAATGGCACTGAGAGCAGTGGATCGTGTAAAAGTCTGAATTCGAATCCCGCATATATTACAAATATAAATGCAGGTTTAAGCTTGTACAATGTATTAATGATAGTTAAAATAAATAAATAAATCATATACAACAATTACTCTTAAAAAGCCTTCCTTGGAACATGATTTCATGCCCTTTACAGCAATAACAAAATAAAACATATCATCATCATCATCATCATCATTATTATTATTATTATTATTATTATTATTATTTGGTCTTTTTATCTATTTTCTCTTGAAATTTATATTATCTTTATTTTGGTATCTATATTAAATTTAATATCACATTTAGTTTTATTTAATCAAACATACAATTGAAATTTTGGAAAATTGTAAGCTACTTCCACAATGCATTTATTTGAACACATTCTACAAGTAGCTCAAGCTATACGCACATATTCCAATGTCATTTGTTACTGTTTAACAGTTACACCAGCCAATGAGTAAAAAATATACTGATAATTAATTTAAAGACAAGCATTGATCGTTATTACTGATATACGTTTAGTCATCTAAGTATATAACTTTAAAAAAAAAATTAAAAGTTTAAAAATCTAAGTTAACATTATAACATTATCCTTAATATTATATATTTCAATGTAGATATCATGTGTGTGCGCATGACATAGAGAATCTATATTTGTGTGCTCTTTTTGTTTTTTTGTTTTTTGTTTGACATATTCAATAATTATCAATTTTTTATTCATTTACATTAACGTGGAGAGCGTCATGCTTTTTTTAAAAAAATAATGAGCTAAGATTAAATAAATATTTCATATAAAAAAAAATCTAGTTAGATAAAAAAAATTGTTTTTTAAGGATTTTTATCCGGAAGGTATAACATTTGTTCTATTAATTGATGCAGATTCAGATCCCACCAAGGGATGAAATCAATTAGAATAAGATGCTTCATCGAGAACGGTTGTGCATTTCTAACACTTGTAAAAACAAACTCTGAACAATAGCATAGTTATTAAATATTCAAAAAATATATAATAATGACAAGCTGTCACTCCAGCTAACCAAACCTGACAGGATTGTTTTATCATAAAACCTTTTAATTTGTAAAGAAAACTTGAACACTTCACAAACTGATTACACGTCAATAAAAGCTATCATTTATAACACAACCACAGCGAAACTGCAAGTCTATGAATGAATCAGTTCTTTTTTTTTAACAATTTTATTTTATTACTAACTCTATCATTGTTAAACATTAACAAAGTGATAATTCGTATAAATAGATGCATACGCATACGATTTTTTTGGTGTGATGACAGATTTTAGCCTCTAATCTGAGTTTAAATCTAATTTAGATGAAACAATCATTTTTTTCAACTTTCACTCAGGCTTAAAAGTTTTTTAAGACAGTTTCTCTATAACTAATTCCCACATTGATTAGTAAATGTATATTCATTTGTTTTCAGCTAGAGCATACGTTTCCAACCTTTTTTTTTTTTTTTTTTTGTAAGACATAAATTTTGTAACACCGCCTCCCCCCCCCCCTAAATATAACAGTTTTTGGCGTTCAATCTGTTTAATATTTTTGACGTAAATAGCAACTAATGATACTGTACTGGATAATACCTACCCCACAATTCATACGTTGCACACAAGATATAACATGATGTCAATGTCACGCATGGGAATAAGGCATCAACATAAACTCAATATCAATAAAAAACAAAAAAATTTAAAGTTATTAAAGTTAAGTTTAAATGGGTGAAATCAAACCAAAATCGATTATATTTCCAGATTTCTCCCTATCCAAAACTCTAATATCCTGCTAGGCTGTATATCTTTGAAAGGCTGAACTTAAACCTCACCTTTATGTGCCACTTTCGAGAAGAAAAAAAACCACTTTCAAAAAGAAAATACCACTGCCCACAAACAAACAAAAAAAAAAACAAATCATCGTGTCAATAAATGTTCGATAATCACATACAGAGATTACAAAAATAATAATAATAATTCCACGCAAAGTAATTTTCTCCTTTCTCAAATAGAATAGTGTGTTAAAAGCAAACAACAACAAACAAATATATATATATACTCCTCAGCACACACACAAACATTCCAGAAATTAATTTAGTAGAACTGTTTTAAATTAGGAAAATCAAATAATAATTTATAGGGAAACAAAAAAATATACAAATAGTAAAAAAAAATACAAAATTTATAGCAACAAGACATAATGATACTGAATAAAAAAATTTTACCATCCAGCTTGCTTCTGATTTTCTTTCCATTAACCATCTTCAGACTTAGTAACTTTTAAGTGCACTATAAACCATGACAACAAGGCAGTGTGGGCTTCCCTTCTTCACAGAAAAATGTAGGCATTAAGGTGCTCATCATCATCAGTTAGTATCTGTGACTACATGACAGCAGCTTAGGAGTCTGGCTGCTGCACTAACATTGGGAGTTTTCTTTTATTAGCATTTTAATGATAAAATTTAGGCATTTTTATATTTCTCAGCTTTCTCTAGAAATCTTTATAATAATGATAGCATCCAACCAAGAGTCAATCATGCAATTCTGGACAGATGATAATTTGAAGCTAGGCTCAGCTCTGCCTTCTTTCATAAAGTTGTCCACTGCTTTACAACTAGAATATTTCTCTTAGTTCAGCAAACCCTTAACTGCCCAGCAAACAAAACATAGCAAGAAAAACAATAAATTCAGAAGACACCCCCCCCCCCAATCACCTGCTGAAAACCTTTTATAGTACAACTATAGCAATACAAATTGAGTACCTTTCTTTTTTTATTATTACAGCCATTATCTCCAATTTCTTGCATAATTGAAAACACAATTGATATAGCTTTTTACACCTTTTTTATCTTTCACTTCTTTCATTTTCCACTCAGTCTCTTTTAATTCCTCAGGGAGTTCCATTTTACATATAGTATCTAATTTTAATACAATGAAAATAGCTTTTTCCATTTTTACAAAAGATTTAAAAAAAAAAAAAATCTGAGATATGACAAACTTTTAGATTTTCTCAGCTGATATTAAATTACTTTATTTTTTAACCAAAAATATAATGCACAGGATGACCACTTCTATCTATTATTAAAATTTAAAATTAGCCATACAATAATAACTAGCATTCCTTTTAACTTGCTAATAGAGAAAAAACCATCAAAAATGTGCAAAACATTTACAATTACTCAGCAAAACAACGTAAAAATTAGAATTTGAGAGCAAGTTAAAACCGATAATCAGTGTGTCCAGAGAACTAGACTACCTGAAAACTCTGCAAATGCTTCTGAACCCACTATCACCCCACCCCCTAGAAGTCTTCACCATCCATTGAGAAGCAGAACCACCCATTTTAGGAAATACTGAGCTAGAGAATAAGACAAAGATAAAGGAATCACTCAAACATTGAGGCTTAATAAATGAAAATCTTAGTGATGCCTTCTTTACTCTTTCTCTGGGAGATGTTGTTGGAGGGAACTTTTTTATGCAGAAGCTATTTCATTGCTGTTTTTTCTATATGCTTAATTTTATTTATTGCAATTATCTATATGCCTGCCTTCTTGAAAATTATTTTCTTTGTTAATGCATGCATAATTTCCAGTAGGATTTGTCTACTAGTTTTGAAACTGTTTAATTAGTATTTTTTATGAAGCCATATGTACCCTAATCTTGTCACTTGAAGAAAAACTGAAAGGTCACTGATCATACAATCATTTTCCACTGTGAAGAAAAGATAATATTAAAAAAGCCATTGTCCAAGAGTTCCATATTATATTAAATATGATCCACAACAGTATATATGGAGAAAGACCAGTAGAGTACCATGCATAATGTCACTAGGGTTATAATGATGACATATTCAGTCAGAAAATTTAACTTCTTAGTGAAATCAATCAGATATTAAATAAGTCCAGTAGATCTTTGATACTCTCATTTATTTATTTGAATTCAAACCATAAACAAAATAATATAAGTAATAAATCTCATTATTAAAATTTTTAATTATTTTTGATATTTTTTAATTGAATAAAATCTAGTGTAGCAAGCAAGGTAAATAGAAAAAAGATGAGATCTGAATTGCTTTTAAACTATCCACCAGTATTCTTCAGAGTTCTAAAATTTTGTTAATAGTAGGTTAATAAGTCATCTAATTCTGAATATAGGTGATATTATTTGACTTGATATACATATTTTTGTTTTTGTTCAGAAATGAATTTTTTATTTATTTATTTATGTGTTTGTGAGTTCAAAATTATTTATTGATAATGTGCAGTTAAAATTATTAAAAATATTAATGATAATTTTGATTAAATTAGTTTTGGTTAATAAATAAAATGCCCATATATTGTCAAATTGCATTGCAAAAATATTTTAATGTCCTTCCCTTCTTATAGAGAAACACAAATAAAAATGTATTGCAGGCAAAGTTTTTCAATTAATGAGTCACAAATTTAAGTAATTTTTCATTCTTGTCTTATCTAATTAAGAATTATTAAATACCCATTTGCTGATTATTATTAAATGTTTATATGAGTTGCCTAAATCAAAATCTTAAATCTGGTGGCAATTCAAATAAATAGTCTGTATACAAACCCAAATACTTAAATGATAGGAAGATATGTTGCCACTATCCCATGAGGCTATTATTAATTACATATATAATAATATATATAATTTAATTTATTATCATGAATCAATAACACTGTTTTGCACAAATTTTGATCACTTTGTCAGATGGTATTTTATTACATTCTTGATTTCTTACTAAAAAGTCCCAAATTTAGCAAAAAATAATTGTAAAGAGAAGGCAACAATTGCATTAAGTTGAATTCACATAATGAATTGCACTAAAAATTGCAAAGGTAATGCCACATTAATAATATATCAATATCTCACTTTTGCACTACAACAATGAACATTAATTGACACATGCATAATCTGTCTAGTAATTGAATATAGACTTTTAATAAATAATATACTTTTTAAACAGGCAAAAACTCTCCATGTAGTAGTGCCACCTTGTGCTAACCAGAGTAATCAAGGGATGCCAGTTATGTGCTAACATGAGATGGTGTTCATGTAATGTTTGGTGGTTTAACATACTTTTTATTGTTGAATATGACTCTTCAGCTTATAATAACATTATTTTTAAAACTATTCATCCAGATATATTCATTTTATCAATGAAAATTTTTTAGACAATTCATAATAGCTTTTTTAAATTAATAATTAGGGCTAGCAAAACTTTACCAATATAACATTATAAAGATTTAACATTTAAATTGCATTATTTATGAACAAAATGTGATGTGAATGAACTCAGTATTAGATAGAGCTGATTATTATTGTTCATTTATAGATATCATATTGTAAACTAAAATAAATTTTAATTCTGTAAATATTCTGGTACAATCTGAAGATTTTTGCAATAAACAAAGAGATTATAACAGCATTTTCATAATTTGATTCTTAAATGTTTATATGTGACATATGCTAATAATTTAAACATAAACTATCCAGAAAGCCATTATAAAGAATAGTGTTTGTTTATGTAAGAAAATCTCATTGTAACATTAGATAACAAAATTTTGAAGTATATACTTTGATGAGTTTTTTTTTTCAGTTATTAATCTATCCAGAAATTTTTATTTCTCAATCAGCCACAACAGACAAATATATTTAAATAATGAATGCCTAATGTAATTACTGAAAATATAAATTAGTTGGTACTTTCAAACAATATTTCAATTTTTTTTATTTATATAGAGTTTTTATTAATTTATTGCTTTATTGAACTAAATTGCCATTTTTTTCTGTTCTGACAATCTTCATATTTCATAATTTTACTCTTTATAGCCTTACTTATCATTGTACATTTTGATCTAGAGTGTTCTTTATTTTCTTTTAATTAGTACTTTCTTTAATACTTTGTACAGAAGTTTTTTTTATGTCTTACTAACATTTTTCAGACATACAAACTGCTGTAATGCAGTTTTATAATGATTTTTACTAAGAAGTTTATTTTAGTGATCAGTAGTTATTTCTTTATCTTTTACTCTTATACACAGATATTGTGCCTCTTATCTGCTTATTTCATTAAATTAAAAACTCTCATTATATGTTATCTCTTGTATACTTTCTTCAATTTTTTATTGCAGTTGCTTTTTGTTTCTTGTTAAATATAACCCTGATACTTTCTTGTTATATATCTTCAATATCTAATTCTTTCAATATTGGATTCTTATTTTTTTCACTTCTTTTTATTTGTATAACTTTATATTTATTTTTAGATCTGCCTGTGGGATTTTTTATGAAGTCAGAACAGCTGCCTTACAAGCAGTTGTCCCGGGTTCGCTTCCTGGCCGATGCTGTGACACATGAAAATAAATAAATCATTTATTTCTTTTTTTTTCTTTTATTCATTTTCAAGTTTGATTATTCCCTGTGCCATTAATTCAACATATGAATGGCTGATTCAAGAATTAATGATTTCCAAATAGATCTTAACTTGAGAAAATGAAAAAACAACCTGGTTAAATGAATAAAATCATCGCGTTTTAATCTACCACTTTTGCTTAAATATCAAACTTTTAAATCACGGACCACACAATAATTAGCCACTAATGACCTGTATCTTTATTTTTAACAACATGCATATTCATATACATAAAAAAATATTTATACGTATATTATAACAATATATAAATATTTAATTGTATGTGCACATATCACTCTAGTATGATAAAGTTTATAAAACAGTTTAGCAAATTTTATAACTGTTAGTGATAAAAGTTTTAAACATGTCTATTGTTTATATGTCTCCTGTCATACATGAATTTAGACAATAGAAGAGAATGTTTATGTATATTATTGTTAAATATTTACTTTTTTATCGTGAAGAACTTTATCATTTAAAATGAAATCTTGCATGACAAAATGCAACAAGCTGAAGAAAATTTATTTCACTAAAGAAATATTCATTGATTTATGAAAAAACTACATTTAATTTTCCTATAAACATCACATGCCATATAGGATATTTCAAAAAGAAATAAACACAAAATACTATAGTACTGCAAATGAATAAATATAATCCATATGTGAGATTATTTCTATTACCTAGAATTAATTCTTTAGCAAAATTTAAATTTTATTTACTTAAATTTTTCAAATGCATTCAATTATTAATGATAGCACACAGGTTAACATATAACACAATATATTAAGTAATATATTTCCTTTTTGTCAGATGTTACTGTCCCTAACAGAGGCAGTATTAGCATTTGAATTGAATCTAGGAATTTCAAATTCAGAATAGCATAATTGGCTAGAATATCACTTATATCTAGTATTCACAAATCTAGAGGTCCAGGTTTGATTCCCTTGCTAATACCTTCATTCATCAGGCTAGCAACACCCAAAGAGACTAATGTCACTTAAAACCTTGTAGTATACTAATTATATGTTATTAATAGTTGAATGTATTTGAAAAGTATAAATAAAGTCTGATTTTTTTCAAAGATGCTTAACACTTAATTTGAAATGGTAGAAATAATCCAGCATATAATTACAAGTAGATGCCATCATCATAAACTTTCAGACAAACATATAGATTGAGGAATTGGCAATCCTCATTGTTTATAACTTACAAGCTTAAGAGAATAGGGTCATGTGATCAATGACTTATTTTGACTATATATAGATATAACACTTTATTCAAAAATAAATCCACTGAAATGTTGGCATATAAGGATTAGTTAAGTGTTTTAAAATTTTAAATGGTTTAATGTTTCAGAATAAATGTATGTAGCAATCAATATTAATTGGGCATTGAAACCTCTGTTTTTAGCAATTCAATCTGAGTCAGAAAAACATTGCATATCATTTCTTATATAATATTTTTGTCAATTGACAAGTTGTATTCTATTATATAGTGTTGCTCTGTTGTATTCTATTGCACTGAGTTGTTCTCTGTGGTTTAATGCAGTGGTAAAATGGCAGATTCTGGATATCAATGTCCATTGATGATAATTTCAGCTTAATCACTTCTAATATTCAAAATGTTATGATCTTCCAAGAAATAAACCTATTTGATTATTATTTATAATAAAATATCACTTAACTTCATAAAACATTTGCCATAATGAACAACTGACTAAAAATGTGTTTATTTCTTATCCACAACCTGGTATAATCTTCATTAGAAGCTGTAATTTATTTTTTACTTTACTCCAGGACTATCTGCTGTCAGTTAAGAAAATCAGAGGTTCATGTGATGCTTAGATTATTATGGTCTAGTATAAATAAACCAATAAGCTTGATGCTGTATTACTACATATTCATAATGTCAGTTACTAATGAAGTCGTGTTCAAGCACCAAAATGATATATTCCCAAAAACCTATCTTAAATTCTCTAAACTTTTTTCTTGTCATCTGTAATTTATTCTTAATACTAAAATAGTACTGCAAAATGCTGTTGCATCAAAAAAATGGTGAAGTAAAACCATTCAAAGTATAATCTTATATAAAAATAATAATAATAATATTAATAATAATAATAATAATAAAGCACTATTCTTAAGTACACCTATTTGATATGACCATGACTTGAAATTCAAATGTGGGGAAAAATTAATTTCAAAATTAGAAAAGACAGCTCTTAGCCAATCAAACATTAAGAATATCTAGGCTGCTGAAAACTAAAGAATAATGGATGCAAGTTTATTTCTATTGGATAACTGGGTGATAATGCAGTAACTATAAAATATAAGTATGATTTTAACAAGATATATTTTCAATGATGATGAAGTTCCACTCTTCTTATTATTAAGCTTATAATAAACTCATTTATCATTGACTGCCACCATAAAAAAATTAATGTAATTAGAATTTTATCAGAAAAATTTTGTATAAGTTGTATTCTACATAAAAAAAGAAAATACAGCAATACATTTTTTTTACTAATTTGATAATTTATAAACCAAAAAAATATAAGAGCAGTTCTCTATTCTAGTCCCACCAGGCATAAGCTTAAACACCCAGTGATTACTAGATGTGTATATAATCTCTATCTTTAATATTTAAATCTTCAGACTGATGTTTTAGTTTTGCCTTAATCAATGGCACTTGGGATTCAAAGAAAAAGAAACTGAGTAATGCAGCTAGCAATCATCTTTAATACAAATTTAGCTAAAAGTTTGAAATTTAAATCAGTCTAAGGTTTTGAACCCAAATCAACCTGCTTGAACAGTCATTACAGAGTGAAGAGCAGTTTCTTGTTTTATTACATTATGTAAGCTGCGAAATTTAGTGATTTGTTGTTATCAATAAATTAACTTTTTAATAAGGCAACTAGAACAAAATGTCAAGCATTGGTGGCTGAGTGGTTAGCACAGCTGCCTTACAAGCAGTTGTCCTGGGGTTCACTTCCCAGACGATGCTTTGACACATAAAAAAAACTAGAGCAAAATAGCAATCATAGTTACCCACTTAATGGTAAACTATTATAATGATGTTGTGCTCATCATTTAGATAATTTTATAATTATCCATTCAACCTTTACAGTGAGATGCCAAACCTAAGACCCATGTTTTAGAATCGGACACTCTACCATTGCCACAATTTAAATTTTTATATTTTTCAAATTGTTTTAACATTATTATTGTCTTGTATCTGGAGTAAAATGATAATGGCACACTGGTATTTAAGAGTAAAATAGAGGGTTGTCTTTGTTTATCATATATTGAGTGCTAAAAGTTATATATATATATATATATATATATATATATATATATATATATATATATATATATATATATATATATATATATATATATATATATTGTGCCCTTATCTATAGGTCATAATAAGGTAGAATGGTCAATTACTAAAAAATTTTAAATTTTAAGATATGTTGGTATGATATATAAATAATAGTAGGATAATTAGATTTTATAGTACAATTTAAGGCTGAAAATACCTGGTATATAAAAGTGTAATGGATTATTTTAAAAGAAAACAGTTAAATAAAGCTTAATTATATCCTTGCTTATGGTTGTAAAAGCTGGCCATATAAAATAACACAGCTATAAATAGTTAAAAATATATTAATAATTCGAGTATAATATTTTAAAACTAATAAATTAAATAAATGCTATATGTAATGTTATAATTATATTTAATAGTCAAAATTAATAGAGTATATTTTAAAATAAACTTTAGGATGGTGAGAATTATATTTGGTTCTACATTTTTAAATTATTTTCCAAATTTTTATAAAATATATCAGTTTTGGTAATTTAGACCGAGACTTAAATTAAAAAAATCATCTGTTAAAGTTAGTAATCATGTGACTGTATATTATATACCTTCACACACACGCTTGTTAGAATATAATAATAAAGTGTGTGAAATATAAAACTAAATATAATTGCTATCGATCGTTAAAGTAAAAGTTGAAATATTAAATGATATTTTAATAATTGTTTTAAAGTTTAAATGATTTTGATAAAAATATAATTGAGTTAAAAAATACATTCTAAATAATATTTAAATCATTACGTCATAAATGTCTTATTTAAAAAATTTAGTCTGTTATAAAACTAAAAATGTGTAAATTTGTTCGCGCTAAAAAAAGTCATTAACCAATCAACGGAGGTATTTTAGCAGACAAAATATAAGAATTAGACGGAGCGGGAGAAAGTAATGTGTAAGTGAAGGAGGAAGTAACATATTTTTTAGCTGAATAAGACCGTAAGCTAGAAAAGTGATATAATTTTAAAATTTTGTATTTATTTTAAAAGTTTTTTTTTAACATATAATATTTTGACTGCCTTTACATGAAGGGCTAATTTTTAAAAGTTTTCTTGCCAGTGATTTTATTCAAGTTTAGCCAAAAACCTTGCAGTAAAAAATGGAAGTACTAAAGGAAAAAATACCTAAAAATATTGCTAAAGGAAAAATATTTGTAAAGTGCCTCGATACAGCTTTATTTATGCTCAACCAAAAACTTATTATTGTAACTCAGAGGAATATAATTAGGACGCTATATGGAAAACTTAAAAGAGAAGTTACTTGCCGTCAGGAAAATTATGACGCACAAATTTTATAAGGCTACTCTGAAGTTATTTTATTCTTCTCTATGGGAAAATTAAGATGCTGTATATTATAAAGAATTATGTAAAAGTTATAATGAGAAAAAATTGTTTGTCCTTTTTAAAGGAAATATTACAAAGTATATAGTACCAGAACTTTAAAAGAAAGGAAAAATTACCGAAGAATGATATGAAAGAGCTATTGTGTTTTGTATGAAAAAAAAAAAGAACAGAAAAACTTTCTCTAAGAAAAATTAAAAATGTTATAAAGTGTTCATTGGAGAAATGCTTGATTTAGAAAATATAAAAATAAATTAATTAATGAAAATGGATCCATGGAAACCGAAAAATTTACTGAATATTTAAAGCAAAGTACCTAGAAGATGCATCATAAAAGTCGCGCGGGAAAATCTTAGCAGAAAATATTAGAAGAGAATATGTAGACGTTTTCTTTACGGGATTAATTAATGTCATAATCAATAATTGTATTAAATATTATAAAAAACCAAGGATTGTCAATTATGAATATTTATTAAACAGAGCAATAATTGTTTTACCTTAAAATAGAACATTAAGTGACTGAAGAAGAAATAATAAACATTTTTTTTAGCTTTAATATGAATGGTTTTCAAGAAAGTTTGATAAAGAAGTACAGTAAATATAGTTTAAATATTTTACTAATTTATTTTAGAATATAAAATGCTATGTGAGATTAGGGAAAACATATAAACATAAATTTAGTAATATTGAGATTTAAATATAATAGCTTGATAAAATTATTAGAAATATTGTTTAAAAATAAAGTGTATGTATGTGAGTCTTATATCTACAAGAATCAAATGGATGGTGAAGCCTATGGAACGCGATCGAGAAGATAAAGATCGTTTGGTAATATTGATATTTATTTATAATGCATAATGTATTTTTTTTAGATCATCTATTGATTAAGAATGAAGTGTGAAAGTTTAAATTATATGTACACATTTTATACAACATTTTAACATATAATGAGATAGGAGTAATTCGGAATATGCATGCAATAATTTATTTAAAGTATATTAATAATATAATTTAACAGAACAATTGTGTGATTCTTTTGAACTTTCATGTGATAAAGTATTCAGATACTTTAAAATAGTTTGTATATGATTAAATATACGAGGAAAGTAGTAAAAAGATTTTCTTATAGAACAGTGGAATAGTTTTGAAATAAATGAATTTTATTATTGTTAGAAATGCAGATATGTATTTGTCGATGTACAGTATAGAAAAATCTTGAGAAATAAGATCGGATAGTGACTTGGAAGTACTAGTGGAGAGGAAACCAAGATGATGTTTTTTTTTTAAGAAATAGGAAAAATAAAGGATTTGGATCATATTTAGTTTTGTGTGATTTCAGTATAGTTAACTAAGCCCTATAACTGAACACATATGGTTTGGACAGTGTTTTGCATATTTTTAAACTTTTTGATGTTATAATAAAGCTGAAGAAATAGCTTTAGCATCGTTCCTATAATAGAGGTTGGTAGACAGGTAAAGGTCACTCCTCTATAGTGTCTTTTAATTCACTGTGCCAGGATTGTTAAGGTTTATGACAAGTAATATTCTAGTTATATTTTGATCCTATGCATCTATCTTCGCTATCCTTATTTCGTGAATCTGCATCGGTCAGAAAGATATTTTAAAGAAATAATGAATAAAATAGAACTGAAGATAAGTTATCGTTTATGTAAGAATAGTTTATTTGCTGGAATGTATAGAATTGTGTAACTTTAAAATTGAAAGTCCAAAATATCATAAAGAGAGAAAGAATCATATAATACATTGTAAAATTAATTCGGAAATGAATATAAGATTTTTGAAAAGAAATCTAAACCAAGTATTTAAAAGTGATAATAAAATTTGAATGAATTTTTTTGTTAAAATAATATTTAGAAAATAAGTATTGCATATTTATTAAGAAAATAGTTCAATAAGGTATAATAAACATATACTTGTGCATGGTATATTAATAGTTGTAATTATATCATCCGAAGTAAGGCTTGAATGAGAATATTAGGATTAATAAACATCGGATAATGAACAATAAAAAACCTAATACCGAATGTAGAACAATGTTTTGACTTTGTAAGATTCCATACAACCAATATAAAACTAAAATTTGTTATTTTGTAGAATTTTACTACGAATGTAAATTTTGTAATTAAAAATATAATTTTAATAATATTAGGGATGCAAAGTGTTTGTGATAAGCATATAAGAAATGCATTTTGTAACAAGCTAACCATAATAATAAATCAAATAATAATACTGTATTTTCTTAAGTGTTAAAAAGATAAGATTTAACTAGGAAAAATAAATAGTATTTTGATTTCAATTTTATAAACTAGTAAACTAAGTTGAGATAGGAGAGTAAGGGATATCCAATGTACATAATGTAAAAATATTGTTAATTTATTTATGTTGTTAATAAACTTTGTTTTAAATTTATTTTAAAGTTTTGTGTCCGCGTTGTTATTTCTCCACATGGATGCATGAAATCATGATACATTTATAATTGAAACAGACATATAGATTTTGCACAAAAGGTAAACATAAAAGTGTTATAATCATTTTTGAGAATTTATTGGTATGTTAAAATTAAAAGATCATAATTTTATATTATTTATTGGTCATAAGTCGGTTGCCACAATATTACATTAAATTATATGCTAATGTTGCCACACGTATTCTGTTGTCAGATTATTAAAAATACTACCACGTACGTATTTATTTATTTCATTTAGGAAGAAATAAGATTATATTATTATTATTATTGTTGTTATTATTTATTATTATTATTAGTTGCTGTGTAGTAGATTATGACATAAAATTCCCTTTTCATATTTTACTACCGTAATTTTAAATTAGTTAGAATACAATTTCTGAACCTGAGATTTTATTTTATTTTACTTCATTTTATTTAATTAAGCTAGATTCTTGTTATAAAGAAGATTAAGATATGATTATTATTTTAATCGTAGTGAATAGAGCTTAGAAAGTCGTAAGAATACTATGAGTTAGTTATTTGGTATAGTAAAAAGGGGGAATAGTGTTCTTATGCCATTGAGGTAGTATCGTGTGGATAATATCTCAATGTAGTCTATCTCGTTTCCCGTATCGTCACCCCATGTCTCATGAAAATAGTAAATATTTGTTAATTCATTTTAAAATTTGAACCGTATTTGTATTTTAGAAATTAGAGCTAGTAATCATTTTAATCAATGCTGAATATTTCATTTATTTATTTGTTAACTGAGCTAGAACCCGGAATATTCGTTATAAACAATAATTTTTGGGGTGAGGATGCGCGGGGGAGGTTAGAATATATATATATACACACACAATGACTTTTTTAAAAACTTGTGAAAACTGTATGCTATGTGGAAACTGTAATTGCTACTTCTTGAAAAATAAATAAAAACATTGCTGTTTTCAGAAATTAGCAATTGGGGAAACATCTAAAATAATTTGTTTGTTTTTTTATTTAAAAATGTAAAAGGTACTTAGTTTAAGTATTAACTAAATCGAAAGCTATTTTAGGCCTTAATTTATTTTAAAGTTATATTTGTCTAACATTCTAAGAAATAAAAAATATTTTTAAGGATAAACAAGTATCTATTTATCCTTTGTATCATCGCTTGTACATCTGGCAATATTCTACATTTAGTAACATATCTGTATAGCAATGTAATCCACACATGGTTTGAGCAATACAGTTTAAAAAAATAATTAAATAAAAAATAAAAAATGTAAGTTGTGCATGTCCTACCTGTATGAATAACATTGCAAATCATTTCACAATATGCCATTTCTCTGTCTTTTATATTGATTGTTCTCTTTCTGTCTGAATTTATTAATATTTTGACTTTTTTTATTAATTATTCTACCTTTTTGTTCATTAGTTTTGAATGTCTAAATATGCATATTATATGTTAACCAATTCACATGTGTATATATACTAGATAAAATATTATATATGTTTTGCTATTATCTATGGTTATAAGTATTACGTATTTATAAGAAAATTTAGCTAAATGGCAACAGCTATAAGGAGAGACTACAGCAATCTATTTATTGGTAAAAAAAAAATCTTCACTTAATGATATTTTCAGTTAGGAGACGATCCACTTCCAAGCAATTGGCTAATTTTTTTTAATTTATTATGTAATCAATAATTCCTACAAACGAAACACATCTCATACAATTTAATTTTAATAAATGTAATAAATTTGAAATATGAAAGCAGTAGCAATGTGATATGCTATGGTTTATCCTTTATCAAAGTCAAGAATTTGTCAGGCACTATGCAAGAGAAACTAGTTAGATACCTTATCTTTTCATTTCTTATTCTGTTTTTTTCATATTATTCTTTATTCTGCTCCATCCTATTTCCACAACATCATCTTTTTTCACTCTATAGCCTTTATATCTAGATCCCCCTTAATCTTTTTTCAAACCCAGCATAAAAACCAAGCACCCACTTTCTATATAATCACTTTCTTTATATTTATTGCCCCACAGTTTCATTATTTATATTCTTTCTGCTTGTAAGCATTTACATTCAATTAGCAGATGCCTAATATTTTTCATGCCTTCCTTATATAATTTTCAGATTAAATCACTCACATTTCTCCATTTATGTGTATATTCCCTTGTTGCTAATGATCCTGTTCAAGCCTTAAACAGTAAAATACCATCCTCGCTATTATTGTAAATTAACTCACACCTAATTATATATTTACTTCTATATATCACATGATCACCATCTCTATACTAGCACATAATTGTTGTAAACAAAGGCAAAACTCTCCATACAGTAGTGCCACCCTGTGCTAAACAAAGTAATCAATGGATGCCAGAAGGCTTGTGCATAAAATCTCTATCTAGTGCCTACTCATCCAATATCCCCAGACTAGTTTCTGGCTTATGGCCATTATCAGTGAGGAGCCTTGGATGTGAGAGCACTGCACCTAGATCTTAGGATCTAATGCAACCCTCCAGCAGCCACCTTTTAACTCTACTTTACTACAAAACTATGAGAATGAAATTGAAAACATTGTTAATATATTCAATCTAAGCTCAATAGCTTATATAGTCATATGGGTCTGAACTCAATTCAGCACCCATACATTTTGGGGTCTTTGGCTCTTACACAACCATAGCCACCACTATCCTATTAGGCAGGATTGGTGTTAAACCACTAAACATCACATGATCACCATCTCTATACTAGCACATAATTGTTGTAAACAAAGGCAAAACTCTCCATACAGTAGTGCCACAAGCCAGAAACTAGTCTGAGGATATTGGATGAGTAGGCATTAGATAGGGATTTTATGCACAAGCCTTCTGGCATCCATTGATTACTCTGTTTAGCACAGGGTGGCACTACTGTATGGAGAGTTTTGCCTTTGTTTACAACAATTATGTGCTAGTATAGAGATGGTGATCATGTGATATTTAGTGGTTTAACACCAATCCTGCCTAATAGGATAGTGGTGGCTATGGTTGTGTAGGAGCCAAAGACACCAAAATGTATGGGTGCTGAATTGAGTTCAGACCCATATGACTATATAAACTATTGAGCTTAGATTGAAGATATTAACGATGTTTTCAATTTCATTCTCATAGTTTTGTAGTAAAGTAGAGTTAAAAGGTGGCTTCTGGAGGGTTGCATTAGATCCTAAGATCTAGGTGCAGTGCTCTCAGATCCAAGGCTCCTCACTGATGATGGCCACAAGCCAGAAACAAATCTGGGGATATTGGATGAGTAGGCACTAGATAGGGATTTTATGCACAAGCCTTCTGGGATCCATTGATTACTCTGTTTAGCACAAGGTGGCATTACTGTATGGAGAGTTTTGCCATTGTTTACTTCTATATATATTTAAACTTTTTTTACTCTCCTTACTAGGTTTCCATTTCTACAACTACCTATTTTTTATTAATGCAGCTATTCTTCTAACCCATTCTTTGCCACAATAACACTCAACAATCCTTCTAAAACAATCGTCTTACCTTTTGTATAAGTATAATGACATAAAACCTTTATCCAAATTTTCTACATATTGTATTACCTTTCTCACTGATCTTCTTGCCTCTCTTTTACTTGTATTCCAATAAATAATATTTGGCTATTGCAATCTACTAAACATTTTAATTTTGCTTTTTGCATCTCTCATATAAAAACTTGACCATCCCATTTTTCCCTGAATTGCCTCTTTTGTCATCCACACATCTGCATCTAATGCATGTCTTTCTACTTTTCTTAAAAAAATATATAATATCCTTTTACTAACCCAAAGTGCATTATTACTATAAGTTAACCCTGCTACTGCCACTCTCTTCCATATAATTCTTGCCACATCGCATTTATTATATGAAAACACTGTTAATTTCTTTATCAGTCCACTTTTTTTCTTTACTTCATTTTTTTCTCTCATCCATCCAAGCAATTTCTCTGATTACTTAAGACAATTCCCAAATAGATATACCTCTTCACCACATTTAACTTTATATCCCCCAATAAAAATTATTTCTCTTCTCTTTTTTAGTATTTATCATCATTACTTTTGATTTTTCTTTATTAAATTTAATATCCATCTCTTTACCCACCATTGTGCATCTCTTCAACATAACTTTTATATCTTCCCAACTCTCAATGCACAAAAAGATATCATCAGCAAATATAAGTCCTGTTAATATATACACTCCCTTGCTATCTATTGGTGGTATTTTACCCCTCTTCCTAGTCTTTTTATTGCTCTCTCCATTTCTCTCAAATATAACAAAAACAAATACACCAAACATCTTCTTTTTAAAATTATGAACTAATTTTGAAAAGCAAAACTGTGTAGATGACATTTTAAAGCAAAAACAATTAAGTGACATAGGGCATCCTTGCCATGGTACCACCCATTTTTAATTCTAACTGATTCTATATTTCTTAATTGATACATATAGAAATCATTTGCATACAATCTCTTAATAACATCCATTGAAGCTCCATTTATTTCCAAATGTACTAAACTTACCCATAATCTATTTCTATTCGCTCTATCATATGCCTTTTCTATATCTATAATGACCGTATATAACTCTATCTGTCTGTATTCCTACTCATATCAATAAGTTGTGTGATTGTAAATAAACTATCTCCTATACATCATTCTAAAACCTCCTTGCATTTCTCCCCCTTTATTATTTTTTTCCAGCCATTTTGCCATCCTTCCAGCCACCATATATGCAAAAACTTGATATAACATTGATGTTATCGCTATCAGTCTATAATTGTTTTCCTTTAAAAAAAATGCCTTGCTCTTGTATTATTCCAGCTATCTGGAAATTCTATCTTCTGTGCCATCTTATTAAAACATTATAATAGATTTAATTTTGCCTTATTTCCCAAATTTATTACTATCATTGTTTCCCATCCATCTAAATCTCTTGCTTTTCCATTTTTTTAATTTATTCCCTGCCTCATCTAATTCATTTGCTATAAAACTAATATTTCCATTACTATGTGCTTTTATGTTTGCTACCACTCTATCCCTCACATCTAACACCTTTTCTATATCCATTACATACTTATTGAAGATTGTCTCTATTTCTTCTCTAGAGGTTCACTCTTTTCCCTCATCACTTAGTAATACTATTTCTCTCTCTCCCCTACATTTTTTCTTTTAATATATTTCCAAAATTTTTTACTCCCATCTCTTCCACTTTTATGAATATCCTCCAATAATTTACTATTTAATTCTATTTTAGCCAACTTCTTTTTTTAAAATAGTTTTCCAATTTAATATTAACATATTTTTCACTTTCTTTGTTTTTAATAACACATTTATATTTTCTGCATGCTTTTTTCCATCTCTTTGTTCTCTTTTCTATTACTTTTATTCTTCTGAATATTCTCATCTAAAACCCTATTTGTAACTTTTTATACTTCATCACACATACAGTTCTTATATTCATCCTCTTTCATGATTTTTTCTACTTTTATTTTATATTTTTCTAACTTATTCTTATCATTCATTCTCCATCCACATAAAATCCTTTTTTATTTTATTACTATTTTCTACCACATTACTAATGATTTCTATTATAAAAAAATTATGATCACTATTACATACCCTCTCTTCATTATCAAACACTTTAATTTTTTATACTTTATTTATTCCCTCTTTCTCTGCTTACATAATCTATTATGGGAAATATATTATTTCCAGACCATGTATATTGCCCCTCATAAATATTTGATAAATTTCCAATGCTCAAACTCTCTCTCTGACAAAAATTCTTCAACGCTGTCCATTTTTGTCACCCATGTCATCTCTCTCTCTCTTTCTCTCTCAATCTCTCCCTCTCTCCCTCTCTCTTTCTCTCCCTCTCTCCCTCTCTCTCTCCCTCTCTCCCCCTCCCCTCTCTCTCTCTCTCTCTCTCTCTCTCTCTCTCTGTATATAGTAGCACTACCCAGTGCAAACCATAATAATCAATGGATGATAGAAGGTTTGTGCATAAAAATCTCTATCAAATTTCTACTCATATATTATTCCCAGACTAGTTTCTGACTTGTGGCATTCATTGATTACTCTGGTTGGCACAAAGTGGTAATACTGTATGGAGAGTTTTGCTTTGTTTATAAATCATTGCCAAGTTAAAATTCATCAATCTTTACTCATTTTATTAGATTTTTATCATAAAAATATTATTTTAAAAAGCTTACAAATCTGTTTTAATAATGCTTTTTTGATTCTGTCAATCTTTGATTCAAAACCTAATACATAAGACTGGCAGAGGCCCGTATATATCCACCCATCTTTCCTAAGAGAAGTTAGACCTTTTTACTACATTAATAAAGTTATTCTCTGTGATTTCTTTTCTTCCTTTTCTTTACTAACATCATGAAAATATTTTGTTTTAATTTCTCAATTTTTGATAAATATTGGGTTGTGAAGAAATATCTGCTTTTATTCCAACATTGATTGAAATTTTATTTGATATCTTAAAGAGATTGAATTAATTAAATTTATCATAGAAAAAATGTATGATTCTTTTAAGATATGTAGTATCCTGACTCCTGTTTGTTTATCTTAAATTTTACTTTAATATTAGGTGATTTCAGAAGTAATAACACCTGGTTCATATTGGTGATAGAGAAAATATTCATAGAAAACCATTTTTTTTCTGAAACATAAACCTGAGTTTATCTCTGTAGTTACTTGCCTGAATATAATGTTTCTCTGTACTTGGCATTATAAAGTAAGCATTCATTGTTTTAAGCCATTCATTCTAACATTTCATAGCCTGACTTACTATCAATTGCAGATATCTAAAGGCTTACAATAAAAGTTGAAATTTTCTATAAATGTAGAAGATGTAGTTTAGTAGTGCAGAGTATGGCTATCTTGGGAGGTTTGTAAACATTGTCAACATAAATATTAACTTTCTTAATTGTCATAGCAATTAACATGTCTTTAATAGAAGTTGTTTTCTATGCTAAATAATTTGAAGCAAAGTTAGTAAACCATGTTTGATGTTGGGAATATGTGTGAAACCGGAATTTTAAGAAGTCATGCATTATTGGAACAATGATGCTTTTTTGAAAGTGCAATTATACCCACTTTTTACATTAATTTATTTGGGATTTCCAGTTTTGATATATTTTTATTGTTTAGTTAACTAATTTACCTATGCCTTAATTAAAAACAAGATTGCTCTATAGAGGATATATTTTGATTTGAAGTTTGTGGAATGGTTATTTTTAATTTTGAGAAATGTAAAACCCTTGCCTTTATAGTTCTGGTGTGTCTATTTTTTATAATGCTTCCATAAGAAAACCTTATTTTTATATCCTAATATCTTCCAAGATGAACAAGAATAGTGGTTGTCATCTATTTAAAAGACAATGCATTGTTAATAAATCTCATTTACATTATATGAATGAACTATAATTAATAAATATAGTTTGTTTAATTTATTAACTTTTAATTGGCCCATTTTCTTTGCTTACCATTGATTATTTTGATTCTGTTTTTATTTATGTTTTGACATATGGTCAATATGTATTTCATTTGTTTTGCTTTAAATATATGTAATCTTATGGATTTATTTATACTATGTATTTAGCTAAATCTTATTGTTGCAATTATGTATGCCATGTAAATTATCATATTTATGTAATGCTTTTTGCATGTAATTAAATAATAAGATATAGATACATAAATATTGTAAATAAATCTATACATTTAAAGTAAAAAAAAAAAAAATCTACTGTCACATGTTCAATTATGTAAACAATAATTTATTGTCTCCGATAAGAAATTATAACTGTGTGTATATAGTTTTAAACTTCCTGTTGAATATACATTTTATCTATGTAATCTTAATCATTTATGCTGCATAATAAAGTACTATATTCCTTATTATTTGACATATATAGTTATTATTACAATGATAAAGTTATTATGCTTTTCTAACATTCACCCACATATTTCACTTGTATACTAAAAAATTATTTATTTACTACATTAATAAACATAATTCAAATTATATATCAATAATTTCTGATTTTATTGTTGAGACTGCTTTATTCTTTGTCGGTTTTGGAATCAATTTTAGAAAAATAAAACTTTCTAAATTGCAAGGTAATTTGATTCTTTGTAAAAAGAATTTTTGCAAGTTTGTTGGATGTGAAAGTTTAGACATATAAAGAACTGTGCTCTTCAAAACTTTAACCAGAACAATTAATTGATTTATTGCAGGAAAATCTATGGAACAAAAAAATTAACACATATATTTATAATTCGAAATGATTCCCAATCGTTCAGAATGCATCATATTTCTTTATTGAAGTGTTTACTTTAGAAATTAATAGTATTCTGGTCGTTGATAATTTTAAATATTCCAAGTAAATAAAGTTCAAATACTTAAATGATTTACTTACTAAACTGTACAATTATTTTTTTCAAATAATTAAATTCGAGCCATAATGAATAATTATTTTAATAATTGAATTAGAGTTATAATGGTTATAAATATACATAAATAGCATTTTTATTTATATAAAAAAAAAAACGATTTATTTACTCATGAATTTAAATTAGGTCAAAATTTTGGAATTAATAATAAGTATCTTCTACCACAAATTAGATATGAACTAAAGCATTTGAGTAATTATAAATTTATTTAGCATTCATGTAACTTGAAGCAGATTGTTATTTACTATTATATATTTATTAAAGTCAATTGCGATATTTTCCTAACGATATTGGTTTATAAATAAAAATAAAAATCTCTCGTCTGGATGGTGTTTTTTGATATCAAAACAGTGATTGAAATTATCACAAATACCATTACTTGCAGTAGATGATATATTTCACGTTTGAAAATCAAATAATGGAATTTTTAATTAAAATAACATTTGAGATGATAATCTTAACATTTATATTAAGTGTTCAAACTTATGGTCCAACAGATAAAGTGGAATTTTTGAAATATGTACATTATGTAGAGTGGAAGAGAAATAATCTAATTTTTTACCTTGATACTGACTTATAATGTTATAGGTTTACATTTGATTATGAATGTAGTGAAATCCAAATTTTTGATTGATTTTATGTGTTTGTGTGTGTGAGTGTGTGTGTGTGTGTGTGTGTGTGTGTGTGTGTGTGCAAAATAATCTTTTTTATTAAATAGATCATTTCCAGATAAAGAACTTTCCAGTAATTTTTTATAGAAAAATGGGAAAGGAAAAAGTTATATGTACCAGACTTACTAGTTGCTTAATTTTAAAGGTTTGGTAAGTTTTTTCATTCTTATTTTAGATATCCCTTTTGGATATTCTTCCTCTTTGTCTTATCCTCTAATTAAAACTTTTTTGCAATGTTTAGCACCATATTAAATTTTTAAAAATTTGATTTCATACCAATTTTTATAATAACTTTAGTTTTAATAAGATTAGAGAAAAATACTATATATTGACAGAAAATAAAAAAACTAAGGGAAAAAATAAGGCTAAGAAAAGTAGTGATTATCATTAAGAAAGTAAGGGGGGGAAATCTTCAATATCTGAAAAAAATATTAATTTATTGTTTGTTCATAATTTTTAATTTATCATTAACTAAGTTTAAAATTACAACTTCATTGATAATTTTTTGTATTCCTCACAAATTTCTCATTCAAACCATATATAATATTTCTTAACTGGGATAATCCATAGCTTCAGAATGTACAAAATAAGAACTATAAGAATTCATAATATTTTTTTGTATCCCAGAAGGTAAAAATCTTACGGCATCTTTAAAAAAAAAATATTCTTCCTAATAAAAGGTATAAAATAAATGTACAATAAGATGGATATGCATTTGTAGTTATAGAAATTGGATGCTTATCTATTCAAAACTAGAAGTTGAAGTTCACTGTCTTTATAAATGATAAAATGAGTCTCCTCTCTTCATTTTATATCTTTTGTGCACCTCAGTGATGCTATCTTGTTATATTTATTGTTCCACAGAGATATAATTTACTTGCATATAGTTCATTTGCTAGCTGTAGACTTGAAAATAATGTGTTACAAGATGTGGCAAAACTACTGACTCCACAGAACAGGTACTAAGGCATAGGCAAGAATCTGGGTGATTCTTTATCTGCGTACAATTCCATGTGAACATCACCTTATGCTTGCTCTTAAAAGTTATTAAAACAGGCAGAGGCACTAGATGGGGATTTTATGCATAAGCCTTTTAGCATCCATTGATTACTCTGGCTTGCAATGAGTGGCAATATGTATAGAGAGTTTTGCATGTTTTTACAATTTGATGTTGTATACATAATCATTGTGTCTATCACCATACACCCACCACCTAAAACCACCCTTAAGTGTTTATATTGTTACATGGTACTATGCCCTGTAAATTTTGTGATTGCTTTAACAATTGCAATCTTTCTGTGCATCTAATAATCAGCCTTAAAATTTACACTACACTACTCCATAATAGTCTCATTTTATAAATGCAGTTAAAATCATTACTTGTTAAACAGACATGCTAATAAATTATAAAACCTTTTGAGAGTCATTATGTCTATAAAATAAGGTTGCCTCAAACTTGGATCAATACCCCAATACTTCATTATACATAAATTATTTAATTTTATAGATGCAATCAAAATCACTACTTTCGTTATATTTGAATACAATTATAATTTATATACGACACAAACAATCTACCAGGCAAACACATTAATAAATTATACATTTATCAAATAATAAAAAAATCTAAAATAATAATAATCATATAATAATAATAAAATCTAAAATTGAATACTTACATATAATATAAGGTGTTACATTTACTTTTAGGATGAAGGCCTTGAAATTGCAAAATCTTCGAATCCATTTTCTAATTACATTTTACCATTAAAACATTTACATCTTTTTTTTTTTCATACAATCTAATAAATTGAACAGAAAAAAATAAATGAATTTCTTATTAAAAAATAAAAAGTCAAATTTTTGTCTGGGTTTAAAGTAAATCGAACTGCAGAGAATGATGGTATTGGCACGTGTGATAGTCCATTTGGTTTTCCCATAATTTTAAAAACTGAAAATAAACAAATTTTAATGTACATATCAACAGCATTTAGCCAATTATAGATTGCACAGTAATGTCATTATCATATACAAATCTAAATAAGCATTAAAAAAAACAAAACAAAAAATAATACCAATAAAATAGAAAAACAATAAAATGCACAAATAAATAAAAAGGCAGTATATCAAATGAAATTAAGGATAATATTTTTTTATGAGAACTTTAGTGAATTGTTTAAAATCCAGATTAAAAACATCATCATTACCAAAATCTTTGTTAGAAGTTGTAGGTAAACAAAATAAAGGGTAAAATCCTAATACATCAGATTTACTAATTTTCAGTTCAAAAATATTGTGAGTCCGAGTACTATAATTTTGTTTCTTAATACCTAAATTAGAAAGCAAATTAGATACAGAAATATTCTGGGAAATAAATTTATGAAGAAGCTTGAGATCTTTTGTTTTTCGTCTCAGCAGTAAATCAATATAGTGTTCATTATCTAAACTATTCAATTTTGCAAATTTGTCAAAAACAGACTGAATTCTTATGATATCTGTCCCGTTATGAGGATTGCATATAATTGAACCATACTCCAAGATGGGAAGAACTAAGGATATAAAAAGTTTAATCTTTGTAAATTTATTAAATGCTTTTCCATATCTGTAAATAGCTCCTACAATTTTAAGAGATTTATTCACCATAAAATTAATGTGATTATGAAAAGATCCATTATTGGAAAATATTATTCCTAGATCTCTTTGATGATCATTTGTTATAATCTTAAAGTCCCCAATATAGTAGGAAAACCTTAAGATTTTAGATTTTCTAGAGTAAGAGACAATGGAGCACTTATCCATATTTATATCTATATAATTATATTCACACCAATTCAAGAAATTATCTATATCACTTTGAAGTAAAAAACAGTCATTAATAGAATAAATATGCCTAAAAATTTTGAATCATCTGCATAACATAGAAGATGTGAAAATTTAATGCATGTTTTTAGGTCATCAATGTATACATTAAATAATAAAGGTACAAGAACACTGCCTTGAGGCACCCCAGTGAAGCAATAATATGGTAATGACAATTTACTATTAAACCTCACACAAGACATTCTATCCCTAAGAAAAGAGTCAAACCAATTAATTAATAATTTAGAAAAACCTAACCTACAAAGCTTCTGAAGAAGAATTTTATGATTAACTCTGTCAAAAGCCTTGGACATATCAAAATAAACAACATCTAGCCTAGATTGATTCTCAATTGAATTTGAAATGGGATCAAAAATAGTTAGAAAATTTGTTTCAATGGACCTATTAGGCAAAAATCCATGTTGCTCTGGTGCCAAAACCTTAGAGACATCCAAGATAATTTTATTATATAAACATCTTTCAAAAATTCGAGCAAAAGTGTGTAGAATTGAAATAGGCCTATAGTCACTTACCAAATTTCTAAATCCTTTCTTAAAAATAGGAACAACTTTAGCAATTTTAAGGGATGTAGAAAAAGTACCATTTGCTAAAGAGCAATTAAAAATATGCAAAAGAGGAGAAGCAATGTATTCAGCACATCCTTTATAAATGAAAGCTGGAATATTGTCAAGGCCCACACCAGAATGTAATTTAAGCTGCCTAATAGCAAAAATAATATCAGATTCAATAAATGAATCAAATGTTATCCTTTCTTCAACTAGATCATTATTTTCAGTTAAATCAGTAAAAGAATTAGATTGTTTAAAAAGCTCTGAGAAATAATGAGAAAAATCATCAGCGACTAGATTAGAATTATTACTCTGTAATTTTTTTTTTTGTAATGCCTAAATCCTTAACTAGAGATCAAAATTGCAAAGGATTATCAGAAATATGACTTTCAGTATTTTGTATAAATTTTTGAAAATCTCTATGATATATAACCTTTGACAATCTTCTATAATTAATAAAATTGTTATAATAATTTAAGTTCTTAGTTTTCCAATATTTATGATGGTGAAATGATTTCCTTTTAATAATTTCTTTAAGAGAAATTGAAAACCAGAGAGGAAAATGGTTAGTTAAAAAAATTTTCTTAGGAATGTATTTGTCAATTAGTTCACTAAATGATTGTTCAAAAAACTTCATACAGAAATCTACATCAGATGAAAAATACAAATTTTGCCAGTTAAAAAAATTAGTTTCTTTTCATAATTTTAAAGGGACAGAGTCTATTTTTTTTGTAGTTTCTTTTCATAATTTTAAAGGGACAGAGTCTATTAAATTTAATATTAATATAAAATTCTAAGTGAGGATGATGCAAATCAATGGAAAAGGAAGAGAACAAGTAGTTAAACATTCAATTGTAGGAAAATTACTAAGAATATAATCCAATGTGTGATCATTAAAATTGGTGTATTGATTAAATTGTTTTAAATTTAACAAGTTGCAAAACCGAATCATTCTCAATGCTTTAGGTGAAGAAGAGACTGAATCTATGATAGTAGTACCTGAATATAAATCAGGAATATTAAAATCACCAGTAATAAGTATATATGATTCGTATTTCATTAAAAGATCTTCGAGAATAAAAAGAAACTCATTAAACTCTAAAAAGGATAATGTTGGCTTTATATAGATAGTACCCAAAAGAATCTTGACATTATTTTCCAAACATATTTCACACCATGTAGCTTCATAGATGATGATGAAATAGGAATATACTTATGTATAAAATTACATTTAAAGGCTTTGAATGTGCCTCCACCCCTTGAAGCAACATCAGAAGATCTATCTGTTCAAAGTACTTTATATCTATTGTCCATAAAAATATCATCTGAAAATGTGTTGAGTAAGCCAAGTTTCTGAAATAAAAACAATATCAAAATTTTCAGAACTAAAGAATTGCTTAATTTTTGCAGTCTTAGTTCTCATCCCACAAATGTTTATGTAAAAACAATAAAGTCCAAACATAATATCAAAAAATATATAATAACAAACAATAAACAAGAGAGAAAAAAATGTTAAAAAAGAACGATATTGGCAAAAGAAATTAATCAGAAAGTATTAATGAACTAGCCAAAGACCCATAAAAAAATTTAATGCAGTACCACAAGGCCATAAATGATTCGAAATAAACTCCAAATGCTTATGTTTGGGAATTGAAACAAAAAAACTACTAATATTAGAATTAAACATATTAATCTTAATACATATGACTTTAACCTGAAGTTTGTCTTCCAAAAATCTCTGTAAATCAGAAGATTTAGCATCTACTGTCAAATTTGAAACCAAATATTTATAATACTTATCATTATCCTTAATTAATAATGAACAGTTACTATTATTAGGACCTCTATAAAAAATTGGATCTTTAAACCTAAGTTTTTCATTATCTTTAGAAATATTTTGTCTAAAATTAAAAGAATAATTATTAAGTTTTTTATTAAAAAATTTATTTGAATTCAGTCTAAAATTATGGGGTAAACTATCCTGTTTGTTAAGCTGCCTAACTGATAATTTTCTATTAGAAAATATGCTGAAAAGAAGTGTTAGAAGAATATATTGATGAAACAGAATTAGAAGGCCACCGTTTATAAGATACATTAGAATTATTAGGACCTCTATAAGGAATTGGACCTTTAAGCCCAGGTTCCTCATTATCTGTAGAAACATTTTGCCCAAAATCATTTTTTCTTTTAATGTCTTCTTTGAAAAGTAAAACATCCCGTATGATTTATATAAGAATCTAGATTTTTTACTCCAATCTCATAACATGTTTTATCTTTCTCAATGAATGATTGAGATTCTGAAGCAGTATTATTATGTACAACATTTTTTATATTATTGTAACTCTTGCTACCATATAAACTAATATTATTACTAGTATCATGCTTTTCATGATATGTATTATGAAAGTTTTTATTGTAAAAAATCCTGGTTTTATTTGAACTCACTTTGGAAAAACAAGTTGACTTGACAGAAGGCAGAGAGCATTGTATAACTTTGCTAAAATTAGAAGAACAATTCAATGATTTATTACAAAGTTGAGACATCTTAATAATTAGAGAATGAATTTGTGAAATAGAATAAGATTGTAAAACCTCTAAAGTAAAATGTTCAGGTTGTGCAATGATATCATTAAGACATTTATCTATGAAGTTTAAATCGACAGAAAAAGATTTAAACATTCCCGTGGATGTAATAGTAGAATTAGCATCCATCTTCACAACATCTGATAACCTAGTATTATATTTAGAAATATTATCTAATCATTAGAATCATGAGAATTTTCTTTAATAATCTGAATTGAAGTATTATCAGAAGAAGACATTATTATCAAATCTGAGTTTTCTTTAGTAATGTGATCATCAGAGATCACAGGTTTGACCAAGTTACACTTATTGTCTTTAGAATCTAAATCCATGATGTTATTGATCAATGACTCTGCTGAGTTACTATCCATCACCAATTCATCAAGAAGTTCATTATCAACATCTGAAAACTTCTTATTTAAAGTTATATTATTACAAGCCAGACATTTAAAAAATCGATTACCAATTGTTTGAAAAATAATAGCATCAGACTTAGACAGTTTAGTACAAGACAAATGAAAATTCTTCTGACATTGACCCGAACACTTAATCCTCATGGTTGTATCAGGAATAATCAAAGAACAGCCATGACAAAAGGTAACATCCGGAATACTATCTTTAACAGGAATAAGCTGACCAGCTATAATATTCACAGAAGTATGATCAGAAATTTATGAATCTGAAAAGGATGATTGAAAAGAAAAGGCTGCATCATTATTAATATTACAACCATCACACATAAAAACAGACCCACTATAATCTTTATTAACAGAATTAAAACATTCAATGTGATATTTCAAACCACAGGGCCCAGAGCATTTCAAAGATTTTTGCCTTCCATAAATAACACATTGACAAACTGGGCACAGAATGGAATAAGGGGGCATGATAAAACTAAAAATATTAAGCAAAGTATATAATAATAATAATAATAATAATAATAATAATAATAATAATAATAATAATAATAATAATAATAATAATAATAATGATGATGATGATGATGATGATAATGATGATGATGATGATGCTGATGATGATGATTATGATAATAATAATAATAATAATAATAATAATTCAATTCATTTATTTAAGTGCTAAACAACAGCATAAAGCCAATTACAGTTTGCACATACAATAAAAGTGAAAATAAAACATATAACATAAAATGAAAATATAAATGTATACATAATAAAGTAAAATTTAAAAGACAAAATCAAACATAACATTTCAGTTTAACAAGATTACAAAATTTCTTATAATCAATATCACACAGATTAAGGTTACTCCCAATTTGATTATATAAAGAGGGTAACCTAAATAAAGGAGAAAATTTAAGAATATTAGAACGACATGTTTGAATCCGATACACACAAGTAGACCTAGTATCATAACTCAAAGACCTAATTGAGATAGTTGAAACTATATCTGCTAAAATAACCTATTTATTAACTATTTTATAAAAATATTTCAAATCCCTATACTTTTGTCTAGATGAAAGATTAATCATTTTACCCTCCCAAGAAACATATTTGAAAAACTTCTTTGAAATAGACTGCAACAAGTTACACCCTTGCAAAGAACTAGGGTTCCAAATTATTGAACCATATTTAATAATAGGAAGAACCAATGAAAAAAACAATTTCCATTTTGTATCATTACTGAAGTGATAACCATGTCTAAGAAAGGCACCCATAACCTTAAAAACCTTACCAACAATCATTTCAAGATGAGGAATAAAAGATCCATTACAAGAAAACATAATTCCAAGATCTTTTTGGCATTTAACTGAAATAATTTTATGAGAATTGATATAATAAAATTGTAAAGCTTCAGATTTCTTGGAATAAGAAATAAAGAAACATTTATCAAAATTAACTGTCATATTATTTGATTCACACCAAGCACTAAAGTTATCAATATTCTTCTGAAGGAGAACACAATCGTTCACTGATATAATTCTTCTAAAAATCTTAGTCATCAGCATAGCTTAACAAAAAAGAATATCTCAAGCAATTCTTCAGATCATTAACGTAAACATTAAACAGCATGGGTGCTAAAATACTACCCTGTGGAACATCTAAACTGCATTCAAAATGAAATGAAACTTTATTATTGAATTTAATATATGCTATACGACTACACAGAAATGATTGAAACCAATATACAAGTTTATTAGAGAAACCTATTTTATGTAATTTATGAAGTAAGACACTGTGATCAACTTTATCAAAGGCTTTTGACAAATCAAAATAAATAACATCTAGTCTTTGATGATATTCAATAGCATGAGCTATATGATCATAAATTGTCAGTAGATTACTATCAATTGATCTATTAGGATTAAAACCATGTTGAGAAGAAGAAATTATCTTACTGACATCTGAAATAATTTTATTATAAATGCATCTCTCAAAAATTCGTGCAATGTTATGTAGAACAGAAATCGGTCTATAATTAGAAACACAATCTCGATCAGCATTTTTGAAGATTGGAACCATTTTAGCACATTTCAAAACACTAGGAAAAGTACAAGAATTAAAAGACAGATTAAAAACAAAGGCAAGAGGTACTGCAATAAATTCAGCTAGCCCCTTATAAATAAACAAAGGAATATTATCACATCCTAAACTAGAGTAAGTCTTAAGCCTCCTAATAGCTACAATAACATCTTCCCTAGAGATATGATCAATTGTACATTTAGCACTAGACAAATTGCTAGGAAATGTGATTTTAGAATCAATCCCATGTTGTGAAAAGTATAATTCTGCAAAATGTTTAGAAAAATCATCTGCATTTAATGCAAAACCATGAGTCATTTGAACCTTTTTCTTACCCAAGCCTGAATTATTAACAAAATTCCAGAAATCTCTAGGATTAGAAGAAATATTAATTTCATTTTTTTATATACTCTTGTAAATCTCGTTTATAGATATATTTAGCCAATCTTCTAAAATTGATAAAGTTATTATAATAAATTATATTCTGTGTCTTAAAATAGAGTCTATGATGGTAAGATTTCCTTTTAATAATCTTAATAAGAGTATATGAAAACCAAGGAGGATAACCTTTGTTAAACGACAATTTATTAGGAATATATACATCAATAAAACCATTAAAAATTTTCAAAAAATAATCCAAGCAAAAATTCACATCATTCATTAAGTACATATTATTCCAATCAACTTCAGAAAATTTTCTACAAAGATCAACATAATTACCCCTCCCATAATCCCTTTTCACGACATTAGAACAAGTAATTTTAGAATAACACATCTTAATACAAAATTCGATAGGTAGATGATGAACATCAATTGGAAAAGAAACAGAGACAAAGTGAAAATTACTAACTATTGGTATATTACAAAGAACACAATCTAAAGTACGCTGAAAATTATTAACAACAGGGTTATATTGTTGAAGCCCAAAAAATTTGCAAAATCTAAGCATTCTTAAAGCTTTCTGAGATAATAAAGAATAATGCGTAATAATCTTACCCTTAAATCAATCAGGCATATTCAAATACCAACAATGATAATATTATTATATCTAATCAAAAAATCTTCAAGTGCTGTCAAAAAGTAATCAAGCTCTAAAAGTGAGATATTAGGTTTAAAATAAATATTTCCCAATATACATTTAAAATTATGATCCATATAAACTTCACACCATGTAGATTCACATACAGAAGAAGTAAAACATAGATCCTTATATAAAACATTTTTGTTGATAGCAATAAGAGTATCACCTCCTCTAGCTGCATATTCTAAAGATCTATCCGTACGTAAAATAATATACCTATTATCAAGGAAAAATAATAATAATAATAATAATAATAATAATAATAATAATAATAATAATAATAATAATTCAATTCTTTATTTATTTAATGTACATATCAACAGCATTTAGCCAATTATAGATTGCACAGTAATGTAATTATTAGATACAAATCTAAATAAGCATTAAAAAAAATTATTATTATAATAAAATAAATAATACCAATAAAATAGAAAAACAATAAAATGCACAAATAAATAAAAAGGCAATACATCAAATGAAATCAAGGATAATATTTTTATGAGGACTTTAGTGAATTGTTTAAAATCCAAATTAAAAACATCATCATTACCAAAATCTTTGTTATAAGTTCTAGGTAAACGAAATAAAGGAGAAAATCTTAATACATCAGATTTACAAATTTTCAGTTCAAAAACATTGTGAGTATGAGTGTTATAATTCTGTTTCTTAATACGTAAGTTAGAAAGCAAATTAGATACAGAAATATTCTGGGAGATGAATTTATGAAGAAGTTTGAGATCTCTTGTTTTTCGTCTCAGCAGTAAATCAACATAGTGTTCACTACCTAAACTATTTAATTTTGCAAATTTGTCAAAAACAGACTGAATTCTTATATGTGTTCTGTTATGAGGATTCCATATAATTGAACCATACTCCAATATGGGAAGAACTAAAGATATAAAAAAGTTTAATTTTTGTAAATTTATTAAATGCTTTTCCATATCTGTAAATAGCTTCTACAATTTTAAGAGATTTATTCACCATAAAATTAATGTGATTATGAAAAGATCCATTACTGGGAAATATTATTCCTAGATCTCTTTGATGATCATTTATTATAATTTTAGAGTCCCCAATATAGTAGGAAAACCTTAAGACTTCAGATTTTCTAGAGTAAGAGACAATGGAGCACTTATCCATATGTATATCTATATAATTATATCCACACCAATTCAAGAAATTATCTATATCACTTTGAAGTAAAAAACAGTCATTAATAGAATAAATATGCCTAAAAATTTTGCAATCATCTGCATAACATAGAGGATGTGAAAATTTAATGCATGTTTTAGGTCATCAATGTATACATTAATTAATAAAGATGCAAGAACACTGCCTTGAGGCACCCCAGTGAAGCAATAATATGGTAATGACAATTTATTATTAAACCTCCCACAAGACATTCTATCTCTAAGAAAAGAGTCAAACCAATTAATTAATAATTTAGAAAAACCTAACCTACAAAGCTTCTGAAGAAGAATTTTATGATTAACTCTATCAAAAGCCTTGGACATATCAAAATAAACAACATCTAGCCTAGATTGATTCTCAATTGAATTTGAAATGTGATCGAAAATAGTTAGCAAATTTGTTTCAATGGACTTATTAGGCAAAAATCCATGTTGCTCTGGTGCCAAAATCTTAGAGACCTCCAAGATAATTTTATTATATAAACATCTTTCAAAAATTTGAGCAACAGTGTATAGCATTGATATAGGCCTATAGTCACCAAATTTCTAGATCCTTTCTTAAAAATAGGAACAACTTTAGCAATTTTAAGTGATGTAGGAAAAGTACCATTTGCCAAAGAGCAATTAAAAATATGCAAAAGAGGAGAAGCAATGTATTCAGCACATCCTTTATAAATGAAAGATGGAATATTGTCAAGCCCCACACTAGAATGTAATTTAAGCAGAATAATAATAATAATAATAATAATAATAATTATAATTATAATTATTATTATTATTATTATTATTATTATTATTATTATTATTATTATTATTATTATTATTATTATTATTATTATTATTATTATTATTATTATTATTATTATTCAGTTACACTGGTCCAAGAATACAGTTGCCATATCGAATAGGAAAATGTCTCAACCACTGATAAAAAATGGACTGGGTCTCCACACAGTTGAAATCTTCCACATACAAAAGTTGAGGAATGTAATTATTACAACTATGAAACAATTCCCAAAACTAAAACACCTAATTGAAGTTACTCCTACTGACAGACCACCACTACCGGGATCATACATTTCATCCATAATTTTTCAATGTAAAACCAATAAGGACATATCCGACCAATATGAGAACAAATATTCATATTGGGAAATATACAACCTGATAAATAAAGAAACTAATGTAAATGAACCTTCACCAATGTTGGGAATCAATAACAAAAAACTGGTTGAACAATTCAAGCAATGGGCATTGGAACCTAAATTCTTCAATTTTATAATAAAAATGAACCTAACTGCTATGCCCACAACCTTTTTTCTCCACTATAAAAGGATGTATAGGGACATAGATCCATTTTGTGGACTATGCCATAGAGCTGAAGAAACAATTGAACACCTAATTTACAACTGTGAAGGTTTGGCAAAAATAAGACAAATGGCATGCAACATATATAGAAGGAGAAACACCACAATGGAACAAATTATTAATGCATATCAGAGTCTAGCGATACCAAACATTAGGGCAGCTACATTTGTCCTATATTCTTTTTGGTGCACAAGATGCAGCTTTATAATGAGGAAAAATACTCGACATCATCCAGCCACATTTATTAATAAACTAATACAAATCAAAGATAGAGATAAAACTATTGTTAGACCAGATTTATATGCTGCAACTTGGTCACTGTTAAATGAAAAATCAAGACTATGAGAAATTCAAAACAAAGACAACTGAAAACACTGAGGTTGAAGCATTATTTATAGACTATAGAACAAGGAACAAGTTAGCCACAAGGAAAAAAAATTATGTTTAAAGAAAAGTAAACCAAAACTGTAAATTTTACTGAATCAAATTGTAAATACAATGTAATAGAAACTATGTAAACCAAAGAAAGTAATAAAGTACCTTTTGAAGCATCATCATAATCATAATAATAATAATAATAATAATAATAATAATAATAATAATAATAATAATAATAATAATAATAATAATAATAATAATAATAATAATAATAATAATAATAATAATAATAATAATAATAATAATAATAATAATAATAATAATAATAATAATAATAATAATAATAATAATAATAATAATAATAATAATAATAATAATGATGATACTCAAGGCTAAATGGGTTTACAAATAACCATTAGAAACCAGTCAACACTTAGACAATTCCAATATAGATAACAATCAAAAATTTCAAACTGTTGTCAAGACAACTTCCTTTTAACAATAAAGAAGGGATCCCACCTTTATTTATGGTCCCATATATATTTCTCATTGTATTGTAAATTATAATTGACACACTTATATGAATGTTTTATATTATATAAATGTATTATCATTATACTTATTATATATATACATAATGGTAATCAATGCTTAAACAATACCATATCATTAACAATCTCAATTTATTGTTAAGGCAACCCCCTTTAATCAATAAACATTGAAATCCACCTCTATTTATGGTCCAATAAGTTTATCTAGATACTAAAGATTGCAATTTGATTACAGAGAGTGAAATTATTATTTCAAAAAAGATTAAATCAGCCTCATTCAACAAATAAATACAACTTATTTTGAAAGCAGACTAAGAAATAGTCAATTATAATATTCAAATTGCTCTAACCAGGTGTTATTGAAATAGTAAACCTAATAATGCTCAATGCTACATAGGTATTAAATGTATATACTTGAAAACAGTCAACATTTAAACAATACTAATATCATTAACTATCTGTTGTCAAGACAACCTTCTTTAATAATATATAATATATATATAGGATTTTATAAACAATTTTGATTTTGATATTTATTATAAATAAATGTATAAAAAAGATATCCCAAATGATTATAAAAATTTAATATAAAATATAAATACGTCACAATTTATTATAAAAATATTAAATAATCGTTTATATAACTTATTAAAAGGATATAACATAGAACATTATAAATGAAAGTAATAAAAAAATCTCTAATGGGCAATAAAGATGCTTTAATGTTCTAGTTCAGAAAAAGTAATATATATATAATTTAGTCTTTATGTTTAATGTTTACATATAATTGAGCTATGTTTAATTTAAAGTTTAATATATATAATATACAATGCAATATTTCTGAATAATAATCTCTTCATATGCATTTTCTAAAAGGCATTTTAATAAACTTACAAGTAATGCACTAATATATCAATGTATTAATCACATGAAAAATTAATTCTTTACGAATTCATTTATGACTGATTTTCACAGAAAGATGTTATTTGAAACTTTATTAAAATGACATCTATGAAGTTAGACTTATGAAAAAATTTTATATCATGTGCAGGTAAAAATTAATAATTCATAAATATTATATATTCTCAGAGCATGTATTCAATACCCATTATTTGTTTACAGATTTAATAATAATAATAATAATAATAATAATAATAATAATAATAATAATAATAATAATAATAATATATATATATATAATATTTAAATACAAGTATATTGTCTATACTGAACATAATGTCAATTAGAAATGGTTTGGACTTAGACTGTCAAGCTCCCTACATCTATCCATTCCATCTTATACAACTGATACACATGACCACATATATATGAAAATGATCTTCAATATATGTATTTTGTATGAACAAGGGATTCATCAGTTGGTCCTGATCATTATTTACCATACATATATATAATCAGTGCTCAGTTTATATTAAGATAGAAAATCTTCATACTTTAATAGGCAGGCTTCAATTTTCTCCCACCTCCAATTCTTCAGCTATCCATATTGTTGAAAATCTGATGGTGGAATACTCAAAGCTATTGTTGATGCCAATATTTGTTGTCATATTCATGTTGACTCTAAGTCACTCTGACCTCTCATACATAGGACCTTAACATGTCTATTTAAATACACAGAAGAAGGATGAAAGAATACAGGATGAATATGGACATATTAAAGTTTTATACATGAGGGATCAGAGTGACTTAAAGGCAACATGGTTATAACAACAATATTCCTTCATAAGCTTGTGTATTAAAGTATGAAGATTTGCTATCATAATATAAAGTGAGCACTGATTACATATGTGTGGGAGATGATAATCAGGACCAACTGATGAGTGTTTTTTCAGCATGAAATACACATATTGAAGATCATTTATTTTTTTCACATGTATGTGGTCATGTGTATTGGTTATATAAGATGGAGCAGATGGATGTAGGGGATTTGAAAGTCTGAGTTCACATCCCTTCTAAATTGAAATATATAATATATATATAACAAATTAATATATTGAGATTATAGGGAATCAGGTCACAATGCCAATATAGAAATTAATAATAGAACACTCTAAATTAGACAGTAATTTAAAATAGAAAAATAACTAATAGATACAAATTTTGAAATTATGGCATCATAGTCATCAAAAGATTTAGACTAAGCAAATGTCAATTTATAGAATGTAAAGAAATGTGTCTTGTAGATATATTTGTTAGGGACATATGTTACTTGTTTATTTTATTAGTTAGAGCATTTTGACTCCACAATAACAATAAGAATGGAAATCCACTATGTAACATTTCCAACTATTTGTGGCTGGATGAACTATTCATGGATGTAAGCTAAACAATTTTAATATAAAATAGCTATGTAAACATTTCAAGTTATATGTTTTATAATGTGCGTTTGCTAAAACTACTGAGTTTTAAAGTCAAGCTTTAATTACAGAGCATAATTTATTTTAGACTTAGATTGTAGTCGTAAATTTCTTCAATAAAATAATTTAATTGCCAAATATATATGTTTTAGAAGGAAATTAAGGACAGCAAGAATAAATTTTATTACCTGATTTATGTAAAATATCATTTTTAATAAATCCATATGGCTGAATGTTATATGTTTCTAATTTATGTAAAATTAAAAGTATTAAAAGCTGCAAGTTTTTAAAATAATATATTATCCTTGAAATCAACACCTTAATTAAAGATTTAAATAAATAAAATAAAATATTAGAAATATTTTTCAAAAACTATCCTATGCAGATAAACAGATAACTTTTGACTTTTGGAAACCTTTTTTTTTTTTTTTAGAGATAGGGAAATAAAAAAAAAAAAAAATTTTTGGGTATATAAGAAAAAAAAGGGGGGGGGGGGGGGGGGGGGTGTCAGCAAGTAGGCAATGATATAAAACGGTTACAAAAACGGATTAATCAAAATATTTTTATTATTTATTATTCACTGTTCATTCACTCTAATTAGAATAATTTATTCATTGAATATTCTGTCTGTATATTTCTGGAAAATAGGAATTTCAGTCTAATAAAAAAGAGATCAACTTTTGTTGAAAGATTACATTAATAAACTTTAGTAACAACAAAATCTTACTATGCAGTCAAAAAAAATCAAATAGCAAGCTGATAATATGGAAGATTATGATTCAATATATTTCTCAACTACAATGATGATGTACATGTAACTTTCCCAAAATATGTGATTAAGGATCAACACACATGTATTTCCCCAATGTTTTTCCAGGTATGTAATGCTAGAGAGAATAGCTGAGGAGTTATAAAGACCTACAAAGCAATGTAACTCATAATAAACTGGGTTCTTACATAATCAAAATTGGGAAAAAACAGCAAATTAGTGAAACTAATTTAACTATACTGATACATAAACTTAACTTATATGGATCTATTTAAGAAAAATGAACTATATTTTAAATTAATAGATTTTCTAAATCCATAAAAGATGCTAGTAGACAATGTCAAGCATCAGCACACACGCACACACATATATATATATATATACAGATTACATTATGCCATTAAAAGTATATCTATGTAAATTTTAAATTATATTAATGAACGACAATATATAGGTATATATATATATTAATTAAGCAAAAGTTTTTTTGATTACATTATACTTATTATCAATTGAAATAGTGTAGACACAGTTGAAGTAATGTAGACAAAAAAAATGAAAAAAATGATCCATGTAATTTTCTAAAAAACTGTATATATCAGTATTAGCATTTATTATCTATTTATTATACAATATTGAAATTGGTTTGTAAAGATTGCCTCTTTAATGTTTTTATGTCTTCTTCATTTAATAATTTTTTATGATCTGTGCTAAAAGTAAATCTAAAATTACAAGATTTTTGACAGTCAAAAAAGCAGTAATGGACTGTGTATTCTTAGCATGTTTTACATGACTGAATGGTAGCTGATGTTCTTTTATTCTTTTTTCCAAATACAACTTGATTCCCCAATGTATGATTTTTTGCATCCACATATCATTTGATATATAATATTACTATCTGACATTTTAATGAATAATATTTTTAGAATTATTAATCAATCAGTTTATATTTGGAAGAACATATTGTGACAGTCAGATGATGTATGTTGGTTTAACCCAGTTCGAATACTAGGCAAAAGTACCTCGAGGCCACTCATATGAGAGATATTAAATCAAGAATACTATGACCTCTGCCCTGTTCACCTATTCTCGAGGCTAACTATGAACCAACAACATTATCTGAGACACGCATAAATTATTTTCTCACCAACCCAAAGCTTAGCATCAGCAGAGAGAAACACGGACAGGAACACCTACAGAGCTAAATAGTTAAATGTGCATAAAAGTACTATGAAAAATGTGTTTTGCATGCCTGGATCATTGAAAAGTAAAAATAAAGCATTATGATAAAATTAGAAAACACAAGCTTTTTAGTTAAATAACATATTTAATTAACAACGGCCTCTGCTATTCCCCTAAATTAATGAAAACTAATTAGACAATAAAAACAGATTAATATGTTTGTGGTCTAAATCTTTTCTTCCCAATTTTATTAAAATTGTCAACTCGAATCTCCTCGATAAAGTACAGTAATAAAATCTTTTGCAAAGCATTTTCTAATTGCTTTGCACTAAAAAGGCAGTTTAAAAATTATTTAAAATGTATATAGCTAAATCAGATATACGTAATAAGCTACTGGCAGACAAAAAAGGCGTTATCGAGGAGATCAAGTTGGCAAACAAAGGAAACTTACTCGTATGGAATTTAGAAACATAAATAAAATTGGAAAGAGATTTTAAATAAAAAAAATTAACTTTTAAACTTAGCCGCAATGGAATACAAAATATTTACACATGTTAGTAATGAAGAATAGCGAGAAAAAAAAGATTAAATATAGATAGATGATCACACATAAATATATTTAAGACTAGTCTAATAAAAATGGTTACATTACAAATATCATTAAATAAAACAATTCATAATATAATTCAATTAAGAAAGGTATGAACAAAAGGGTAGAAAGTAAATAGTTCAATGGAAGAGAGATCTGATTACCGTCCTGGTTCCTTGGTCATGTTTCCTATGGCGTTTGTGACTTGATCCGACCATCAATAGGCATTTGCCCAGACAAGGAAAGTGGAAATAAGTAGCATGCTTTTATGAAAACTCCTACAGATACGGCACAGAGTTCAGATCACTATTAGGTGGATACTACGGCATTTTGGATGGTATTTAGGAACCTCAGCGATAGGCAAAGCTATTTATTTGCCTAGCCAAGCATAATAGAATCCATCAAATTCATATGACTTTTAGCTTGAGCATGTTCAAACTTCTCCATGATTTTGAAGATGACAGTTGTATAACTTTTTGGAATAAAATCTCAACAAGCAAAAGCAAAATCTGCAAGAGTTCTCCCAAGAGAAATCTGAATGAAATTTCCAAAAGGGAAATCTGAATGCCAGCAAGAAAACTCTGAATCCCAAGTTTTTTGTTTACTCTCCTATTTATCACTTTTTTAAGCTACCTTCTATTGTTTGTATGATCTTAGATCTTGATAAGCCCACCCACATGCTCCTTTGTTTCAAGGTAACATTTTCTAAAAATAACTTTTACTTTTTATTCTACATTTCTTTCTTTAAAGTATGAATTTTATTAATTAAAGAAAGCCATCTTTAATTTGCCTTGAATGGGCTAACTAATTAAAAATATACATTCTTTTAGAAAATGTTGGTGGGCTTATCTCAAAATCAAATCATACTAAATATTTGAACAAGATTTAAAAAGAAAAATACATTCTTATTTCTTTTAATAAAATAAGTATTTTATTTCAGCAGAATTTTGCATTAACTCATATATATACGCTTGACGTATATATATATATATATATGTTTGACTAATAGATTTTACAAGTAATTTTTATTAACAGAAATCTAATCTTAGAATGGAATTTATTTAACAAAATATTTAAATGCAATACAAATTATATAAACGTAATTAATTTTATCTTTAATGCAAAACCCTGCTGATATTGGACTATAAACTTAATTCAGGTCTATAATACTAACCAAGTCTATAGAAGACTGTGAAGCATGGATAGGACTTCAGATCCATTGTTTCAGTATAATGTCACAATGTATTTATTACTAAGTAATTTTTTAATAAGTTTGGATTAAACATTATTTAAAAATGGCTTACATATCAATTTCTATTATTTTTACTTATGTTATTATTATAATGCTTTTTATTAAATTTATTAAGGTATGAAGAATTTAAATAGTTTAAAAATTTTGAATTTTATCACTTTTATCTGTACATACTTTTCCATTATGATATAAAAAAGGATTTAAAGCTAGTCATTTTATCATTGGTACACAGGACTTGAAATAAATATAACTCCTTTGTTGATTGGATTTGACAAGTAATTTAAAGCTTAAACCAGTGTTTTTTAACCTCTGTTCTATTAACTGGTCAGGTAAAAAATGTTAGCAATCCATGAAAGTATTCTTAATTTGATAATTACAAAATAAATTTTAAAACTAATTTTTAATGAAAATAAATCTACATTAATGTTCCTCTGATCTCATGCAGGTTCTGCCACATCGTACAATTTGTTCTGTTAGTCAGACATCACAAAATGATACATTTTAAATTACTAATAGTTTTGAACTTTATTTTTTTTAATTCTATAAAAATGTAATGAAATAATAAAAATTCAATGGTATATTTACTAGTTATATATTATGAGATTAAAGTATAATAGAGAAACTACAAAATAAAAAGTTTAAATTGAATTTATTTTTTTTTTTTAATTTTAAAATAATTTGTAATAATAATTTTAAAAAGTGGAAAATTTAGCAAATTCTTTAAATGAATTACTTTGTTTCTTTAAGTAAACCAAAAATACACTAAAAACAACATAATCCTACCTTAAAATCATACCAACTTTAGAGCAAATCTTGAGAAGTAGCATTTTAAACTAACCATAGGAAGAGTTTGTGCACATTTTTTATTTGTTGGAAAATTATATATTTAACAAAGATTTATTTGGAAAATCTAACAGTTAGAAAAAATATCCATCTTTACACGTATAACAGAGCTCAGAAGAACAGCAACACAACCTCTGTATTTTTGGAGCATGCTAAACAATCTGGACACAACTTCACACCTGCCAATCTCATAATATTGTGCTCAGAATCAAACGATCACAAAAGAAAAATAAAGGAGGTATTTTACATTAATGGAAACATCCATGCTATTAATAGGAAAAACACTTGCTTCGAAATCTTGAAGAAATGGGCTACGTAATATTAGTTTATTTGAATATTTGCATATGTTTTACTATACATTTTATGTAGGCTATGAATATGAGGCATGGATCCTCAAAAACGTTAAGCCAATAAACTTTAATATTAATTTATATCTTTTCTCTATTAACAATTATGAATAAGTGTTTTTGTTACTAAAATGTTAATATAAATTTGAAATATATAGCCTCTAAGAAAATGTAAATAAAAGTTTCCTCTCAAGAAAAATAGAATGAAATTGAAACTGGGAGCTCACAGAGAAAAAAAAATATTTCTTCATTAGATGTTACAATGATGAATATATGTGATATGGATTTATTCTTTGGCCTAAATCTAAGGAACAAGATGTATGCTTGATGTGTGTGATTTGTCATGATGTTCAATCTAATGATGCAATGAAATCATTAAAAATATTATGACATTTGATGCAGAAACATTCAGAATTAGGAAAAAAAATTCTTGAAATATTTTAAACATAAAAAACAAAAATTTATTTCACAGTAAAAAACATTTAAACAAACTTTTGTTTAGAATAAATCTCTATTAAAATGTTTCTATCTAGTGGCATTTCTGATTGCTGAAACTAAAAAATCATTTAGTGCTGTGGAAACTTTGATAAAACTAATTTGATTAAATGTTTGTTTAGAAATGTTTGGATCATCAGCTGCTTACAAAATTAGATTGAAACCTCTTTCTAATGATAACATTAATTGCTACATTGTCAGAAAAGATAGAACACCATTTAATAAACAATCTTAAGAAATCAAAAGTACTTACAATTCAGACTGATGAATCATCTTATATTTTCAAAAAAAGCTATAATAAGCTGTTACATTAAACCTATTGGCTTTATTTCTGAAGATGTCAAAGAAGAATTTTTGTGATGTGTAAAACTAATGTTATACATAGCAAGCATTGAAATGTTTAATGTGTTAAATTCTTAAATTAACAAACATGATTTGGATTGGAAAAATTGTGTATGTCAGCATACTGACAGAGCATCTAATATGGGTAGCAATCATTGTGGTGTTACTTAAAAACATTACAATTATTAACTACATATTGCATAATATATTAGTAACATTTAGCAGCTAAAGCTTAATTCCAGAATTGAATGAAGTCATAGCTGAATCTATAAAATAATGTAAATATTATATTAAAAAAAGTTCTAAATTCCAGATCATTTGCACTACCTGAGCAGAAAACAAGGAATTATTACTTCATACTAAAGTCAGGTAACTTTCTTGAGATAAAATGCTTCTTGGTTGAAAAAAATCTTTATTTGCAATTATTTTTGTAAAATCGAATGAATTGCAAAACTAGATTACTTAAGTCAATATATTTTTCTCTGTCAATGCTTTCTATTTAGTCTATGGAATGTATTTCATTTATATAATAAAATCAATTGTTTCAAAAAGAAAATTCAGTTTTGACTGGGTAGAATAAAAGAAAGCAACTGCAATCTGTTTGTTAATTATTATAATTTTATTAATAAGTACCCAGATATGAAAAAATTAAAGTTGTCACCATTTACAATTATTCTGTGATAGTTTTGAAAAATATTTTCCATCTAAGATGACCTTCAAAACTCACCACAAATTTAAATAATCAAAAATATGAATGCCTCTTGAAATGAGTTCAATTTGACATTAAAATCAAACTTTCCTACAAAGAATTTAAACAAATTTTAGATCAAAATAAAAAATGAGTACCCAAGACTGCATGAAAAAGCAATGAAAATTTTCAACCCATTTGTGACAACATATATGTGTGAAAGAAAATTTTTGACATTGTGTGCTACAAAAAACAAATTTAGAAACTATCTTTCCATAGATAGGTTCACTCACTTTAACCAATTTGAAGCTAAATCTTGAATTACTAATTGAAAGTGAACAATAACAATCTCATTAAAAATTTTAATTGGATATAATTTTATTAATACCATCTTGATGACAATTGTTTGGTTTTTAATTTTGTGGGTTTTTTGTATTCACTATTTTTTGTAACAATTATTATGTGATTATATTAAATAATTTATTATACGACCTATAATTTTTGAATCAATTAATATGATTTTCTGTGATTTTTATGGAATATTTGTTCATTATTTTTTATTAATATTGTCTTTATAATAATTATATACTATGTAATTTTATAAATGTACTTTTTATGGGTAATCAATATTTTTTGTGTTCATTATTCTATGCCTTTTTTTGTAATTTTATTGTGTGAATAGTACTACTATATAACTACATACTTATAGTTTTTAGTATTAACTAAAACATTATGTGAGTAAAAAAACAGCATGCATTTCAGGAATTGAACCAGTAATATATATATATATATATATATATATATATATATATATATATATATACTATATATATATATATATATATATATATATTGTAGAGTATTAAGTGTAAACACAAGCAAGACCCCAATGACTACAGGCAAAAAAAGGGGTAGAGATAAATTTTTGGGGTCTTTTTTATTCAGCTATATACATATTTCATTGAAAATCACTTATAAAATACAGAAAAAAGAATAAAATGGAGATAAAATTCAAGATTTTTGCTAATTTTAGCCATATATTAGGAATCAACTTCTTGCTGTGTATGGGAATAAATGTATGTGAGGATAATTTAACTTAGATGCCTTCATACAAATCAAGAAGATTAATTAATATTTCAAGTTTTAATTCTATGTAATGCAGTTTTTTATATTATTTCTATTTTATTGCATGTTAATATTTTAGAAAAAAAAGAGAGAGTCATTAGCAAATGTATAATATCAAAGAGACTGCTAATGATTGTTATTGGACCACCAAACTAGTTTGAACTCATCTGCTAATTAATCATAGGTTGACAGTTCCAAGATAAAGATATTTCATATCACCCAAATGGATAGTAGATACCTCAATCACATATGACAGTCAGAAAGTTTAGTGTCACTAAGGGATCAGTGACATCAGTAACACAAAATGAATAAATACCAGTGAGAAACTGGGACATTGGTATTACTGTTTTTTTTTTCAATTGGTATTGCCAATTCATCTCAAATATTTTATTGTGGAAAAATTTGAAAAGAAATGCCTTGCTGAAACTCTAGATTACTTTGTTCAGAAGGCTGGAGGCCATCAGGAGTCCAGGCACATCTGAATGGAAGGGAGGCTGAAGTAACACATCCAGGACTGACCACATAAGAAGTGATGACTACAGTGTCTACAATGCCTCATGATGCAATCTGCTGAGAGAAAGTAAACATCAGATGAATAGAAAAAGCATGAAGAAAGCCTACTTTGATGCAAATTCATGATTGCCTATAAAAAAGTTTAGACAGCAACTAGTTTATATCTATACCCTAAATTTGCTATCATCTTAACAATAAATTTTGAAAATAGTAACCAAGCTAATTAAAGAAAGTTTGTGTGCCATAATCAAGGTGTGCTTTAAAAAACATTTTGGGTTTTTTCTGTGGTTGTTGCCAAGGAAGTTTGCATGTTATAATCAATATGTCATATATACATATACTTGTCTGTAGTGTGCGCTTAAAAGCTAATTAACAAAACTTTCAAACCAGGAACCCAAGATATCAGTAATATCCAAGAAAATTTTATTAATAACTATTGCCATTTTCATTTTTAATCTTCTCTCTCTCCTCAAATATCAACAGTATTTGCGATAACGGTTTTGTTATCACTAAATATATTATTATTGTGCTATTTTTATGTTATTTTCAATTGTTTTATCCATAATATTATATATATTTATTTGTACACATATTTGTTGATGTACCTTGATATAATTCATTTTAAAATAGATGTTCATTTTTTTTCGATAAGGTGATGTGTGTGCATGGATGGATGTCAGTGGTGGATAGGCCTAAAGTAAAATTATAAAGGGGGGGGGGGAACTAGGTGAGAGATGTTTTCGGTAGAGCTATGGAAAGATACAAATAAATTATGGGATATATACATTATAATATTATTGACCAAAAGTGCTGTATATGCATTTTTATTTTAATTGTTAATTATATGAACGTCACAAAGGGACAAAATTATTTATGCTAAGTGAAATAACATTTAAATATCAGAATTAGAATAGGTGTGGTGCTTTCCATTTTTTCTCTTATTATTATTAGTCATTAAATGCTCAGTAATTCCATAATTAATTCTATCTTAATTAATTCTTTGGTATGCAACTATTATGTTGTAATATTGAAACAAAACATGAATCAGATGAAATTTAACCGCTTATATGTTTATTTAAGAATCACAAGACTCCTTATAAATGTTGCTCATAATTCATCATCAGGTAAAGATACATTATGAATCCCAGTAAAAAGATGAAAAGAATAATTTTAGTCATAATATGTAAAATCTTGGTCATAGATATATTTAATACATTTGACAATTCACTAGTGGCTGAATATGTATTTAAGGTCTAGTTCTCTTTCATGTCTATGATGGAGGATGGGAGTGATTTATTACCAGAAATTATTTATATAGAAGGATAGATATGCACAGAATAAGAGTGCATATGATTTATTTTGTTTTATTCTGAGATAGTTTAGTGGCAGATCTCTCATCTATAGGTAAAGTGACTCTAAAACGCATGTGATGTCCCAAGGGATGGATAGTAATCATCCCATCCTCAATAATAAAACACAAACAATAAACTCTAGCTATGTGGTATTGGACAAGGGAGTAGTCTATAGATGCTAAAGTCCTCTATGTTCAAATGAATGAATTCTTGATGCCTTCAAACTACTGGTGTACAATATATATATATATATATATATATATATATATATATATATATATATATATATATATATATATATATATATATATATATATATATATATATATATTGTGCCCTTTTCTATAGGTCAGTAATAGTTCATAACAGTCAATTACTAAAAATTTTAAATTTTAGAATATGTTCTTTTAATACATTAATTATAGTTTGTCAATTATATCTTTAAAGTACAATTTGAGGCTAAAGCAAGTACGTAGTATATAAAATTATAGCGAATTATTTAAAAATAGTTAAGTAAAGTTTAAAATATTGTTTCATATGGTTGTAAAAGCTGGCCATATTAAATAACACAGCTATAAATATTAAAAGTATATTTAATAAATTCGATTTTAATAGTTTAAAACTGATAATTTAATAAATGCTATGTTTAAATTTATAATCATATTTAATAGTCAAAATTAATATAGTATATTTTAAAAATAAACTTTATGATGGTGAGAATTGTATTTAATTCTATATTTTCTAAATTGTTCTTCCAAATTTTATAATTATATTATATAATATAATAAGTGTATCAATTTTATAAATCTAGGCAGAGAAATAGATTAAAAATCGTCTGTCAAAGTTATTAATCATGTGACTTGTATATTACATACTTTCTCACACACGCTTGTTTGAATTAATAATAAAGTTTAAAATATTTTAAAAGTTATATTATAGAATTGGATAGAATTATTGCCTATCATAAAAGTAAATAGTATTAAACATTAAGTTAACTATCGTATAACATGCTTAAATGATGTAATAAAGATGAATACAGTTAATAAAAAAATTAAATATTTTATTTAAATAAAAATAGATAAATGGAATAAGTTATTAAAATTGTTTTAAAAGTTATTTTAAATGTTTAAATAGTTTTAATAAAATAATAATTCAAAAGTAATATTTTAAATAATATTTTAAGTTCATTACGTCATAATTTCTAATTTTGAAATTTAATTCTACTATAAACTAAAAATATGTAAATTTGTTCTCAAGCTAAAGTAAGAATTAACCAATAGGAATAGGTATTCTTACAGACTATAAATATGATTTGCATGGGGTTATCAGGGGAGATTAATAATGTATTGAAACCAGAGAAAGGTAAATTATAACTATCAAAAAGATAGTATTTTTAAAATTTTTATTTTAGTCAATTTTTTTTTTGGTACTTTCTTATCGTTTATTTTGCAAAAACTAATTGATAATTTTAAAGAAGTATTTTGCAAAAGGAAAGTTTAGAAAAAAATTATATATTTAGAAACTTCGTGGAGATGATTTTCTAATTTTTTAAAAGTTACTTGCCAGTAGTATTTTATCTGAAGTTTAACCTAGACTACGCAATAAAAAATGGATATACTACGAAATAAAATGGATATAAATTGTAATACTGTAAAAATGTTTGGAATATTTATTGATACAGCTTTATTAATATTTCACCGAAGAACTGTTCTGGTACATAAAAACCACAGCTCGGACATTATACGGAGTCTAAAAAAATTGTATTGAAATGTATTATTTATAAGCTTATCCAAGATTTATTTTTTAAATAGTAATAAGACAATTATATTTCATGAATTATTTTATAGAATATTATATTCAAAAGAGTAAAATGTTATATACTTTCTGAAGGTAACATTTTTAAAAAAAAATATTTTCAAGAATTAAAGAAAGAACCCAGGAAAATATGTTACAGAAGCGTTTTTGATATTAAAATATCCGGTCTTAGAATTATTTAAAATGTATTTAGAAAAGATTTGTTTAAAAGTACTTGAAGTTTTTTTTTTATTTTAAAAGAGATTTATAAAAATACCAAACGAAAGTTTAAATGTATCAAGAAGGAAACATATATAAAAAAGTGAACACATAGTTGAATAAAAGATGGATCCATGGAAATACAAATAGTACTTAAAAGTTTATCGAATATTTTTAAAGTTAAATTAGATGGATTGATGCATTGGATACGCAGAGAATATTGGTAGAGAAGATTAAGAAGCTTCACGGGATTAATTAATATTATGATTTAATAATTATCATCCTAAATACTAAAACCAAGGATTATTTTTTATAAATTTTACTAAATGGATTAATAATTATTTTTATTTTAAACTTTAACGCGCTTGGAGGAGAACATTTTTAAAAACTCTAGAGAAAATAATAAACATTTTGGACTTATCAGGAACTATCGTCAAGAAAATATGTAATTATAGTTTTGATTCCTTTTATTTTGTTAACCTAGTTTAAATCTAAATTTTTATATAAGATTAGGAAAAACATAAAAACATTAATTTATTAATATTAAAATTTTATAATATAACAATCTAATAATTTAGCTAAAAATATTTTAATATAAAGTGTATGGGTGTGAATTTTTTTTATATCTGCAATGCTCAAGTGGATAAAGGAAGCCTACTGAACACGATGACTAGATAAAGGTTATTGGTAATAATAATAACTATTGATAATTTATAATGTATATTTTTTTTGTTTTCTTTAGATCATCCATAAATTGGAAGAATGAAGTGTAAAAGTTTTTTACTTATATGTACCGCATTTCATACAACATTTTAAAAAAACATTATGAGATAGGATTGATTTGAAAATATGCATACGACGATTTTTTTTTTTATTAGTGATATAATCCAACATATAACAAATAGTTATGTGATTCTTTTAAAATTTTCATGTTATTGGATATTCAAATATTGTCTAAGTAGATTGTATATGATTAGACATATAGAATAATGAAGTAAGCAGACTTTTCTTGTGGAACAGCTAGATTGTTTAACTATTAATGAATTTTATTTATTGTTTTGTAAATGCAGATAGTTATTTATCGATGTAAGATGTGGAAAATCTTGAGAAATAATGTTGAGATAGTGGCTTGGAAGTACTTAGTGAACAGGAAACCAAGATGATGTTTTAAGAAATAGGATGTTATAAGGAATGGAAATAATATTTAGTCTTTATGTGAATATCAGCATAGTTAACAAAGCCCTATGACTGATACACATTTTATTTGGACAGTGTTTATATTTCTTTAAATATTTGATGTTCTAATAAAGCTGAAGAAATAGCTTTAACATCGTCCCTGTACTAGAGGATATTAGGCAGGTAAATGTCATACCTCTTTGCACTGTGCCATGATTTTGAGATATGTTAAGAGTAATACTCTAGCTTTCTTCCTTAATCCTATGCATCTGTTTTCGCTATCTTTATTTCATGTAACTGCATCGTTCAGTAAGATATGTTTAAGAGAAATGATAAATAATTTAGAACTTAGGTTATGCTATCGTTTTGTATAAGATTGGTTTATTTGCTTAGAAGGAATAGAATGTTATAACTTAAAATTGAAGATCCAAAGTATCCTAAGGAAAGAAAAGAATCATAGAATATATTTTGAATTTTATTTCGGAAATGAAATATAAATTTTTTTTAAAATAAAGTATCTAAACAAAGATATTTTCTTTAAAGTGATAATAATTTTAAATGCTTTAGTATTATTTTTTTTTAAGAGAAAAATAAGTATTGCATATTTTTAAAATACAATAGTACAAAGTAAATTATGTAAACAATATGCATAGTATATTTTTTGTTTATTGATTAACAGAAATATATTGATGATTACACTTATATCATACTAAAGTAAGGCTTAAAGAAGAATATATTATGATTAGTAAACATTGTGTGATAAATACTAAAATCTAGTACTGAATTTTGGATAATATTTTGTGTAACATCTTTGACTTTGCAAGATGAAATTTTTTTAATATTTTGAGAAATCCATACTCATTATAAAATTTTGTTTTCTATAGAATGTTTTCTAAGTATGAATTTTTTAAAAATAAGATAGTTTAATAATATTAAGGATAAAATGCTGTTGCTAATAAAGTAGATAAATATATTTGTAATAAGTTAACCATAATGAGAAACCAAATAGTAACATTTTTTTTAATTTTGTCCTAAATCTAAATAAAGATATAATTGAAATATAAATTATTATTTTTTATAACCCGGTAGATCAAACTGTAAAGTAAAAAAGTTAAGGATATCCACTGTAAATAGTGTAAATAAATTGTTTATTTATTTGTTGTTAGTAATAAACTTTGTTAAATTTTGTTATTTCAAAAATTTTGTGTCCGAGTTATTTATTTCTCCACATCGCTGCATGAAATCATGATATATGCATAATAATCGAAACAAATATATAATTTTGCACAAAAGATAAATAGAGAATTATTTTAAGAATTTTAAATATTTTATTGGTATTCATTTAATTAAATAATTATAATCTTACATTATTTTATTGGTCATAAATCAGTTATCACAATATTATATTGAATTATATGCTATCAGTTGCCACACATATTTTGTTTGTCAGATTATTAAAATGCTACCACGTATTTATTATATCATTACATGAAGATATAAGATCATATTATATTATTTCATTATTTTATTATGGTAATAAAATTATAGTAAAAAGAAAAGATATACAGAATTAGTTAAACAATGAAGAATATTATTACTGTTATTTATTATTATTAGTTTCAGTGTAGTAGATTATGACATAAAATCCCTTCTCATATTTTACTACCGTATTTTTAAATTAACTTAGAATAAACTTTATGAACCTGAGATTATTTTATTTGAGCTAGATTATTATTAAATAGAAGATTAAGATTTAATTATTAGTTTAATCTTAGTGAGTAGAAGTTATTAAAGTCGTAAGAATACTATGAGTTTGTTATTTGAAATAGTAATAAGGGGGGATAGTGTTCTTATGCCATTGAGGTAGTATCCTGTGGGATATTGGCTCAATGTAATCTATCTTGTCACCTGTATTTTCACTTCAAGTCTCATGAAAATATTAAATATTTATTTAATTTATTTTTATAAACTGAACCTTATTCGTATTTTAAATTTGAGCTAGTGAAATATTTTAATTTTAATGCTGAATATTTTAGTTATTAATTATTAACTGAGATAGAACCCGTTTTATTTCATATCATATATTATTCTGAAGTGAGGATGCATGAGATGTAGGTTAGATTATGGTGCCCATATGTGTTGCTTCGATATATGTTAAAAGGGTGGAAGCGATGTGTATTTAGGATAGATATATCTCATCGAAATAGATAGTTTAATATTTTATTATAGCAATAATTATTTAGGATTTGATTATTATAGTGAACTAAGTGCTTATTACTAAAAATATTGCAATTTTATGTGGTAGATAATCTGACTGTTTAAAAATAGTAAAGTACTATATTGTTGTAAAACAATTAGCAAATAAAATTTTAAAATATGCATATGTGGCTTACGATTATTTTATTACATATTATGACCATGTCAATTATTGAAATATTAACGATATATTTTGAAAATATTTTATTATGTGCAAAATATCTGTGAATCATGCATGTGGGAAAATAATGTTGTGACACATAATTTTAATCGTTATTGTTACTGTAATTAATTAGAGTTAGTTTGTATAAGGATATATAAAAAAAAAGGTATTATCTATGGTTTATTGTGGGTGATGGTTAGATGGAGATAGAAGAAACTGGTAAGGAACTATTTTTATGAAAAATTAATAGTAATATATTGTTTAAATATTGAATTTTGAGAAAAAGCATATTTGCAAAAAAATGAATAATCAAGATAATAATTTAGAGAGTGAAATATCTGAGTTTATTGTCGATGATAGTTGTGAAGAGAAACGAGAAATAGAAAACTTAATCGAAATGGAAACAGTTGTAGATAGTGTCCAAATTATAGATAGTAAGATAAAAGAAGAGGTTATGGAAATTAAAACAGTGGAAGAAAAGATAATAGTGCCTAAAAAGGAGGTAGAGAACTCCCAAATATCTCAAATGTTATTGATGATGAAGGAGATGAAAGAAAATAATAAAAAAAATAGAGAAGATAGTAATATAAAATTTAATATTCTTAATGAAAATATGAATAAAAATAGAGAAGATAGTAATATAAAGTTTGAATCTCTTAGAGAGGATACAAAAGCTCTTAATGAAAATATGAGTAAAAATATTGAGTTTCTTAATGAAAACCTAAATAAAACAAATATAAGATTAGAATCTCTTAGTGAAAATGTGGACAAAAATAGTAATGAAATCAGAACTTGTGTAGAAAGTATGAATCAAAAACTTAATGAAACCTGTAAGACAGTAGAAGATTTTAAGGTGGAAGTACAAGATAAATTTAATAATTTGGATTTGAGATTTGATAGCAATGAAAAAGTCATTGGTTCTTTAAAGGAGGAAATAGAGCACATAGATTATAAGAATCAGGAATTGCTAAAAAATAAGTTTTCCGAATTTTCTGAGAATACTATAAAGGGTTTGAGCAAGCAAATAGAAGAATCTATCAATCAGTGTCAGATAAACAATAGCAACTTAAATCAGAAGCTTAATAGTAATAAATCAGATGTTGATCGCGAAATTGGTGAAATAAAAGATCATATAGATGAAAGTATTAAAATTGTTAAGGAAGAGATAGTGCAGACCAGAATAATTGTGAAAGATGAAATGGAGAAAGAATTAGTAGAGAAGTTCAAGGATTTGATAGTGCAAACTAGGAGAGATGTAAAGGAAGAAATAGAACAAGATTTGGTTGAGAAATTAAAAGATCTTGGTATTCAGAAAGATGATGAACATAAGTATAGATCTAAAGTTGGTGAGAATATGAAGCGTTTACAGAAAGATGTAAAAGAACAGGCACAGCAGTTGGAAAAGAATAATAATGAGTGTAGAGAAATAGTAGATCAAAACTTGGATAAGTTTAAAAATGAACAGAAGTTATATGTAGAACAAGTGATTGGACAGATAAATTTCGAAGAAAAGTTGCAACAAGTGTATGAACAAATGGAGGAGATTAAGTCCATAAGTAATAAAACTTTAGAGTTAGGCAAAGAAAAAGTATTGAGTAGTAAATATGAAGACTGTATAACTCCATCCCCAATAGATAGAATAGAATGTCTAAGAAAAGGTGAGGATAACCAATTAGAACATACTAATGTTAAAGAAATAGACAGCAGACCAGTTAGGGAAAATATTAGTTGTGATGGAGGTTCGAATAGCTCGATGGCATTATGTTTCATGAGGGTCAAACCGTTTAGAGGAGACTATACCGAAAACCCATCTGAGTTTCTGAATAGTTTGGATGAGCTATTTTCAATATGTGTTCTAACAGAAAAGGAAAAATTAGCCATCTGTAGTAATCATTTAGGTGGCACTGCCAAAGACTGGTGGCAGTCACTCTTTGAAAGGCCAAATACTTATGGCGACTTTAGATATTTAATTATAGGGAGTTTCTGGAACGCAGACAAACAAGATAGTATTGGATTCCAGATAACTCAAGAAAAATATCACTCTAGCAAGGGCAGTTACACTAGTTTCTTTCGAAGCCAGGCTGTCCGATTGAAAATGCTTACTGCATGTCCATTATCTGAAGGGCAGATAGTCAGGATAGTACGCCATAATTTGCCCAGAAATGTGGAGCAATTATTAATTGCAGCAGACCGTTATTCGATAGAAGATGTGTCAGAGATATTAGACGCACTTGAAATCACTGAAACATCTTTAGACAGTAGATTCAAAGCAAATAGGGAAAGAAATAATTATCCGTTATCAAATATTAACATTAACAATAATAGTCAAAGATTTCAAGCAGGTTTTAAGAGGAGATATAATTCTAGAGATAGAGATAGGGTATCTCCCTATGTTAAGAAAGCAGTTAGATTTGATAAATCTAGGAGTAGGGTAGAGGTACAAAATAGTCAACCCTCTACTAGTGGTATTACTACAATTTTAAAAAGACCAAATGTTAAAACAAGTGAGAAAAAGTTAAACTGAAAAGGTCTTTGTGTATTAGTTCCTCTTTGCAAGGACCCGGTGCTAACAAAATGGGGAACGATCAGATGTGGATGCTAAATACTTTAGATTTAGACATTGATTTTTTAGAACCCTTTACTATAGGTGAACCGCCTATAACGTATCAATGTCCGGTTGTAATTTTAAATATTGAAAATATAAAAGTTGAAGCATTGATTGACTCCGGAAGCCAAGCTTCCATATTATCAGAGTCAACTTATAAAAATCTGGTATGCATAAAAGGTGATATACCTTCATTGCCAGTAAAACAAATACAAGTAACTCTGGCAAATGGAAAGAGAACGAAATTAACAAATAAACAAGTTTGGATTACCTTCAAAATTAATAACACAGAGTTTGGGCATGTTTTTCTTATTATGCCTGGATTGATACATGAAGCCATAATAGGTGCTGACTTCATGATTTTAAATGATTGTCAAATAGATTTTTATAACAAAATTTTTACTTGTAAGAAGGAAAGGCTTAATTTTGAATATGGTGTGCATAACCTTTCCAATCAATTACTATGCATCCATAATACATTGATTGATGCTAGCATAAAAGCAAAAATTGAACATATTTATGCAGTCGATTCTAAATTAAGTGAGAAATTATATCAATTAATGTATAGCTTTAAAAGCATTTTTTCTAAAATCCCTGGTATAATAGAGGGATATACCCATCGTATTAAATTGAAGTGTAATGATCCTTTCCATCAAAAGATGTACCCGATCCCTTACCAATATAAGGACGAGGTACAGAGTCAAATAGACATGATGCTAGAGTGGGAAATAATAAAAAAGTGCCCTTCTCCTTATGTAAACCCATTGGTTATTGTAAAGAAGAAGGATGGCAATATTAGGGTATGTTTGGATGCTCGCATGTTAAATACTATAACTGTGCCAGAGCGTGACATTCCTCCACCCATACATGAGCTCCTAACTAAGTTTCATAAGAGGTCAATTTTCTCTACATTTGATTTAACAGCTAGTTATTGGCAAATACCATTACATGAGAATGATCAGCAATACACAGCATTTCGTTTTCAAGGCCAGTCATATGTTTTCAGACGGATGCCTTTTGGATGTTTGGACATGATTTTTTCAAACGCAGATGTTTGGACATGATTTTTTCAAAGCAATTAAAGGAAAAAATCGTCATGTATGTGGACGATATCGTCATTGCTTCTGACAGTTTAGAAGAGCATCTCCAACACTTAGAAATGTTTTTTAATGAATGCGCTATGAAAAATGTCAAAATTAATTTGGAAAAGTGTTCAATAGCAGCTAAAGAAATTACTTTTCTGGGACATTTAATAAATGAGCATGGCATCCAGCCCCATCCAGAAAAGATTGCAGCTATTCAACGCTTTCCCACACCAAAAACTGTAAAGCAACTGAAATCATTTTTTGGGTTGTGTAATTACTACAACCGCTTTTATCAAAATTTTGCTGAGGACACTATACATTTATCCAAATTGCTAAAAAAGGCTGAGAGGTGGAAGTGGACCACTAATCATGATAGTGAATTTAATTTGATTAAAAATAAATTTTTAAAACACGTAATTTTAATATATCCTGATTTCAATAAAACATTTTATGTGCAAACAGATAGCAGTTACTATGGTCTGGGTGTAGTGTTATTTCAACTCGATGGGGATCAGGTACCTCATGTATTGTACTTCTTGAGCAGACATCTGAGAGGTGCTGAGTTGAACTACACTATAACTGAAAAGGAAACTCTAGCTGTTGTCTGGGCTTTTCAGAAATTAAGGCAAATTTTTATTAGGTTCTAGTGTGATTGTATTGACCGACCATAGAAGCTTAGAGTTTTTAAATAAAAGCTACCTCAGTAATGAGAGACTTATTAGGTGGAGCTTATATCTCCAACAGTTCAATTATAGAGTACTCTATATTGAAGGGAGACAGAATATCCCTGCTGATATTCTTAGTCACCACCCTATCTGTTTAATGTCACAAAATCCCAATAGTCAAAATATAATTGTAAGTAACCTAGATTTGGTTAGGGATGAATCTATAGCTGATGATTATAATAATCTCACTATGATTCAGAGTCAGGATATCAGATTAAATAGGATCATGACTATCTTAAATAATCATGATAATATAAACAGTAAAAATAAACGCGTTAAAATGATTTTTAGAAAGTATAAAATTTATCAAAATTTGCTTATGTATAACATAAATTTTAATCAAGGGGAATCATGGAGGATAGTTGTTCCTAACTCCATGATTGATAAACTGATCATGTATGTTCATAGTAGCTATGGGCACTATGGTGCACCAAAAATTATGTATGTTTTAAAATCGATATTTTTTTGGAATAAAATGTATAAACGCGTAATTAAAAAGATTAAAATGTGTAATATATGTCTAAAATCTAAACATTGCAGTAAATCTTATGTGGGAATCATGCAGCCCATTATTCCAGATCGTCCTAATGAATTATTAGCAATCGATTTTTATGGGCCCCTTCCACCATTCAATCGTCAGAAATTTATACTTGTAACATATGATGTTTTTAGTAAGCTAGTCTCAGCCTATCCTGTACCTAAAACCAGCGCTCATTATGTAATCAAATGCATGCTTGATTACCAATTCCCTTTAGTTGGAAAGCCAGAAATAATTCTTACTGATCATGCAACCGCTTTTATATCTGGTAGATGGAATGAGTGGATTCGAACTCAACACCTCAAACATATTATGAGCTCCATTAGAAACCCGCAGTCTAATCCCTGCGAATGTGTTATGCGGGAGCTCGGTAGATTATTCAGGGTTTATGTAGCCGATGATCATAAACAATGGGTTCATAAACTCTCTGAGGTTGTTAATTATATAAACAGTACTTGCAATGAATCCACAGGTTTTACACCTTTCCGTCTACACTATGGCAAACATGAAAATTTACTAATTCAAACACCTATACCTATGATAAGAGAACCAATAAATGTAAATCAAGATAGAAATCAAGCTAAAGTAAAGCTACATATTATGGGTGCTAAGAGAGTAAAAAAATCCCATAATAGACCACATCCGTTCAAAGTTGATGATTTAGTTCTTGTTAGAACACCCCATGTTAGCAACCTTCAAAGAAATCAATTTAAGAAATTTCTTGAGTTATACGAGGGTCCATATAAGATTTTTAGCAAAGTAGGAGAAAATGCTTTCATGTTGACTACACCAGATGGTGAAAAAGGGACGTACAATGCTAGGAGTCTAATCCCATACCCATCAGAAGTGTAGAAATTTTTTCTAGTATTACTAGTTGAGATTCTGAGTGTAATGTCCAAATATTTTATAAGTTTGTATTAAAAACAGTATATTCTTTTATATTTCAGTAGTACAAGATAGAATTTGGTTATAGCAAATGATAAAGATATTAAGTATCAATAGATAAAGTAAATATTAAGATAGATGTTTAATTTAAAATTTTTATTCGAAGGAGGAGGTTATGTGCCCTTTTCTATAGGTCAGTAATAGTTCATAACAGTCAATTACTAAAAATTTTAAATTTTAGAATATGTTCTTTTAATACATTAATTATAGTTTGTCAATTATATCTTTAAAGTACAATTTGAGGCTAAAGCAAGTACGTAGTATAAAAAATTATAGTGAATTATTTAAAAATAGTTAAGTAAAGTTTAAAATATTGTTTCATATGGTTGTAAAAGCTGGCCATATTAAATAACACAGCTATAAATATTAAAAGTATATTTAATAAATTCGATTTTAATAGTTTAAAACTGATAATTTAATAAATGCTATGTTTAAATTTATAATCATATTTAATAGTCAAAATTAATATAGTATATTTTAAAAATAAACTTTATGATGGTGAGAATTGTATTTAATTCTATATTTTCTAAATTGTTCTTCCAAATTTTATAATTATATTATATAATATAATAAGTGTATCAATTTTATAAATCTAGGCAGAGAAATAGATTAAAAATCGTCTGTCAAAGTTATTAATCATGTGACTTGTATATTACCTTTCTCACACATGCTTGTTTGAATTAATAATAAAGTTTAAAATATTTTAAAAGTTATAGAATTGGATAGAATTATTGCCTATCATAAAAGTAAATAGTATTAAACATTAAGTTAACTATCGTATAACATGCTTAAATGATGTAATAAAGATGAATACAGTTAATAAAAAAATTTAATATTTTATTTAAATAAAAATAGATAAATGAAATAAGTTATTAAAATGGTTTTAAAAGTTATTTTAAATGTTTAAATAGTTTTAATAAAATAATAATTTATTCAAAAGTAATATTTTAAATAATATTTTAAGTTCATTACGTCATAATTTCTAATTTTGAAATTTAATTCTACTATAAACTAAAAATATGTAAATTTGTTCTCAAGCTAAAGTAAGAATTAACCAATAGGAATAGGTATTCTTACAGACTATAAATATCGTCGTAACTAAGTTATCAGGGGAAATTAATAATGTATTGAAACTGGAGAAAGGTAAATTATAACTATCAAAAAGATAGTATTTTTAAAATTTTTATTTTAGTCAATTTTTTTTTGGTACTTTCTTATCGTTTATTTTGCAAAAACTAATTGATAATTTTAAAGAAGTATTTTGCAAAAGGAAAGTTTAGAAAAAAAATTATATATTTAGAAACTTCGTGGAGATGATTTTCTAATTTTTAAAAGTTACTTGCCAGTAGTATTTTATCTGAAGTTTAACCTAGACTATGCAATAAAAAAATGGATATACTACGAAATAAAATGGATATAAATTGTAATACTGTAAAAATGTTTGGAATATTTATTGATACAGCTTTATTAATATTTCACCGAAGAACTGTTCTGGTACATAAAAAACCACAGCTCGGACATTATACGGAGTCTAAAAAAAATGTATTGAAACGTATTATTTATAAGCTTATCCAAGATTTATTTTTTAAATAGTAATAAGACAATTATATTTCATGAATTATTTTATAGAATATTATATTCAAAGGAGTAAAATGTTATATACTTTCTGAAGGTAACATTTTTAAAAAATATTTTCAAGAATTAAAGAAAGAACCCAGGAGAATATGTTACAGAAGCGTTTTTGATATTAAAATATCCGGTCTTAGAATTATTTAAAATGTATTTAGAAAAGATTTGTTTAAAAGTACTTGAAGTTTTTTTTTATTTTAAAAGAGATTTATAAAAATACCAAACGAAAGTTTAAATGTATCAAGAAGGAAACATATATAAAAAAGTGAACACATAGTTGAATAAAAGATGGATCCATGGAAATACAAATAGTACTTAAAAGTTTATCGAATATTTTTAAAGTTAAATTAGATGGATTGATGCATCGGATACACAGAGAATATTGGTAGAGAAGATTAAGAAGCTTCACGGGATTAATTAATATTATGATTTAATAATTATCATCCTAAATACTAAAACCAAGGATTATTTTCTATAAATTTTACTAAATGGATTAATAATTATTTTTATTTTAAACTTTAACGCGCTTGGAGGAGAACATTTTTTAAAAACTCTAGAGAAAATAATAAACATTTTGGACTTATCAGGAACTATCGTCAAGAAAATATGTAATTATAGTTTTGATTCCTTTTATTTTGTTAACCTAGTTTAAATCTAAATTTTTATATAAGATTAGGAAAAACATAAAAACATTAATTTATTAATATTAAAATTTTATAATATAACAATCTAATAATTTAGCTAAAAATATTTTAATATAAAGTGTATGGGTGTGAATTTTTTTTATATCTGCAATGCTCAAGTGGATAAAGGAAGCCTACTGAACACGATGACTAGATAAAGGTTATTGGTAATAATAATAACTATTGATAATTTATAATGTATATTTTTTTTGTTTTCTTTAGATCATCCATAAATTGGAAGAATGAAGTGTAAAAGTTTTTTACTTATATGTACCGCATTTCATACAACATTTTAAAAAACATTATGAGATAGGATTGATTTGAAAATATGCATACGACGATTTTTTTTTTTTTATTAGTGATATAATCCAACATAACAAATAATTATGTGATTCTTTTAAAATTTTCATGTTATTGGATATTCAAATATTGTCTAAGTAGATTGTATATGATTAGACATATAGAATAATGAAGTAAGCAGACTTTTCTTGTGGAACAGCTAGATTGTTTAACTATTAATGAATTTTATTTATTGTTTTGTAAATGCAGATAGTTATTTATCGATGTAAGATGTGGAAAATCTTGAGAAATAATGTTGAGATAGTGGCTTGGAAGTACTTAGTGAACAGGAAACCAAGATGATGTTTTAAGAAATAGGATGTTATAAGGAATGGAAATAATATTTAGTCTTTATGTGAATATCAGCATAGTTAACAAAGCCCTATGACTGATACACATTTTATTTGGACAGTGTTTATATTTCTTTAAATATTTGATGTTCTAATAAAGCTGAAGAAATAGCTTTAACATCGTCCCTGTACTAGAGGATATTAGGCAGGTAAATGTCATACCTCTTCGCACTGTGCCATGATTTTGAGATATGTTGAGAGTAATACTCTAGCTTTCTTCCTTAATCCTATGCATCTGTTTTCACTATCTTTATTTCATGTAACTGCATCGTTCAGTAAGATATGTTTAAGAGAAATGATAAATAATTTAGAACTTAGGTTATGCTATCATTTTGTATAAGATTGGTTTATTTGCTTAGAAGGAATAGAATTTATAACTTGAAATTGAAGGTCCAAAGTATCCTAAGGAAAGAAAGGAATCATAGAATATATTTTGAATTTTATTTCGGAAATGAAATATAAACTTTTTTAAAATAAAGTATCTAAACAAAGATATTTTCTTTAAAGTGATAATAATTTTAAATGCTTTAGTATTATTTTTTTAAGAGAAAAATAAGTATTGCATATTTTTAAAATACAATAGTACAAAGTAAATTATGTAAACAATATGCATAGTATATTTTTTGTTTATTGATTAACAGAAATATATTGATGATTACACTTATATCATACTAAAGTAAGGCTTAAAGGAGAATATATTATGATTAGTAAACATTGTGTGATAAATATTAAAATCTAGTACTGAATTTTGGATAATATTTTGTGTAACATCTTTGACTTTGCAAGATGAAATTTTTTTAATATTTTGAGAAATCCATACTCATTATAAAATTTTGTTTTCTATAGAATGTTTTCTAAGTATGAATTTTTTAAAAAATAAGATAGTTTAATAATATTAAGGATAAAATGCTGTTGCTAATAAAGTAGATAAATATATTTGTAATAAGTTAACCATAATGGGAAACCAAATAGTAACATTTTTTTTTAATTTTGTCCTAAATCTAAATAAAGATATAATTGAAATATAAATTATTATTTTTTTATAACCCGGTAGATCAAACTGTAAAGTAAAAAAGTTAAGGATATCCACTGTAAATAGTGTAAATAAATTGTTTATTTATTTGTTGTTAGTAATAAACTTTGTTAAATTTTGTTATTTCAAAAATTTTGTGTCCGAGTTATTTATTTCTCCACATCGCTGCATGAAAACACGATATATGCATAATAATCGAAACAAATATATAATTTTGCACAAAAGATAAATAGATAATTATTTAAGAAATTAAATATTTTATTGGTATTCATTTAATTAAATAACTATAATCTTACATTATTTTATTGGTCATAAATCAGTTATCACAATATTATATTAAATTATATGCCATCAGTTGCCACACATATTTTGTTTGTCAGATTATTACAATGCTACCACGTATTTATTATATCATTACATGAAGATATAAGATCATATTATATTATTTCATTATTTTATTATGGTAATAAAATTATAGTAAAAAGAATAGATATACAGAATTAGTTAAACAATGAAGAATATTATTACTGTTATTTATTATTATTAGTTTCAGTGTAGTAGATTATGACATAAAATCCCTTCTCATATTTTACTACCGTATTTTTAAATTAACTTAGAATAAACTTTATGAACCTGAGATTATTTTATTTGAGCTGGATTATTATTAAATAGAAGATTAAGATTTAATTATTAGTTTAATCTTAGTAAGTAGAAGTTATTAAAGTTGTAAGAATACTATGAGTTTGTTATTTGAAATAGTAATAAGGGGGGATAGTGTTCTTATGCCATTGAGGTAGTATCCTGTTGGATATTGGCTCAATGTAATCTATCTTGTCACCTGTATTTTCACTTCAAGTCTCATGAAAATATTAAATATTTATTTAATTTATTTTTATAAACTGAACCTTATTCGTATTTCAAATTTGATCTAGTGAAATATTTTAATTTTAATGCTAAATATTTTAGTTATTAATTATTAACTGAGATAGAACCCGTTTTATTTCATATCATATACTATTCTGAAGTGAGGATGCACGAGATGTAGGTTAGAATATATATATATATATATATATATATATATACATATATATATATATATATATATATATATATATATATATATATATATTATAATCCTATCAATCTGAGTACTGTCCATATTAGTCAGTGTGAAATACTGCATAAAAATAAACAAAGATAAATTGGCAAAATTTTTTATATCTTTCTATTATTGAACTGAGAGAGGATAAAAAACAGCTATTTTCTTTCTTCTTTCATTATAAAATATTACAATATTGCATACAAGTTTATCCCCCTCCCTATATGTTGTTGAAGACAAACAATGGAATATTTTACTTGTGGGTATGAGATTTTAGAATCGTCTACATTATGGTTTAAGTGCTGATAAAGTGATGAAAACATATGCAAATGATCAATATTATGGGTTTTTTGATGGAAATTGTGTAGACAGGGGGTAGAAAAATAACAGAGAGATATAAAAAGGGGTCATTCAAAATTCATTAGAGGCGGTCATTAATTTTTGATGTGAAAAACACTATTTTGATTCCAGATTGCAAGCTGTACATATTGAAATAAGCAGTGTGGTAGAAGAGACTTTACAGCTAATTAAAATTGCAATGTCTATAACAGAAGATATGATAATATTTTCCTCCAGTAGTGGATTATTTATCATGCAAGGCTAAGCAACAAGTAGCACATTAGTCACAAAACTCTAAGTATGTAGTCTAATCCAATAAATAATGTTGAAGTCTGTGGAATTAGATTGCTACAGTCTTGAAGATGTTAGCAAAGAAAATAAAATGTATTGTGCCATTAAATTGCTGAAAACCTATTGATATCTACATGCTATACATCACAATGCAGCTATAACTACCATTTAAGTCTCCAGAATGTGAAAAGAAATCTACTTACCAAATGAAATTATGAAGATGGCCACAACTATAAACAAAGAAAAAAAAAATTTGAATACCCATGATTCATGACTTTAAATATTTTTAAAAGTAAGATATTCATATTATTATATTTAAAAAGCCTTAGACTTAAAATTCAAAACGTATTAATAATTTGAGACATGTTTCATTTTTTATCTGCATTTGGGAGTCATTAGTATACAGATGGAACCAATTTACATATATTTTTTTATATTTTTGTTAATAAATTGTTAAATTTTTGTTTTTTCAATCCATTTGTTTGTTTATAACTCCATTAAAATTGTATGATGTCAATGCACATATGCTACTTATGAATCATATACAATTTTGAGATAACATGTGAACCATTGGGGAATATGCTGGAGTGTCATGCTAATAATTGATAGTGATGATGATCATTATTTCATTAGCATTCTCAATAACTTTCTCTATTGAGGAGGTTTGGTGCCCAGAGTTTCTTTTTTGATTAAAACCTAAATCAAATAAAATACTGTTAGGGATACTTATGATTATATACCCCCATCATCATCATCATCACATTGGTTACAAAATCTTTATATTATTGGAATTTTATTAACTATACAATGTATTTATGTATACATCTGGAAAATATTATATATGGGTGTATGCATTTTAGTATCATATATCTTTTCTGTATCATTGGTTTTGGGTTCAAGCCCATGCTTACTGAGGAGTATTTACCATTACAATATATATATATATATATATATATATATATACTGTACCTAACTGAAGTGTCACTTAGTTCCAAGAGGTAATCAAGGTTATCTTAGCTTAACCTTTTGTTTAAAATTTTGGATTTAAAAAAGTATAATGATGATAAAAATGGAAATTAAACTAGTTAATTATTAAAATAGGATAATCTAAATATTTTAATAGTGTCAGTTGTTTTGATAAGGGATGTTAGGTCATAATTTAACATAAGCAAATGTTAAAAAATAATTGTGAATTGATAAATAGTATTAAATGTATTCTAAAATAACTACTGTATAATCCATTCTAATGTTTAAAGAATAATAATAAGATATTATTATTAAGTTGGAATAAGTAAGTAATAAATTTTAAAAAAAAATGATATGTAAGTTTTTATTTAAAAAAAATAAGAATATTAGTTATTAGTTTTGTAGTTTAACATTCCAGTTATAAAAATTAATTGGATTAAATATTTATTAACATTTTATTGTTGTAATTCTAAAAATAATTTTAAACAATTAATGTAAGACCAGACATATGTGAGAATATGTGCTTGCATAGATATGGAAACATAAGAATAAAAAAATAATTTAGCTCCCATATTGTTTAAAATAAGTAAATAAAGCAAATGTATGGATAAAATTATTTTTAATGTAATATTTAAGGGTTTAATAAAGGGTATAACTTTAAATTTTATATTTCTTACTACTGTGTTGTATAAAATATTAAAAAAAACAATTGTTGTATAATATTTGTAATATTAAAATTTTGACTTTGCAGCTGAAGGGCACATGGTATGGGAAAATTATATTGATTACATTAGTAGATTGATTCCACAGCTGGTTTGTCAGAATATTAAAATTTAATGACAAATAATTTTATTGGTTTTTAAATGAATTGTAGGTGGATGAAAAATTGTGAGATAAAATGGAGATCGAGGGACCATCCAGGGGCTGATCTTATTTTGATTCAACTGGTACTGGATCTTAAAAATTTTGTTAATAAAAGTAATTTTTTTTAAGAACTTGATATTTCTAAAAAAATACAAGTCTGTCTAAAATATTTAAAATCGTCCTGTAGTGATGGAGGGCTAAAAAGAAAAGGTAATCTGTTTTTCTGACAATTTGAATTTCAGTCGAGGCATAGAAATTATAGTAAAAAAATGTCTAGAATAAATAAAGCGTCTCACATATTATATGACATTAACTTGTTTAATTTTTTTTACTTGGAAATAAGATTAAGGAACAAACTATTAATCATTTCCATAGATAATCGTTTGGTTGTATTAAACTATTTGGAAAATAAAATACTAATTATTTTTCCTGTTAGATTAAAAGTATATGTAAAAAAAAAAAAAGAATTTTTTTTTTAAAAGTTTAAAAAGAACATTATAAAGAAGCTGCTATGTTTGATTACAGTGAAACTATAAAGAAAGATTTTTTTTTAAAAAAAAAAGGAAAAGTTATTACTTATATCTTGATATATATGAAAATGATTTGTTTAGCTAAACGCAAACAGATAATATATACATTTTAAAAGGATAATTCTTATTTACACAGTAAGAAAGGACATGTATTTGGAAATAAAACTTTAAAGCAATTTGTAAAAATTAATAATGAATTTATAGTTATTGAATACATTATAAATGGTCATACTTGCCAGTATTTAAAAATAACTTTATGACATTAATTATAGCATATAAACGGAGAAATGTCTTGAACAGTAAAAAATTTTTACTCTCATATTTAAAAGAAAGCAAAGAAAATTAATTTTAAAAATAAATACATCTTGGAATATTATTAGGAAAAGTAGTTAAGAAAAACTATATTTCAAAAGAAGCGTTTTTTCCAAAAGAGGATAAAGAAATTCAAATAGAAAGATATTCTTATTATTATTATATGCAATTTTGAACTCGGGATCCTATAAATAAATTAAAGTGTGTTCAGCTTATTCTTATTATTTAATTTATTTTTTTTAAATTGTTTAAAAAAATATTATTAATAAACTATTGAACATTTTCGTTTGGAAATGATTGTCATGTGTATAAATGTATTAATTGAAGCTTCGAATTCAGATAAATATCTTAACCTGGATAAATTGTCTACACATTATGAAATGGAAAAAATCATTATGGAGCCGAAATATGAACTTGAATTAATGTATTATTTTTTTTTATGGTCTGCTTTATTGGTTTAAAAAAAAACATATAAAATATTTATGCTATTAATTTTTTTTTTAACACTTTTGCATAAATATACAGGTAAACTAGGGTTATAATTTTAAAATGAAATAGGTTTATTTGAATGAGCAAATGTTTTTTGCCATTCTTAAGTAGATTTAGTTTATTTATTAAGCATTACACTAGCTAGTTTCTATTTAATAATTTTATTATAGAGATTTAAATATCACAGTCTTATTTTCATATAAATGGGATGTTTTATTCAATTTTTATTTTAAATTTACTAAAGAAGTTTATCAGAGAATATCCATTCATTTGTTTTATGAATGTTATATTAAGAATAACTACAAATATTTTATATTCATTGAGAAGTAAATATTCTTGCATTTAATTTACAATTTTAAAAGTCCACTAGTTATTATATTTTAGCATTTAATATTTTGTTATGTGTGCATTGTGCCTTGCCTAGAATTTTATATGCATTTAAGTTTAAAGTATTTTCTACAGTAGTCATTTGACACATAGTTTGCTTTGTTGGTTCGAACATTGGATATACGTTTTGTATTTTATAAATTTCTTGGAAATAACTTAGTTAGTTTAAGTGAAGTATATATCTTGCTATTAGTTAGTCTTTGTTAGCCTCAAGAGTTAGGCTTAGTTTATAATTTTTGAATATGCTTTATGGAGTAGATAAATCCTCCATCCTTATTGTATTGTATTTCCATGATTTGATAGTGCTTGTCCCCAAAAAAGAGGGTATTGTATTGTATTTTTCAGTGATGATGATCACATTTATAAGCATTGGAAATCCCATGAGAGGATTTGCTTTTCTGGTGTGTGTTCCTGTTCCCAAATGTACTGAAGATGAATTCCAGACATCTTACTTCTGCCTCATAGTTAGGTATTTTGGAAACCACCACATTCTTTTCCAGCTCTGAGGAGCCTAGTATTTTTATATTTTTTGCCTATCATTCATGATGACTTAATGCTAATTCCACCACAGTAGGTGGTGATGTTGCATTTGTTTTATATTTGTGATGACAAGATATGCTTGTTTGGGGAAAGGTATTTCTTCAGGTAGTTGTAGCTAATTTAAGGCTCATAGGTATATCAATGTTTGAATTGTGTTGTTATGATAGTTTTATCACGCACAAGCTAACCAAAAAAAGTTATATTTATTTTAAAGTATGTTAAATATGCATATGGTATAAATGGCAATTCACACATACTAATTTAATATTTTCATCCAGAATTTCGCCGCTGGATTTGTAAGTCTATTACATCATTATCTTTAAAACATTGAGGGAATAATTTTATGTGGACTAAAGTTATTTTTAAAAAAAGTATAATTGATCTCTGATGAATGATTGTCCCATACACTTAAGTTAGTTTAATTTTAATATTAGCTTAATCTGATTTAAACCTATCTCTAGCTGAGATAGTAGTTATATCTGTGAAACTAGTGATGATATTTTTAAAAAGTATTGTTGAATATGCTTATTCCAACTTAGCGTTTGTTAAGTTGAGGAGTATAAAATTAAGCTTAGAGTTTTCAATATAAACATAGTTGTGTGTGCCATTCTGATTATTAGATGACACAATAATGGTATAAATTAGTCTAATAAAGAAGAATAGTAGTGTGCTTATTAAGTACATTTGATAATTAAAGTTTAAGGTATTTTTGATAAAAATCTAATTATTAAAAGAAAGTAATATTGAATAACCTTTGTCGGTTATTAAGTGTATTAATGTAAGTTAAATAAAACTGTTAAGAGTCCAAATAATTATATTAAATCTTAGTTCGGTATTGGCATTGTTTGTATTCTACTACATTTGTAAATATTTCTTCTCATTATTAATAAATCAAATTATTATTATTTCAAAAGTGTTGTTTTATTTGTTTTGCTTTTATATGAGAATATATTATTGTCTTGGGTTCCAAGTTCACAAAATCTTAAAATGTAAAAGTTATTGAATCTTCAATTTAGAAATTTACAAATATATTCTAAGTTAATTAAATATAGTTAATATTGTCTTGAAAATTAAAAAAAAAAAGCTATGTTAAAGTAAATGATTCTCATATTGAATCATAAATACAGATAATTGCATTATAGCAGATACCTAATTAAATATTTAGTTAAAAGTTTATTTTTTAAAATTAGCAGTATATCTTTCAGACTAAAGATTATGCAATATCAGATTAACAATATTAGTACTTCATAAGAATATTTTAATTAATATTATTTTAAAAGCTGCACCTTATCTTATATTCACTGCACCTCATCTATCATCATCTTAAATCTGATATATTTAAAGAATTCTAATTCATTTACATTTGATGTCTTTAATGGTTGTCTGTGAGTATGGAAAGGCAGTAAAGGTACCTTTGCTCTTTTCTCTGCTCAAGTAATATCTTACATAATAGGCCATTATTAGTTAAATTTAAATTGATTCATTAAATTTTGTGAATTAATATTTGTTTTGTTTATTACTTTAAGATTGAACATGTTATAATTATTTTATGGTCAGCTAAGATGTCACTTATTTATTTATTAATCACAGTAATTCTTTATTAGGCAACTTAACTTAAACTTTAATTTCACACAAGAGTATTAGTTTTAAAATCCCTGAGCTTATTTACTCTTGTTGTTTTAGTAAATATAATTCTGAAGATAATATTTTAAAGCAAAGCATCATAGGTCTTATTCAGAGAGTGTATAATCTATTAGTAGGACTAATATGGTAAGCATTGAATAATAATTTAGATAATCTTTTGTATGGTTTATTAAAATATTAATATGCTGTAGTAGTTATAGTTCATCAGTATTGGATTTGACCTTTATTTGATCATACATCTCTGGATCATCATCTCTTTTCTTTAAATTTATTGTAACCCCACTGAGCCGAGTCATTTAGAGTCTCTCAATTATATTTTATTTCATTTCATTTCAATTTTATTCCATTTCTTTTCATGTCATTTCTCATATCTTTCTATCATCTCAGCCATTTAAAACATTCGTTAAGAGTTTCTTCTATCATCTCATTTCATTTCTCTCTCCTTTATTCCATCTTCTTCTTATATAACTCTCTTTCATATCTTTTCATCATCTCATTTCTTTTCTCTCTCCATTACATATATATTTCTATTACTTTTCCCCATTTCTTTTCCTCCTCAATTATTTTCTTTTCCATCATTTATTCTTACCATTATCAATATCTCCATTTCATTATTAGCATTTTCTCTTTTTCTCTCTCTCTTCTCTTTCTCACACCTCATCTCATTCTAGTAGGTTACAATAGATAGATAGATAGATAGATAGATAGATAGATAGATAGATAGATAGATAGATAGATAGATAGATAGATAGATAGATAGATAGATAGATAGATAGATAGATAGATAGATAGATAGATAGATAGATAGATAGATAGATAGATAGATAGATAGATAGATAGATAGATAGATAGATAGATAGATAGATAGATAGATAGATAGATAGATAGATAGATAGATAGATAGATAGATAGATAGATAGATAGATAGATAGATAGATAGATAGATAGATAGATAGATAGATAGATAGATAGATAGATAGATAGATAGATAGATAGATAGATAGATAGATAGATAGATAGATAGATAGATAGATAGATAGATAGATAGATAGATAGATAGATAGATAGATAGATAGATAGATAGATAGATAGATAGATAGATAGATAGATAGATAGATAGATAGATAGATAGATAGATAGATAGATAGATAGATAGATAGATAGATAGATAGATAGATAGATAGATAGATAGATAGATAGATAGATAGATAGATAGATAGATAGATAGATAGATAGATAGATAGATAGATAGATAGATAGATAGATAGATAGATGGATAGATAGGTAGATAGATAGATAGATAGATAGATAGATAGATAGATAGATAGATAGATAGATAGATAGACAGATAGACAGATAGATAGACAGACAGACAGACAGACAGATAGACAGACAGACAGACAGACAGACAGACAGACAGACAGACAGACAGACAGACAGACAGACAGACAGACAGACAGATAGATAGATAGATAGATAGATAGATAGATAGATAGATAGATAGATAGATAGATAGATAGATAGATAGATAGATAGATATAATGTCACAAATAAAAAAAATTATGATAATTTATTTGAATTATGTTACCAGTCCATGGATTTTTTTCTAGAATCTAGCTTTATTTAATATATCTAGATTTTTGAATTAAAGTTTTTCCCCAATTGATAATTTTTCTACTGTGTAGATGCTGTCTATATAGGATTAATAATTTTAAGGGCTTAATATTGATTGGTAACCTTATTATTAAAACTACTAGTGAATCTCCTTGCTGGAATCTTCTAAATGTTTCTTTATGATATTTTGTTAATAGTAAGCTGTCAAAAAATTCATATTTTAAATAAATGATTTTTTTTCGTTTCAGAAATGATTAAATAATATTTTCATAATGTAAGTAGGAGTTTGTGTTATTGCTACTTATTGTTTAGAGACTTCTGAATAATCTAAAGAAAATGATTTTATTAATATTTTCCTGTATTTATATATGTTTGGATTTTTCAAAAATGGAGACTTTTTAGCTTGGATGACACAGCTTAAAAATACTATTCAATTTATAAATAACATGCTAGTTCTCAGAAATACTAATTGGGATAGTGAACCCAAACTCCAATGTGCTGCTACATTTAACATGTTAAAAATACAATATTTCAGTGCAGTGGTATAATTTTACAACAAATATTAGTTGTAGAATGGGAACTATTCTGTCAAATTTAAATGAGATGTGGTTGCCCTACTAATATAGAGGCACTAAAAAAATATTATTCATGAGTAATGCCCATAATATTCTGGAAACACAATGTGTTTGATGATAAAATATGGAGAGCTATATTTATATAAAGTATATAAATCTTTCTGAAAAAAACATATAGTAGAGGTTTTAAGCCAGTATTGTAAATATGAATGAACTGAATAACATGTGATATGCAAGGATTGATCCAAAAATAATTGAAATTTCTCTCTGATTTGTGCACCTGTTATATGTGCTTCTGCTGTTATATATGTCTTGCAGAAAACTTTCTGCATCAATCTGCCAAATGACATTACCATGTGAAATTACAAGATCACATAAAACATTATTTTGTAATGAGCATTTTGCATTTTTGTCTATTTTTTTATAATGATTGAAAAGTTTGATAAAGTGAAATTCTGTTTTCGTTTACAGAAAATGATAAGGAAAAAAATTGTAATGCTTGAAACAAATGACAAGAAAACTGATCTCATAAAAACACGAGTTTATGAATGATTTATTTGAAATGTTGGATTTACCATATCCCTAAAAAGCATTGCAAGTAAAGTCCAAAGTCAAGACAATACTGTTTTTTTTTTTTTACACAAACGGTATTTTTCTTTCAAATTTGCTTCATAATGTGCTCGGGCGTTTTATCTGCAAGTTCTAGAACATTTACTTGATGCAGTAAAATGTAAATATTCTGTTTTATGATGAAGAAAAGAGTTCAAGCTCCACCTTCACAAAGTGTGATCTCTTAAAGCCTTGAATGTGAAACACTTTTTAATTAAATTCAGCATAATCCAGCTTATCTAGCAGCTGTATTCGCTCTATCTCGCTTCTAGTTGGATTTTTAAATCTTTGGAATGAAAAAATTTCTCTATTTTTTTTTTACGATTTAGAAGTGGTGAAAAAAATGAGAGACATTAAAAGGTATCACGTTGCAAGTACTTCTAGACTAAGTTGAAAAATGAAAAACACGTTTAGACCGGTATATTGCATTAAATAAATAGTCATTTTGAAATTGATTAAATTTATAGCGCTTAAAAATAAATAAATATTTTTATTATAAAATTTCGTTTATTTTTGGGTATCCCTGTGTATGTAGAATTTTTATTATATTTGTGTTTTCTGAATTGATTTGCATAGTTATTGCAAAATTCATTTTCAATGTTGTTGTTTTTATATAACATTTTAGTTTCGTATTTTTAGAAACTATTTTCGTAAACAGGTAACTACTAATGCGTATGTGTTTATGTACACCTATAGAGAAAGAGAGATAGAGAAATATAGTTATAAAAAAAGAAAAAAACCTTTCAATGTTTATTTATTTTTGTATGCAATCTACAAATAAATATTAAAAAAAAAAAAACATTTATAGTATTTTAAAATTTTTACACTTTAAAGAAAAAATCACATTATTGAAAATAATACTGAATGATAAAAAATCGTTTGGAAATCAAATGATAGGACTGTTGATGTGTAAAATAAGTCTATTATTAACTTAGAGATGGATCTTTTAGCTAATCAGTTTTTATCTTTTATAATTCTTATAATTGCAGTCACAAGTTTTCAGCAGATAAGAAAAAAAGGATGATTGGCAGACTTGCATAAAAGAAATAGTTTTAAAAGAATTAAAAAGTAATAATAAAAATTCAAATCTTTGTAATATAATTTTATTTCTTAATATCTTTAATTAAATTAAATTATATAGATTATACAGCGAATATATATATAGTTTTTCAAGCAAAAAGTAAAACTTTATTTCTATAAAAAAATTTATGGGTATGTGCACGCGTGTACATTTTTGCCAGTACAGAAAAGTTGATATATTCAACCTTGAGCTGTTATTTCAGCACTGACCTGCTATAGTCTAACATCCAGTTCAATTTTTTTTTCATATATCAAAGCGTCAGCCGGAAAGCGAACCCGGGACAACTGCTTGTAAGGCTGCTGTGCTAACCACTCGGCCACCAACGCTTGACCAGTTCCAATTTTAAATGAACGACATTCGTTAAAGTTTTCTAATTTTCTTTTGGTGAAGATAATTAAGATATGATTGATATCACATTTTATATATATTTTTTTTAAAAAAATGCATTTCTTGTTAATATGCTCTATCTATAAATTTGGTATTCAATAAAACATTTGAAAAAAGATATTGTGTGGAAATTTTAATCCCTCTAAAATGATAACAAAAATCAAAAAATTTTCTCTTTAAGGACTTTTTTTACCAACATTCTTTGAAAAAAATGTGCATTCTTTTTCATTCAATATGATTGTTGAAATTGGATGTTGCAATGTAAAATGTGATCCCGTTTTTGTGAAAAGTTATATGCTTATATGTCAAGTTAAATAGACCACAATCAACACATTTATTTTTTATTCACTATTAAATTTAAATTATTTTTCCAGCCCTGATTTATTTATTTATTATTCTATTTTAATAAAAGCCTTTCATTTATTTCATTAGTCTATATTTATATTTCTCAATTTTGTTATAAAATATCTAAACATAAAAGTTCTATTGATTTCATTCCTTTTTAACTTTAAATTTCTCTTACTCTCTATACAATCTAACCTGTTCCTCTTTCAACATCCTATACAACAAAAATAAGTATTATTTTTTTTTTTATTATAAAAACAACTTTATTACAGCGAAAAATAAATGTACATAAGTAATACAAATGATTCTAGAGTAAAGAAATTACAAAATAAATAAATAAATAAAATTAAAAACAAAATAATTGGTAATATGAGAACTAAAGAAACAGTCTATAGTTAATTTAAAACTTGATAAAGAATATGAATACATTTGACTATAAGATAAGACCAATGCCAACTGAAGACATATAATACATATTAATAAATAAAGATTAAAGGAATAGGGACTTCTTAAGGAGACCAAAAAAGCATCCAAGTCTGATCAAACATAAATTTAGATGACATTGTACTGTCTCTGGCCTTAAGTTTTTTAAAAGTTTGTATAAAAAAAGATCCACATCTGGCTGTGGCAGAGTGAACAGTTTCTTACACCTGATTAACCAAACAGAATATGTCAAGAAGGTAGACATTCTGATGGTTGGAATGTCTCTTGAAATCATGCAATCCCTGATGGACATAATTTTATACAGGTCAACTTTACAGTTTTGATAAATGGTCATTTTGATTTTGCCAAGACCAATACAAGAGAGAGTGATGTGATCAAATGTCTCATCCCGATGGCAGCAGTTCATACACAGTGGATCTATGGCACCAAAGTGACTCCTCTATTTCAGGAACCAATTAGTAGGCATAGCTTGAAGGTTTATTTTGACTAGATAGTCTAAGAATTTTGGTTTCAAAGCCCAGAATTTAAATAGAGGAATAAGCTTCTGATTGGTAATCCCAAGCTTCGGCCTTATAGTGTTTACTTGTGAGTTAATAAGCTGATTGGCTTCCCACAGAGTAAGTTTGGAATTAAAGGCATTATCTGATATGTTATAGTGTTTATTAATGTCAAAGAGCAGGATGTCTAGCCAGCAAGTCATTGCAGGTGGAGGCCTGTCTGTAGGTGGAACTATGTCAGCAATTTGCAAGTGCCCATACTTTTATATCAGGTTGAATACAAGCATATGTGCTTTTTGAAAGCTAATGGCTGGAATAGAGTGGAATGACATCCCATTTAGCTTCCAAAGCTGTTGCATTTTAGCAATGCTAATGAATGCCAGTCGGCCATTCCAGAAAAGCCTTGCACACAATGTATTAATCTTCTTAATAAAAGATTTATAAACAGTTATGATTGCTAGATAATAGGAGAATCTTGTCATTACCTTCATATTAAGCAAGGCAGTCTTTCCTTGAAGTGAAAGATATACCTTGGAGAGGGTTTTGATGATCTGACAGATAGATTGTATAATTGATTGCTGAATCTCCTTAGACATTGCACATTGCAATTTATGGACAGAGAAACCCAGAAATCTCTGTGGCTCAGCAAGAAAATTAGATGTGATTTTAATTCCAGAGTAAATTCTCCATGTAGAGGATTTGGCTGGATTAATTTGAAGTTGAAGTGTGTTAGTAAAGTTGTTAACTATTTGGTATAATGTATTCAAGTACTTTTTGGAAGGCAAGATGACCAGCACATCATTCATGTAGGCTATTGAACTAATGGATCTTTTAAGTTGTGGCACAAAGACACCTGGGATCCTATTATTAATATCTATCAACAGAGGGTTTATATATGTTATAGACAAAAGGGTACTGAGAGGAGAACCTTGTAGTATGGAAATGTTTGGATTGAAACTATCTGTGTAAGATCCATTCAGAGAAATATAGATCTACCTATTATACAGTAGATTGTCCAGTATTTGTACAATCTCTGTTAAAATATTGAGGTCTATTAGCTGATTTAATAAAATGCTAATATTGACAGTATCAAATGCTTGAGATATGTCTAGTTGGACTGCAATTGGCTTGGAAAGTCGCTTAATGCGAATGTAATTGTATTTCCTCATATTCCTTTTTTTCTTCATAAATTCTCTAGTCTCAGTAGAAATTTTATTGGTTAATTGCTGCTTTTTTCTACCAGCTATCTTTGTTGCAGTTTTTAAAAGTGTATCAGTTATTTTCCTATTAATGTCATTCAAATCTGAATCATATTCAAAAATCTACTAATACTTGAAACTGATTTGTAAGTTCTAATTTAAATTCATTAGAATTTTTGTGAAGATTAAGAATGTCAACTGTAAATATTGTTTTTAATAATTTTTGTCTCTCTAGTTTTGCATTAACATGTATCTTACATCTTACTAATCGATGATCACTTCCTGTGTCAAATTTATTAACAACATTACAATCTTGAAATATGTATTTTCTGTTAGTCAAAATATAATCCAATTCTTCTGTATCTTCATTTGAATGCTTCCATGTCCATTTACTTTTAACATTTTTCTCAAAAAAAGAATTCATAATATAATGTTTTTCTTTTTCTGCAAACCCCACAAGCCTATGTCCTCTCTCATTTCTATTACCATAACCAAAATTACCTACAGCATTTTCATCTTTTATTTGTTTACCAATTCTAGCATTAAAGTCTCCCATAACAATTTTAAAATGTTGTTTACTCTGATCAAAAGCCTTTTGTACACCCATATAAAAATCTTCTACTACTTCATCACTATGAGAACTTGTTGGGGCATAAACTTGAATTATCTGCATTTGGTATCTGCTATTAAGTTGTAAAACTAATCTTGCCACTCTGTCCCATACACCATCAATCTCCACAATGTTATTCTTCCATTTTTATTTATAATGATTCCTACTCCACTTGTATTTCCAATATTTTTGCCTTTGTAGTAGAGTATATGTCCACTTTTTAAATCAATTCTTTCTTCATCTTTACTTCTAACTTCACAAAGTCCAATAATCTCCCATTTAATATAAGACAGTTCTTCTTCTAACTCTTGCAATCTTCCTTCACTTAAAAGTGATCTGCAGTTGTAAGTACCTAAATAAAAAGTCGTCATCAAATGGCAACCTGAATCCACAATCAGGGGATTCTTAGCACCCTCCACCTTTGGCCACCAACCACTGCCTTAGTTGGTGACTTTACAGCCTCCTGGGAATAAGGGCCATGATTTATTTTTGTCTGTCATGATTGTATATATAGGAATCTTAAACTTGGAGGTAAAAAGCCAATAAGCTCCCCACGATGGCTAATGCATGTTGGTCAGCAGCCCATCCATGTTCGTATACTATATAAATAATTACATAGTAATAACAGCTGCAATGACAAGAACATATGGAGTGGACATTAGGAATTTGCCCTGCTTGGTTCCTTTAAGGCCTTTAAGAGGAATCAAAAGGTCTCCTTTCAGTTAATAGCAAACTCCTTTCTGCAGCCATATATATATATTGTAACGATCCGGAGAATGGGACTTAATGTAAACTGCACTACAGGGCGCCATCTAGGCATTTGAACCTAGAAAAATTTATAAAGTAGGCAGATACGTCAGTCAAAAAAAAAAAAAAATTTTTTTTTTTTAAATTTTGATTCCGGTCGTTAGCCCATGTCACTAGCTCAGTGGAATAGCAGAGATTTAATAAGATAATCTAAGAGTATATATAAAAAAAAGAATAAAATAAGCCACTGCCAGTAATTAACATACAAAAATTTATTTACACACATATATATATAAGATTTAAAATTGTCTTAGTATCAGTTTACATTTTAACATTTAACATTATTTTTAACTTTACTTTAATTTACATTTAATTACTATTATATTATAATTTTACATTTTAATTAAGTTCGCACATATAAATTTATGAAAGCTTGTTTATAATGTTGAATATAGATCGGTTACATAGATTTCACGGTCAAAAACATTTCAAAAGAAACATAAACGATCAAAATACAAAATTATTGATTACTGACAATTGCGGAGGGAAATTTATATGTAACCCAATAGTATTCACCATAAGATACTTGCATTGTCACCAATAACTTAAAAGACATCCGAATAAATACATTTTAGATACTCACCGTAAGGTATCATTATTTATCGAATGTCTATATATTTTGATCAAATATGAAAACCCAAAACATACTTAACCGATAACCAATCCATGCAAGCGTCTATAAACAACTTAAATTTAATGCATTTTTATTTAGGGTCAAGTATGAATAGACCACATAGATTTGCTTTTGAAAATAAACATTCTATCCCTATTTAACCTTAGGTTAAAATTCGTAGTCAAACCGGCATCAATTCATCTGATATATCGATGTATTCAATGTAATAAAATACGGCAGCACAAAAAGTTAAGAGAAGAAATTGCTTCTCATGAGATAGGAATATTACATCTATCTGCAAAGAAGAGCAATAAAACAAAAAACTCCATAGAAAGGAACTGCGGTATCCGACTTATAATTCCTTCCATAGGCAAACGGAAGTGTGCGGCGTATGAAGCGATTCTGCCCGTAGCGAATCAATATTACATCTACTAATCACACCAATATATCCAATCCATTGACCCAATTTAACCACGAAACAAATAACCTAAGATTACCCTCCCCTAATATAACTTTACAAATCTATACAGCCATTCACGCCCGACTTAAGTTTAACATTGATATATTTTAATTTATCGGAAAACAGAAATCATAAATAAACTTAAAGAACAAAATTAAATAAATGGAAATGATTTTACACAAATAAATAAAAAATACATCAAATAACATTTTAACTACTTTAGTCAGATAGGAAACTAATGCAATTATTTTAAATACGAAAAGTTTTTAATTTAATGTTCATTAATTGTAAAGTTCTTACGGTTTTAAACAGTTCATCTTTATCTGTCGTTTGTAAGTTTGAACGGGAATTCCCACGCCGTCCTGAAGATATTGGTATACATTTAGCCGATGTTTTATTTATTCATTCGGAGGTTTTTTAATTTAGTTGGTCCTCAATGTAGAAAATGATAGTTCATTTCTCTTTCTTTCTTTGGCAAAACTGAAGGAATTGAATCGTGCGTCTCTTCAATTCCTTCTCCCGCACCTCCGCACTAACACCTATCTGTCACATCGTAATAATCATAATCACTCACTAATTAATAATTTCCAAATTTTCCTTTTATACGTATTCGAAGGATTGACTTGGCATTATGTCATCGATGTGATGATCCTTTCACTGAGGTCTGATTTCCCGATGGATTTCTTTCGTTGGCTATTTGTTTCTATTGTTTTCCTATCTGACCGATGTTTTTACATTTAAATGCCCAAGGCTGGTTTACATTTAACTAATTAACAATCATTTCCATTTCTGATTAATTAACCTGTTTTCCAAATCAAAGATATATTTTTATCTCTCAATCTTTTTAAGTTTTTGTTTTTAAAATACCTTTTCTATTTTTAATACAGTTTTATTTTAATAATTTTTTTTTATCTGTGCAATTTAATATATACGAGTTTAAGATGATATTTAATTTCAATTTTTAATTCTTAAAGAAAATTTTTAAATGCGAACTTTTTAATTTACTTTCATGTTTAATAAATATAAAAAAAACAATGTAACGAACGTCTGTGCTTGTTACAATATATATATGCTTCATGTATATATTTTGCTATTAAGTTAAAAATATTAAGGCATTTTAAAAAAATATAACATATGAAAATATTATAAAAACATACATTTTATTATAAAATTTAATTATGAGTTGGTATGTGTGAAAAAAGATAGGGTTCAAATCAGCAAAGAAAGTTTAACTTTCTAATTAATTAAAAAAAAACAATTGATATTAAAAAAATGTAGATACTAAATTCTAATTTAGAATTTATATTTTCATGTAGCATTGTCATTACATTAAAGGATGACAAAAGTGCAATTTCTATGAATTTGATAAAAATCAAAAATTCAAATTAATTAAGAAGTGCAATTAGTAAAATTTCAAAATTAAATTGCATTGAAATTGTAATCTATAAGACTCTTTTTAGATAGTAAAGAAAATAATGTTCTCTTTTGTACATCAATTAATCAATTTGGAAAGATCCAGATGGCTTTGTTTTTTTAAGAGGTATATACAGGAGCAAGGAAAAGAGAAAATTATAGTAAACTTCTTGAAGAGTTTTTTTTTAAGCTGTTAAATTATATCATGCTATGATTCTTGCATAGACTACTGCAATTTCTCAGGCTGTCTCTGTGAAGCTGAGTATGGACTCCCCTAGTGCTATAACATGCAATCCTGTTAAAGTCCCTGATTAAAATTGACCATCCAAAGTTTCCGACATAGATCCTGCCCTGCCACTTGTACATCATGCCACAAACCATTGAAAGTATCCAGTAAACAACTGAAACCTCTTATTATTCCCTTTTCTTGTTTAAATAATTGTATATTAATCATTCTGTAAAATGTGTTTCTTACCATATTATTTAGTATCTTATTGCATCATTTAAATATTTTCTTAACACACAATTAATTGTACATAGTAAGGAAGATTGACTATTGCAATATATACTCAAATCAGATGGAGTTAAATTTAGTAAAATATTTCCATGATTAAAAATTTGAATCCAGTAATTCGGTCAAATCAAGACATTTAAATCTCTCCTTATTGATTCTAATTTGTTCTTTTTTTTAATTTTATTTGCAATTTTAAACTTGTATATTTAAAATCGTTTTTTTTTAAAAGGTCATTTAGCCATTAATACAATTACAATAGTTTATATAAAACTTTCAAATTTAAAAAATTAAGATCGAGGGTTAAGATGTTAAAGCAAGCTTTATTTTCTTTTAGAAGGGACAAGTATATATGTATACTGCATACTGGTGGTTTATAAACAACCTGCAGTTTTAAAATAAATTTAATGTTCGAAGTTAAAACTTCTTTTCTTTTGACAAATATATATGTATACTATGTGATATGTTGGACTATTTCCATCATTTATGAGTGAATGTTGAATGTATAAAAAATTTTAAACTTTATTTAAACTTTCCAAATACAAACAACTTGTTAATAATTACACAATATTTCGATTTAGTATTATTCTCCATTCTTCTTCAGGTGTTGTGTAATTACTAACAAGTTGTTTGTATTTGGAAAGTTTAAATAAAGTTTAAAATTTTCTATACATTCAACATTCACTTATAAATGATGGAAATAGTGTCAAGCATTGGTAGCTGTGAGGTCAGCCGAGCTGCCTTGCAAGCAGTTGCTTGCAGACAGTTGTTGCGGGTTTACTTCCCAGACGATGCTTTGACATATGGAAAAAAAAATGATGGAAATAGTATAACATATCACATCTTATAATATACCATCATTACAAACCTTCAGACAAATATATGTATACTGTACAATATGATAGTTTATTCTCTAAAAGTTTTAATTCAATTTAATATATTTTTATTGTAGGCTATGACCTATGTGATGGATCTCTAATTAAGCAGGGAATAAATTTTATGATAAATATTTTCAATAATTAGGTAGGCCTTGATTTAGCCTATAGAATAGATGTCTCATATTTCAAACTTATATCATGATGATTTATGCTTTATTTATATAGATTTAAATTTAAGTCCAAATAGTTATTATTTTATATAAATTTGACATTACTGGGTTGTTTAATTTCATGTTTATTTCCTTGCATTATTCAGCAGGTGTATATCCCTGCTTTGGAAGATTTAATTTGATGGATTCTGTTTGTCTAAGTTCCATGCAAATGCAGGAATATTCATTTTATTTTCCAGACCAAGGTCTTATTATTTTTTGTTACCAGTGCAGTGGATGCTCATTCCTTCATTTCATGAGCCATTTAACTTCGCAAATGCAAATATATTCCTGTCATTGCCTTATTATAAGACTTGGATATGACATCAGAGAAGTGATCACATTCCAGTCTACTCATTATTTGTTTATTACTTTAGCATCTTAGTACTGCCTTCCTTGTGTATATTAAAGCTTGATATTTCAGCATTTATTGACCATGATCATGAGAGTTATGCATTTATCTATTTAACCATATTTTTCTAGAATTAATTAAACTCAACTTATTAATTATTATACCTGCTTGAGGGACATCTGCCCCAAAGATCAAAATAGATACATCACCTGAGGTCCCTTATTTATATATATGTTATACAGTAAAACCTTTACATGTGTAATCATCAATTAATGTAATTTTCACTATCTTATAAGTCTAGCTACCAAATTGAATGGTAGCCATTTCATTTATTTGTTTGTAAGTTTAAATATTAATAAAGTGTTTGTACCTTTTATGTACATTCCATTGTTTGTCTTATTTGCCACAGGGAAATAATATAGTTAATAATCTAGTTTTAAGAGTCTCTGCCCCTCCCTGATTATTTAAGCCTAATTAAAAATGAAGTAGTATGTAGGTTGGAATGAGTTGTGGTGCTTTAAATCACCCTAGAGGTGATTTTGCTGATGTTGACTCATACTGACTGTTACAATATGTATAGAAACTGACCTAATATCGTATAAGTTTTATATAGCAATATGAGTTAATTTGGATTTGAAAGCCTAGTTTTAGTTTTAAATTTCAGTTATTAACTTAAATAATATAAAAGAGTGAAACATGATTACTATATGCATAAAGGTACCTGGGTTTGAAATCACTTTTATTACATATTTCATCATTTATTGATTAGACATTTATGAACATAAGTTAACAAATAAATAATGCCCTAATATTCTGACTTCAAATATATTTAGGCTATCTAACACATTTTTATTAGTGAACAACACTGAATAAATAAATATATTATGGGCACAAACATATAAGTTAGAGAAGTCACACTATCAATTATAGGAATAAAATAAATTACTAACTTTGGCTGTCAAGAGAGTAACTTTAAATAGCTCCATAAAATAATTCTTTTAAATATCTATCTTTTTCATACATTCAAAATAAAAATAACTATTCTGATTATTTGATGATTTAAAGCAGTGGTCTTCAACCTTTTCACACCTGCGGCCCGGCAAAAATAAGGATAAGATTTCGCGGACCGGCAGAAGTTTACAGATAAATTTTCGTAAAGATGTAACCTGCTTAGCCTTAGATAAGCATAATTGTTATAACTGACCAAAACAGCACACTAGTTATTGTGTATTGTAATGGTGTTGCTTACCTTCACATGCTGAACACAGAAAACAGTACAATACCAATCATTCTCATTAATGTGCTTGCATTTCTATGTTTATTATTTCATTGTTAAAACATTCAAGAATAAAATGATATTCACCTGAATGTTAGAAAATATCATAGCTAGTGTAATTACATGGCAAAGATTATGATAAATGTAATATCTGTATTTAATGTTAAATATACAAGATGGTTATATATATATAGATGTTGTCTTTTGGTAGTAGTAAGGGCATAATAGAAATCGCGTAATTAATCACTGTACAGTCAAAAAAAAATTTGCTGTATTTTAAATCTGAAAAAATAAAACGAAACGTGTAAAAGTCTGAAGTTTTGATGTTATTGTAATTTTTTGTGTGTGCTGGTGTGTTGAAAGGATCAAAAAATGTAATTAATAGGAAAAGTTTTTTTTTAAAAATGGTAAAATAGATATCACGTAATAGAAATAAAGCCAAAAAAAAATTGCAAAGTTATTTTTTGTTTGTTTTTATTTTTAAAAAAAGGTTAACAGAAATTGGTTTTAAAAATAAAAGTTTTAGTATATTAGCAGTATACAAATAAAACCAAAAAATATCGCCTTATAGGCCAAAAAAAAAGTGGGCGTATTTTTAAACAAAAAAAAACGAAAATTGAAAAAGTCAAAAGTTTTGATCTTGTTTTAACACATAAACAATGCTGACAAGCAACCGTGATTGGCTATCAAAAGACAACTGGAGTTTGTTTAATAAAAAACCTTTTTTTTAAATTTTGAATTTTTTTAGAAAAATAATAAATTTAATTCTATCTCTCCATAAACATCTGTGATAAATAAAAAAACAAATTAATTTATGTATGATTGATTAGATTTCGTTTTTGTTCTGTTTCTTATTTTTTAACAGGGTAAAAATATAATGAAAAAATAAAGACTGTTTATATTAATTAAAAGTTTAAAATCTTATTATTTTGTCATTACTAACTTTCTTGCCTGTCTAACGTGACCCAGTAGAAAACTTCCATGGCCCAGCACCGGGCCATGGCCCAGTGTCGAAGACCACTGATTTAAAGCATGAAAGAATTAAAAATATATATTTCCTGATGTGTAAGTTTAATTATATTATACTTGCATATCTGCAAGATTATTTGCACTACGTGTGTGTGTCACATCTTACACTATAATTTAAGACAAAATCAATATATTTACATATTGTCAATTTACTTATGAATTATTGAATAAGTGTTTTACTACATACAATGTACCAACTAACAAATATAACACTTTTTCTAATTTAATATTCAATAAAGAATTTAATCTGACTATTTATCTAACCACCAACTAAATTACACATAGCTATGATTCTATGATAACACGAAAAATAAACATTCAAAAAAAAAATGTTAAGCACATGAGGAATAAATAAGATCTTTGGCTAATAAATCTAACGACAAATATTGGCTTCTTCATCTAACTTTGAGGTATACTATTGTTGTGGAACCTTGTCTCACCACCAGAATAAAGAGGAAAAATAACACTTAACTTCATAAAATATCCATTTTATAATGCATACATAGGCAATCTAGGAATCGACTTCACTCATGGAAAATACTTAGATATAATAAGAGAGAGAGTCCTCAATCCCAATAAACATAGAACGTATCAAGAATAACTTTCTTTCTCATAGCTATTTAATACCTTTCATTCTATACATTGAAAAATAAATATACATATAGGTAAGTCATTAATTTCTTCAATTCTTTTTGAATATAACATTATCAAAAATTAATAGAGAGAAACAGTTATAAAAATGAATATTTACTAATTATATAAAATAACTGCATAAGACACACATACATATGAATAAGAGCAAGAAAATAATTTCTAAATTACATAATATGCAAACATTATGGTAAAGTAAATGATAAACTGAAATTAAAATAAAAAACTTAGTTTATGACAAACTATTAACTATTTTAAACTTTTAAATGGCAATAATTATTATCAGCAAGTTTTACCATTTCTGACACAATATTTCTTTCATACATTACTCTAAGCCAAGTGCTCACTTCAAGATGATGGGCTGAGCATTTTGTGTAGAGAGCAGCATGAACTGTGTAGGAAGGTGAAAGAGGCATGTTTTATCATATCAGATGAACACACGATGAATAAAAAATAATCATTTTACACCATATCAAAGAAATGGCAAGTTTAAATGTTCTCATCCTGATTAGCATATTTTGACTATTTTTCATATTTTCACCTCAGAGAAAAAAATGGGGAGATTTTGCACTTCTTGAAAATGAAGGTTATTCCTTCAAAAAATTCCTATATGATGAACATTTCCAATTTAAATTTAATTCAGCAATCTCCAATGTTCTTAGCAACAGCTAATAGAATTCATTAATATAACACATGCAGTAATATATTTTTATATAATGATGGAGATATAAATAGATAGTTTCAGCTACGTCTCTTTTATATTTATCTTTTAACTAATTCTGGAAATACTTTTAATTTAACAATAATGTAAGCAGATTTCCAAAAGTAAACATTAGCTTTATAAATTATCACAGGTATAATTATTTTTGGTCCATTGTTAATTAATTATTCACGTAGATCTACAATTCCTCAAGCAATAATATTTTTTATTTTATATTAAGTCTGTATATCAAGGAGAACAAGAAATATGTAATATTAATATCCTTCTACTTGATTTAAGCATGTCATATTAAATAAATACTAGTAATTAATCAATTATTTATAAGCCATGCATTCACTTTGTTAATAAAATAATTTATAAGCATGAATAACAAGCATAATTATTATCATGGAATAATTCAAATATATAGCATAGAAATATTATACTTACATTTTTCCATTTTAACTTGACTTTTATACAACTAAAGAAGAATTTAAATGAAGAGTCAAAGATAGGTTTTGTTAAGCAGTCCTGCATAAATTTCCTTAAGATATTATAAAGTTCACACAATTTTATTAAAAGATTATAAATTTCATGCACTTTCATTTTCTTCTTAATAATAATAACAGATACAAGCAAACAAAGTAGATTAAATTTGTCAGCATAGAAATACATTTTAAAGATGATAGAGTTAATTTAATGTTTAACTGAGTGGAAAGATATGAAGAAAAATATACCTTTCTTATAATTTAGCCTGACATCCTTGCTTAAAGCTGTTTAGTAGCTAAAATTCCCATAATTTCTTTTATAAAATAATAATGTTTAAAAGTTTTCACTTTGGAGTTTAAACTGACTTGATTTCTGGAAGAAAAAAAATGCACAAAAAAGAAGTGGCAGACAATGAACAAATGACTGAATGAATAATCACTGAATTTCTATTACTAACTATTACTTAAATAAATTTCTTTTCTATCAATCAAGAAGTCATCTTATCCTCCAAAGGTTAGTTTCACCCTTTGCACGTAAAAAAATCATTTTGATTTTCTAAATTAAATCAAACCAAATAATATATATATATATATATATATATATATATATATATATTGGTTTGATTGTAAAAGATTATTGTATATATATATATATATATATATATATATATATATATATATATAAAATAATCTTTTACAATATTGAAATAAATGAATATTAATTAATCAGTAAAACAAAATAGTTGATAACATAATTTAATTTGTCAAATAATTCACTAATCCAGACAGATATCCATTAATTACTCAAAATATATTTACATCTGTTATTAGAGATATTTATTGTAATTTTAAATGTTTTATTGTAGAATGTAAAATTTTATATTGTAATTAAATATAAAAATGAAATTAAAAGATGATACAGATATGCTGCTATATGAATACTAAGTTATCCTGACTAATATATGACAGATATGGCTATGAGTTAAACATACTTCACTGACTATATTACTTATACATGGATGAGTGTGCCAATGAATAAACAGGTCAGAAAACCATCCAAACAAACACCAACTACTATTCTACAAATAAATAAAACAAATCTATATTAACTTAACTTGCATATCAACAATTCCTGTAATAATCCACTCACTCCCCTGTTTTGCATTAAATAATTCATCAAATATAATCATAATAATAAATGCTTATAAAAATTCCCAACTAACATTCATAAGCAACTCTCACATAAGGTTTTTAGATCATTAACAAAAAAGTTTTAAAATTTTAGCACTATTTCACTTTTTTTTTTAGATATATGTAGTTATTCACCACTGACACAGTATACTTTAATTACTTGTGCCCATTCATAAGGTCACAATATATATTAAATTTTGATGAAGAATTTAACTCTTGACATTAAAAATTGCACATTCAAAGTTTATTTTAAGGGAAAACAACAAACAATATTTGATTTTTTTTTTCAATTGGGATATTATTTCAACTTTTTAGTGGAAACTTTTTTTATTCAAAATCAACATTGACAGAAAATCATCTTGTAGTCATGTGATCTCAATGAATACCAGATGATAATGTCAACATATTTCTGGCCTAGTTCATGCATATTAATTAGTAAATATTTATAGATTGCTCATATCCATCCAGCAGCCATCATCATGTGTAACTAAGTGAATGATTTGTAATTTCATATATCCTAAATTTTGAATTCAATCAAAATTTTTGCATATCTGTATGGTCTCATATTTAAATTGAAACTGTGTAATGCAATTACATTTTAGTGAGCTCAGTTATAATCTAATTATAGGCAGTTTTAACTTTTTGGCAAGATAATTTTATGTATCAGTTCTAAAACTGTCTTGCAAATTAAAGTATTAGGTAATTTTTTTTATTTAATAATGCTGTGTTTTATGAAACCATTGTTTATAATATTATCATATCATATCCATTGTTTTTCATACCAATAGTTTCATTTCTGAAATTTAATAAAAATAGTAAAGGAAAACTTAATAATTAAATTTTAATTATTTATAATGCAATAATAAACTGAATTTAAATGCTCTCCCAACAAGTTATTTTTTAGTGGCCAGCAAAGGTTTTGTTAGGATTTCATCTCGGTGTCAGTTATGTGGATTGTATGATGAGACAATATTCCATATTTTCTATATTTATCCTGCTCTTAAGTTGATTAGGGACTTCATTAATGCTAATGTCTATCTGGATTTTAGGATGCTCTTTCTGTTTGTAATACTCTCAAGAAGGGATCTTTAGCAGCAACAAGATTATCCATCTTTCTTACATTTTTTATGGTTGACATGTTGCAGGCTCATCTTTGGTCATTCTCAGGACTTGGCTTTAACTGTCTTTATCAAGCTTTTTGACCAGATCAAGCAGCGAGATTCTGTACTTTCGCCTGTGACTCTACATGACGATACTTGGGTCAAAATTTCATTTTCCTCTTAGTCTTACTAAGATATCTTTTTCTCTGCACTGACCTTTTTTAAATACTTTCTTTTCTTTTTTGCTATAATAAGTTTCATACTGAATGCTATGTAATCTTTTAGAAAGTTTAACTGTATATTACTATGTTCAATAAATTTATTTTAAAACAAATAATGCAATAATAAAATGTCATAAGCAAATGAGGAGAATTTTTTAATTTTTTTTTTTTTAATTTAATATTATTTGTCTTTTTCATTTGCTCACAAAAAAAATGAAAGATTATAATCTTATCACATTATTCTCTGTAATGGAGAAAAAAGAATGGATGAGATATTTAGTCTTGATTTATTTCTATTTTTCCTTTAAAAACAAAAAGAGAACAAATTACTTTGATTTGATATTTCTACTTTACAATTAAAAAAAGGAAGAAATAATAAAGTTATTTAGTCTTTAGAAAATTTTATCTTTTTATTATCTTTTATTTTTATTTATCATTAAAATAATAATAAAAAAAAAATTTTAAATAATTTAACATTAATTCTTTTTGAAATAAAATTGCTAATTACTATCTATATTTTTTTTTTTTATCTTTAATCTATGTGCACATATTATATATACATGTTGAAATATCTATACTATATGTATGTGTTATAATACATACTACATATTGTTTACTGTTATCTTTGAAACTCAGTACTCAATGCCAAAGCTTAGAATCAAATAGTTGTGGTTACAAAAGAACTATTGTATATATATAACTTTACTTTCAAAGTCTGCAACTCTTAATAAATTTTGCATTTTTTAAGTTTTAGACACTTTAATTTTAAAAAAATCATTTGATAAATATTATTCTAGCTTAATTTTTACCAATTATTGTGTTTATGGAAGTATGCAGTAGAAGATAAAGATATAAATATTCTTAATCAAAAAATCAAAATTTAAAAAAAAACTCAGAGTATGATTAACTGTTGAAATAAAAATATGATTGCTGATTAATAATACAAATACATGTTGCTTCTTTTAAAAACAGATGTTTTTAACTAAATATCACAGAGTCCTATTAATTTGTTACATATCATCATCTACAAGCAACTGAATTAAAGACATTTTGCTTCGTTTTGCTTTTTTTTAGTTTCTAAATATAGATAATCAATCAAATATTATGTATGTGCCTAACTATTACTACAATAATACCTAGATTTAACACTAATGTTTGTAATGTAATATCATAGTTCAGGGGGTGGGCAATTATTTTGGCTCAGGGGCCGCAGAGGTTAGTGGAGAGCCATATCGGGAGCCATTTTGTGGAAGTGAAGATTAGCGGAGGGCCACACTTTTTTCCCAACACAATAAACACACTGCTTTATTCCCTGTATTACCAAAAAAATATTTGTTTGTCCATTCTTTATTAAACACATGACATTCATTACCAATTTCACATTTTTTGGAGGGTTCATGGTTTCACTAAAGTTGGAAATGTATATATTTGCTAATGCAAAGACAAAATTGAAATTAACCAATCAACTGGAAAAGTACTGCACATCATATCTACACTGTGCATGTGTATTGACATGGCCATCCTAGTGGAAAATACAAGATGAATCTTCAGTCATGCACAAGAAGAAAATCTCAGTTCATGGCAGATTTTTCTGATTGTCTTGGTAGACTACATAAAAACTCTTAGCAGGACACATGTGGCCCATGGGCCGCTATTTGTTTACCCTTGTCACAGTCTATTATAATTATTTATTTTAACTCTTCCCACTACAGAATAAAAGTTTCTTCAATATCAATTTAGAAAAAACATTATTGGAGAAGTCAATATTCACCATGTGAGCAGGGATGGTTTGCATTTTATTTTTATTTTTCATTCCAGATTTTAAAAAATCTACATTTTTGTGGAACATGAACACTAAATTCCCAAGTTTTATTTAGAATCAAATTTTCAAGTCATAGACATAGTAAACCAATATGTGAGATGGGTAGATAAAAAAATAAAATAAAACACTTAATAAGTTAAAAAGTAAGGACCTTATCCTGTCTTCAAAAGTCCTCTATAATGAGACATGGAATCTCTTTCAAATACCAAAAATCACCTAAGACATAAACAATCACACATCCATTAGAGAGTCTCCAGGGGATTAAACTTTAGATCCATCACAGATTCTCAATCAGGATGTCAGAACTTCTTACCAAGAAAGACAATGTATTCACATATTCTTGAATAATCAATTATTTTACATTAATAAAGTTATTTTTGAAATTAAAAATAATAAATATAACGATAATATACAGTCTTTCAATGCGCACAAGTATTTTCGCGGATTGAAACTGTATATAATAGTTAATTTCCGTTATTTTTATTTATTTATTTTTTGTTATTAAAATAGTTTTTAATTAACGGACAGTTTTATTTGTATTATATATATATAAGGCATTCATTTGACAGTAATTTGACACTAGTTGAAAGTAATAGTAAAGTTGACTGATAAAATTGTTTTGTTTTGCTTTTCAACTTAATTTATCTTATAATTTTGAGTAATACCTATCCATACATTTATACTTGAATGTTCAAAATCATATGCATTGAATCAAGTGTATGGGTGCGGATGCGCTTGACACGCACCGACACTCCCTAAATTTCTTTGTAATGATTTTTGTTGATTGCATTGTAAAACTTATGCCTCTTGAATCGTCTTGAGGCACAAATAAAGGCATTTAAAAGTAAAATATAAAGTTGAACATATATAGTAGTCATGTAATACATATAGATTACATATATGTATTAACAAGATATTTATAAACGCGCACCCACAGTTTCTAACACTACGCACTTAAATGACACTTATAAAGATATATCTAAATTAATGCAGAATTTCACAGATTTTAAATCGTTTTTAATAAGATATAAATGTTATTCATTCAGCTCTTTTTTATTAATGATGACAATCAAAAAAAGAGTATCAATTGTTGAGAGGCTGAATAGCACTGCATGAAAGATTTGAAGATATTAAAATTTATATAGAATTCCAGCAGCTTCTAAATCAATTCATAATCAACTTAATTAATTGATAGAGTGACATGTAATTTCCTTGATACTTATCAGAATTACTGGCCCATGTTATTTTGAAGGTGGGGTTCTTCTTACATTAATCAAAAAGTAAAATATAATATTTGTAATAATAAAAATAAATTAAACAAACATTAAAAAATAGAAATAGTATATATTTTTAAAATATTATAAAGGTAGTAATTAAAAGCTTTTTTGTGATTGTGTTTATATATATATACACATACACTCACAGTGTATTTTATTATATATGCTCATATCAATGTTTCATAAATTGATTTGTATATGCATTGCAAAACTCATCTCTATCTTGCATTGGTGGTCGAGAGGTCAGCGCGACTGCCTTGCACCTGCAGGCAGTTGCCCAGGTTGCGGGTTCGCGTCCCGGCCGATGCGATGACACTTTAAAAAAAAAACTCATCCCTATTATATAATTATTTTTCGGTCTATCTTTTTCTTTTTTGTAGATGGAATGGCTATCCTCATTTGTGAATGACTACTAAGATAATAACAATAAACACACACAGTGTCTGAATGTTTCTGATGTCGTCATTAACATGTCTACCTGCAATGTTCATAACTTGAAATTTAAATCATCAATCTCTAACTAGCTCAATTACAATTAAATTAATGTTAGTAAATGTGTATTCCATTATTGTTAACTAAATGATAAAAAAAAAAAACTTGAAAACCCTCAAATTGCTTCTTTAGTGTTTTTCTGCAGAGAAAACCTAACGGTCCTTCAGTAGACTATTTTAAAATGTTTTCTTTAAATAAACAGTATATATACATACTATATGATATATGATCAAGTAGCTTTTATAATTTTATTAAATCATAGGTAGTAAGTACAGTCGAGCGTTGGTGGTCGAGTGGTCAGCACAGCCGCCTTACAAGCCGTTGTCCCAGGTTAGCGGGTTCGCTTCTCGACCGATGCTATGACACATGAAAAAAAAATATATAGACTTGGTTTTTTACTGTAACCGAAGTTAACTAATTAAGAAGTGTGTGCAAAAAAAGCTGATTAATGCCAAAAATTAAAAGTCTGTCTTTTAAAGTAATAATAATAGGAATTGTAAGTAAGCAATAACAAAAAAATTGCTGACCAAATTTACAGGAGGCAATAAGCAGGCCTCTTACAGTTTTAACTAACATATATATATAATATCATAATTTTCTGTTTTAAAACAGCTTTTATAATTTTTAAAAAAGACAATCAGTTGAGCATTGTTTGTATTAGTTAAAACAAACAAACAAAAACTTGATAAGTATGCTTCTCATTCTAATAATATTTAAATTTTCTACTATTTATCAATGCTCCACAATTTATCTGACCTCTAATTTATATTCCTTGTTATTCTAACAAACGTTTTCTTTATCCATTCGTTTCACATATAACTTTATGTTTTTCAGGTCTTGGAATATAGTTTAAATCTTCAGCTGTTCTTTTATTCTCATTTTTTTTTAGTAATATAACTAAACCACTTTTATTTTCGCTTTTAATGTTTTTAATCATGTCCTGTTATACGTGTTTGTTTCCACACTCATATTTCACTTAATTCTTTCTTGCTTATCTCAATATACATATTTCTATATTTTACAATATCAGTTGTGGTTTCTGTGAAACTCTTCTCCTGAATATCCCCCCAAAAAAATTTTTTAAATAATCACTGGTGAAATCCATTTTTAAACCTTGTTTTTGATGTCTACATATATATATTTTTAATAATACATCAATTTTACTAAAAGCTATTTAAACCAGATTAATTATATTTTCATTCATATTAATAAATTAACCAAAATAATTGTAATTATTAACTAGTATTGTCTTTACTTTTTTTTAAATCATCAACTATAGTTTTAGTAGTTTTAACAATTATCTTAAATATTATTTTCTTGTTTAATCTGATAGTTCTTGTAGCATTTCTTGAAAGCTAAAGCATTACTTTTGAAAACCTCAATATTTGTAAAATCTAGATGACTTAAGTTACTTCCATTTATTACTATTCTCTTAACTTTTTATTCTAATATGTGAAATGCTCGTAAAACTGCTATCATTTAGAGAAATTCAATCATTTTATACCCTATCATTGTTAATTTTAGTGACCCAGTGAGCCTATTCACTGCTATTACATTTGAAAAAGTATTTTTATTCAGACTTTGTTATATTCTGTTCTGTATCTTGATGTTTCAAAGCAGAAATGTTTGTAGAATCAAACTGCTTTTTATAATCTATGAATTTAGTGCAAAATGGCAACTCATACATTTTTTTAATAATTTATTTTAATATGGTGTAATGATTTGCACTTTACTCTGTCATGAATAAAATCTGGATAATGAGTCTAAGACAGGTTAATCTTAATTATTTTTAAAGTACAAATAGAGTTTACATTTTGCTTTCTAATACATGGACTATAACTTATATCGCCATTCTATTATAAGAAAAAGATTAAAATTCCATATTAATCTGGATTCATCAGATAAATGTTGATGTGTGGACTGAAATATAAATAATATGATTTTAATATCATGTAGGCTTTAATACCAACAAGAGAAAATACTGTGATTACATCTATTGTAAAATAACTCTTAAGCTCAGCATATTTTTGACTGTATTAAATATTGTTTGTAGATGATTTGCGATGGTCATGGAAAATATTTTATATAGAACTAATTGATAAAACTGATAATTCTTTAGATTTCTAATATCTTTTTACTACTGCACTTTTCCAATTATTTAGTGTGACTATACAAAATTTGGTATATAGCTTAACCAATAATTTTATCTTTTTTATATATATATTTACAATGATTCTATCATTTTCTTTATAAATTTAGTGCATATTTCACATTTTCATTTAAACTTCTTAGCATTTTAAATATTATTTCCCTAACTGTAGAATTTTCTTCGTTATCAATAAAGCAAGTCATATATAATGTGACATTGCTTTTATAAGCTTGCATTTATAAAAATATAATACAGAGAGTGTACCAATAGCTCAAACAAACTCTTAATTGATAAGTGCAAAAATATTTAAAATCTTTATCCAAAATACTCTTATCCCCAGACCAATTGGTTACAAGCTTATGGCTCACTTCAGTGAGGAGCTACAATATTCAGACACTATATCTTTCTTGGTTTTTATGTTCTGTCTTTGTTTTGCTTTTTATTACTACAAAATTCTTTGCATAAATTCTTTTACACTTTTTTTAAAAAATTATCTTTTTTTTTCTTCTTGTTGCTGAGATAAAAATTATTGTACTATCAAGATAACTTTTGAGACTTTTATTATAGTTTTTTTTTTACTTTTGCTATTTCAATTATAATTTTTTCCTCATTATAATAAATTCTTTTTATCTTTGTTTATCTAAATTGGCCACTTTTAATTATTTTCATATTTTTTCTTTTCTTCATGCACTGCTTCTCTCAGTTGAAAATTTGCATTAAATTATTGTTTTCTTGTACCAGATATCCGAATAACAATTCTTAATAAAAATATCATTTGTCTTCTTATTGATATCATTTAAGATCTGAAACATTTTCTTATTGTGCTTTATATTTTTAAATTATTTTCTAGTTTGAATTGTAATTTTGATAGTTATCAATATTAATTGTATTTTAAAGATATCTCACATTTCACTAATTAAATTTATTAACACATTACATAATTGCTATTATATCTTTCCTGTTAAGCTAAATACAATTCAAATCTTTTATGTTTTTAATTAAATATTTCAAAGTCAATTTTGTTTTGAATTTTCTTTTCAAGAAAAAACTTACAATATATATTGGGAGTTTTTCCTGAAAATTTCACAATATTTAATCTCTCACAATACTGCTTTACCCCACTTAGCAAATGCAATTGGTTCCCCAAACCTCATTGTTAAGTAAGAATATTATATAAAAAATAAGTATAAAGAACAAGTAGTAATAATGGTTTCCTATGGGAAAAAAATTGGCTGGCTACTCCAGCTAAAAATTATAAATTGTGAACAAAAAATTTAATGTAGTAAATACAGTAATTTAAAAAAATCCTTAATATACATTATATGCTTGTATAAATTGTGAGATGAGTATTATGCAAATACACACTTAAAATATATATGCATGTATAATGATACAACTTAACTCTATGTAAAAAAAACTTAATTTAATGTTGTTTTTCCCAGTGATCCATTTGTCAATCATAATTATCCAACTTTCTGAGTCATCGATTGTTCATTCAAAGATTCATCATTATGTTTAAATCCTTTTTGATTAATTTTTTTGGGAACCAGATGTTGACAGCATAGGATCTGGAAAAAAATTCGAATGAATGTTTGATATACTTTTTGGATTTTCTTTTTATATGAAATGTCATGATTTCATGATTTTGGAAATATTTGATTCAAATAGATGGTTTATTACTTTGTTCTATTTTGTATTTGTTGATAAACATGGGTAAACTCATAAAACAGATGTCACATTTTTTTTCTTTTTTCACTTAATGTAAGATATCCATTTCGGTTTCCGAGCTCAGAATTGTTTTATATTTTTTTTGTAGTCATATTAGTTGCTGCCAAAATTGTAGTTGAAAATGTATGTAGCTTTATACTTTTAAACAAAAGTTTTAGAAATAAAGGCATTTATTAACTGTCCAAAATGCAGCAAAACAGATTAGAAAGTGAAAGTGAACTAACAGTTAACAATTTTAGGTTTTCTTCGGTGCAATTGTTTTTCATTGAGCTGGATAAAATTCATACTGAAGTATTATTATTTTTAATTTCTACTACTATATTATATTATTTACATAAAATTATTTAGTATTTTTAAAAAAATGTTTGATAACAATTTATTTAATTGATTATAAAAACTTGTTTTTTTTTAATCACTAATGTAACAACAGCTAAAGTAGCATACAGTACATTAACAAAACTTAATTGCTATTAACATCAAAAAAAAAAAATTCTGATAGTATTAAAAAAAAAAAAAGTATCTAAAGCATTCTGTATTTAAATATTGTAATCAATATTTAGACTTCTTTTTTTATAATCTAAACAACAGTACTCAAATACAAATACATTAGTTGTTGCATTTTTTTTTTTTTTTGCTACAAGTGGTAGCTATAATTTCTTGGATGAATGGGGGAAAAAAATTGATAAATGAAGCAAAGAAAAGAAAGGGACTGATAATGAAATTAACAGTATTTTTATATAATAAATATGATATAGTTAGAATTGTATGGACGGAAATGGTAGTAGCAAGGTTAACTTATGGTAATGATGCATTATGTGTTAGTAAAGGAATATGAGATTACTTAGAAAAAATACAGAGAAATAGGAATTCATGCATTCAATGCAGATGTGTGTTGGCAAAAGAGGCATTCAAGGAGAAATGGGATGATCAAGTTTTTATATGAAAGATATAAAAAGTGAAATGAAAATGTTCAGTAGATTTCAATTTATGGATAATATGAGAATATCCAAAATAGTATTTAATTGAGTATAGATAGACAACAAGGTGGGTGAGAAAATTAGTATGATATTCAGAAGACTTGGATAAAGACTTTACGTCATTATACTTATACAAAAGGTGTGATGATTGTATTAGGAGAATTGTTAAGTGTTATAGTGGCAAAGAATGGGATAGAAGAATAGATGCATTAATAAAAAAATTGGGAATTGGAGAGATGGAGAATTAGTATGAAGAATAAAAAGACTATATATATATATATTGTGCCCTTTTGTATGGGTCACCACTTAATTTTGTGCTAATCTATTAAAAATTTTAAATTTAAGATATATTTGAATATGTGATGTTGATTTTGCTTATGGTAATATTTCAAAAGATTTAATGAAAGCAATCTATGAGTATTTGATATGTAAAATTGTGCTGATATTGAGAGAGACATTTTAAAATGATGATGATTATAATATATAGTTGGAAAAATGGCTATAATCAATACTGCATGAATATATTTAATAAATAGGTATTTAAAGCTAAAAGTGTTTAAAAGACAAGTTAAAATTAAATGCATATGTTTGTTGTTAATAAAATAATATTATAAGAGAATATAAATATTTTAATTATTGTAAGTACTTAAATAGAAGATTGATATTTGATTTTAATAATATCAAGTAATTATTTTAAAATCTATTATAATATTTTATTTATTTAAAAAAATATTTATTTTAAAAATGCAATTGTTAGTTTATTTTTAGACGATGATAAGCGTTTCTTGTGTTATAAAGAACAGATGTTATACACACACATGCTTGGAAGTTATCTAATAAAGTTGCAAAACTATTTTAAAAAATCATGTTATAAATTTATAAATAATACGTGAGTTATCATGAGATAAAATAAAGATAAATCAATGTAGAATATTAAATCTGATTTTAAAATATTGTTTTAAAAATATGACGTATAAAAATATTTAGTTTATTTAAAAATAATCTTATAAAAGTTAAAATTAAAATCAAGTGAAATAATATATTTTTTTAAAAGTGTTTAATGGATTTAAATAAACGATAAGAATTATTTTAAAAATGTAATAATGTAATAAATGTTAAATATTAAATAAGTCATTATTTATTTTTAATTTTGTGTTGTTGGTAAATATGTAAATAAGCCAGCAAAGTTGATTGTTTAATCTACCAATCAAATGGGAAGTTTCTTCCGGTATAAAAGCTCAGTTCAATTGTTAGGAGAGGACTTCGTGATTGAATTTTCAAGTTAATTGTGCTATTAAAAAAATAGCTAAGTAAATTTATAGACGCTCTAAAATCATTTTTTTTAAATTACAAGAGTGTCATTATAAATAATCTATAAAAGTTTTAAATAATAGACATGCAGTGTTAATTTAAATTTTCCTATCAATCGTCTCTAAATTGAAGCTCAATTTACATGCAAATGGTCATGGGAACATCATATATAGTGAAAATATATCGGAAACTTTATACTATCCTTTCTTATAAAATCTTTAATTTTTTGTACAATGCTTAACATTCATCAACATCGACAGTTTCGATTGCCCCTGCAATCTTCTTCAGAACTATAAATATATACACATATATATAAATATAAATTACACAACTATATATAAATTATATACAAATTATATAAATCCTATAAAATCCATATATATATATATATTCATAAAAATATACAAAAATATTTATCACCTGTAACTGTCGATGTTGATGAATGTTAAGCATTGTACAAAAAATTAAAGATTTTATAAGAAAGGATTGATTAATTAATTAAGGCAATGCAATAAAGAAACAAATTAAAATTAAATAAACTTTATACTAGAGATTTGACAAACGCTGGATTAGTTTGGAAAGTTACGAGATGGAGAAAAGTAGTATTTTGGACAATATATAATTTTAAAAGCTAATTATTATTGACTATTAGAAAATAGATATTTTAAAGAATAAATACTTTTGTGTAAAGAAAGTATTTTTGCAAGCTATAAATTTAAATGTATATCTTGAGTAAAGATATTGGAAATAAAAGTAGTTTTTTAAATACTTGCCTTGTTAAGTCTTTATGTTTAAAAGACTGAATGTTGATAATTTTAAAGGCAAGTCAATTGAAATATAATTAGCTAAAAATCTTAATATAATAAAATTATCATATTGAAATAATTTAAACGCAGGTCGTTTATAGATAAAGAAGCTGATTCTTACCTGGATATTTTGTTAAGAAATGTGCAAGTAATACGTGGACGTCCAAGTTAAATTTAAAATAATTAAATGATAATTTTTCATAAACTATAGTCTAATTTAAAATAATAACTTTTAAATAATATTCTTTAAGAACTGCATCCGGATCAGATAAACTATTTTAATTTTATTAACTTTTATTTTGGTTTTAAAAGAACGTTTTCGTTTTTCATAAACTTTTAAAAAAACACGTGATGGACCGGAAACAGGAAATGGTGTGCTAGTGAATATGTGCCTAGGATTAAAAAAACTTTATGGTGGAAAAGAAAACATCGCTGGAGTCACGTAATATGAACTCTGTTTTATTTATCTAATATAAAAATTAAATATTATTAATTTATTAAAATAAGATAGGTACATATCTTTAAATAATAACTAAAAAATAATATAATGATTAATTGCATGAGTTTATTTTATAATTAATATAACACGGAATATTTTAAAGTATGATCGTGTGTATAAATGTGAATTTTTTTATGAAGCTGTAATTCCGAAGAATATTGGAAGATGGACTGGACATTAATTCATTATCTATGGTAAAAATTGTATAATAATAATAATTTTGATGTAGTTAGTATGTTTTTCTTTAGATCAACCGAATGATATGTTATTGTTGAATGGATGTATGAATATTTTAAAAATACACACACATTATATTGGCAGTAACAGTTTATTTAAATATGCATAATTTGAATTTATGATATAAATATGATACAACATTACATAAAAAGCTTAGAAATAATTATATGATTCTTTCGTAAATAAAATTTTGATTTTTATTTTTTATTATTATTATGTTGGAGTATTAAAATTATATTTATTATTCATATAGGTAATTCTTTTATTTAAAAGTTAGGAAGAGATTTCAAAGTTTGTATTTTATTATATTTTATTGGATAAATTAAGTTAAGTTTTATGTAGAAGTTTATGTTTGAATTAAAGGTTTATTGAATATGATGAAGTATAAATAGTTTTGAATAATTAGTATTTATGTAAAGTAGATGATTGTTTTTCCGGAAAGTTTAAATAAGTTTTAAAGGATGTTTTGTAGATAGAAATTTATTAGGAAGGAGTAGTATAACACATGGATTAAAGTAATAATTTCACACAGAAAAGAATCATAAAATTTATCTAATATAGTGCTTTATGAATTTGAAATTGATGAATAATTTAAATATTATTATTTTAACAGTACATATATGTAATGCATATTTGATAAAACATATAACATAAATTGCAATAAGTGAAATATAAAATTATAATCAATTCTTTGTTATTACATTACAAGAATACATTAGTTTCTATATTATGCTATTAGAGTAATGCTGATAGTAAAGTAAACACATACTAGTACATGATGAAATGAATAACAGTAATACTTAAGTGATGTAGCAATTTAATTAATAAAATTTAATTGTTTACGTATGCTACATAAATATTGTTTACATAAATCTTGATTTGTAATAATTAAGGTTCAATGATATTTATTTAAAGCCTAAGTTTTAAAAACATACTTCAATATTATTAATACAGCATTTTAAAAGAATGTATAGATTATTTAGTAGGAGTATGAGCTAATAATAGTGTAAACATCTTGTATTAATATTTTATTTTTATTTTCTTTGTTTTCATAATTTTGAACTGTAAATATTGTAAATAAATTCTTAGTTGAAGTTAATGTAAATAAATTTGTTTAATTTGTTTTAACCCTTAAACCGCTAATTAAATCATTGGTTGTATGAGGTAAAAATCAAATCTTTTAATTGGCCAACTCACAAACTGAAGACAAAGCCTATTGTTAAAACATATTCGCCTATAATATTAAATTCAACTCAGATACGTTTATAAAAAGTATATAATTAATTTTTCAGGTCATGAAGAAAACGAAAGTTCTTTCAAAAATAAATTGCTATTTATTTATTCTAAGATATTCTATATCGGCAACATAAAAGTTATAATGTAAACAAAAAGATCGACTTTTACGTTATAGAAAAGTAAATATTTCTTTTTACTACATCTTCAATATATTTACTTAAATCTTCAATATTTTTCGAAAATAATTTTGTTTTTTTATTATTCTCTCTGAAAATTATGTTTAATTTCCATAAATATTATTTAATAATAATTTAAATCGTATTCGAAATGAAAATCTCAGCGTTTTTCTTTATTTTCTTTGATCAGGCAGTTTCTTTGTTCTTTCCAGCCAATCAGAATGTCTTTTTCGGCTGAGAGCATGCTAAGAACCAATCACAAATAATGTTCCTTCTTTGTTTAGGTTTAAATGCGTTTTTTTTTATTTTTTACTTCTAAAATAAATCGGAAGATGTCACCATCGTACAGAACTTTTAAAAACGAATTCAATACGTATTTAACGAATTTTATCGTATGAAAACGAACTGAGTTAGAGTGATTTTAGATGTCGACGAGGAGTCTCGTCGAGCGCGGGAAAAGGGTTAAAAGTGTGTCGAGTTCATTATTTTGCACCACAGCATTTGACAGCAGATAATTTGAAGAAACATAATATTTGCACAATGTGAATTTATTAATATTATTTTAGAAATAAATACAATATTTTCCTGATTATCATTTATGAGAATTGATTGACATTATTACATTATATTACAATGGTCATAGAGTAATTATAATGCATAATATAAGAGTACAATATTATTTGTTGCCACAGATTATTGAATTATAAAATTTTGATCTATTCTAAAATTAAGATGCTATATGAAAATAAAAGATATACATATGATTATTTATTTATTGAATACTTAATAATATAACAGAAATAGATAAGATTAAGTTATACCCTAAGATTAGTATTGATTATTATTATTATTAGAATAAGTTAGGTGTATTTAGGTTTGATATAAAATCCCATATCATACTTATTTACATGAGTTATTATTACTTTAAGATAATTAGAAGAACCTGAGATTATTTAATTATATTTTAAAAATTAAAAGTTAAGCTTTATTTATTTTATTATTATTAAAGATAGTTTATTTTATTTAAAAGCCATAAGAATGCTATAGAGGTAGTAGTAAGTTAATAAGGAGGTGATAGTATTCTTATGCCATTGAGACAATGTCTTGGAAGATATTGACTTAATGTAAATCTACTTATTACTTTGTAACTTTACTTCACAGTCTCATGATTTTGATAGATACTTATTTAATTAGTACATACTATAGAAATATATTAATTTTGATAATTGATAATAAATTTAATTAGAATATGATAGTATAAAAGTAAATTAAAGATAGATATGCAAATTTTAATTAAGCATAACAATTCAATTGAGCTAGTTGTATTTCAAATTATATTATATATCGAGAAGTAAGGGTACAATATATATATATATATATGATATATATATAAAGACTATATATATATATATATATAAGTAAACAGAACCTTTGGTGCAATTTAATTTATGATAATTGCAGGGAGAGTAGTTTACTGTTTAAGGCTCAAACAGAATTGTTAGCAACAAATGAATATATACATAATCAATGAGGATTGCCAATTCTTCAACAAACTTTGTGATAAATGCTTAGCCAGAGCCAGCCTAAAATATCTCTGTCAGGACCTCCTCAAACCTCTGACCATGTTTTTGTGCTTTGGCACTCATTAGTGAGGTGCTAGGTAAGTTCAGACAGTGCCAAAGCACAAAACCATGGTCAGAGGTTGGGGGGTCCTGACAAATATATTTTAAATGCTGACTCTGGCTAAGCATTTATCACAAAACTTGTTGAGGAATTGTCAATCCTCATTGATTATATCTTACAAGCTTAAGAGAATTGGGTCATGTGATCTATGACACTTATTTTGAATATATACATAAATGGAAAAATTGAAGTGATATCGTCTGCAAGTTATGTAAGGAAGGTATAACAAATATTAGGCATCTGTTAGTTGAATGTAAACGCTTACAAGAAAAAGGGTGCAAATAATGATGTTGTGGGAGAATAAATATAAACAAAGTGATTATACAGAAAGTGGGTTCTTGGTTTTTATGCTGTATTTGAAAAAAAATAAGGGAGGATTTAGATATAAAGGCCATAAAGTAGAAAGAAATAATATTGTGGAAATGGGATGGAGTATGGTAAAGAAGAATATGGGAAAAATTGGGGTGAGAAATGGAAATGAAAGATAATGTGGTGAACAGGTTTCTCTAGGCATAGTGGCTGAGAGATTCCTGACTCCGACAAAGGAGAAGCCATAGTGCATTGCATCACAACACTGTTTTCCTGAAAATGACAGATAAGTACAAGTAAACTCACAGATATGAACTGTTTAAATAAATATTGAAGAAATAAACCTTTTTTACTTTATTTGTATTGCATTTTTTTCTGTAATTAAAACACTTCAAACAATTAAAAGTCTCATTTTCCTCTTTTTTTACAAAAACTTTAATTATAGAATTATATGTTTATATATAATGTATATTTTGAAAAGAAAAAAGGATGGAGTGGTAATTAGACTGTTTTAAACAGAAGTAAATGGATTTGCATTTTTATCATACAAATTTTTTTATTAAATGCTTAATGTATGCAATTTAGTTCATATTTTTTTCAACTGGAAATACATTACCACATAATTCTGAAACAAATAATGAGATAATTTAAAATCAAGTAAATAGAGCAAATCCTACTTTTAACTTAGATTTAGCCTTCTGTGACATTGAACTACTGTAATGAGTTTCTGGAACATAGTTTTTCATGTATCTAATTGTATTATGGAGCAGATGAAATGCCATTAAGGTTGTTAATAGGTATACTGTGGTTGTGGGCAATTATGGATCAAACTGCTCTCTAATGAGTGACCAGGTTGCCACAAAAATGTTCAGGGAGGTAATGTTGTTAATCCATGCTTTCAGCTGGCAAAATTTAATAATAAAGATGGATGGATGCTTCCTGGTGTTGTTGTCTAAATAGAAAGTGCAATGGGTACACAAAAAGCAAACAGGATAAGTATGGCTGTATGCATTGCAGGAATGTTTAACCTGTGAAAGGAAAGTTATATGATGGGTGAAAATAATGGGCTGCCTGTACACAGTTAACATAATTGCCATGTGATTTGTAATGTTCTGCAGACATGAGAATATATTATTGAGTCCTCTCACCTTCATGGCATAGTCCACAGAATGGGTCAATGTTTTTGTACAGAAGATGATATCATGGAAAAAAGCATGTTAGAAGTCAATGCAGGCTGAGTCTAATTAGGAAGTCAAAAAAACTTTGGTTCTAGCACCCATTTTTTAAATTGGGGGAGAAGACAATGGTTATTTATCCCAAGCATGGAAAAAGGTAATCATTGCTAGAGTCTGAATAAACAAGTTATATGTTTACCAGTAAATATACTTGGAATTGTCAGAGAGACTGATCTGGTTGGTGGTACCTAGGATTGAGTGAATAAGGTCTATGAGATATGATATTGAAGGAGAAGGTTTATCTGTAGGCATTACTTTCAGCAAGCACTGGAAGGATTGGGACTGGTTGTAAATAGCTGCTATTAAGTTAATGGCTTTTTGTCTATAAAACACCTGAATGCTGTGCTAACCTATACCATTGTACAAGAGTTGACAATTGAAACATTTTATGGATATTGATAGGATCTTGCAACCCAGAGCAATTTATTGCACATGGAATTTATGGCAGAAGTGAACATTTTGATGATGATGATAATTGTTATCATTTTTGTTTCTGTCACTATAACAAGTATTCCACTAGCCATGCCAGCTTAGCCAGACTGAGTCAACAGACAAGTTTTATGCCACATTTTCTACCACATTTTCATTTCCATAATAGGGAGAGGGATTCCTAAATTGGACAAACAATAAAAAAAATTACAAAACATGCACCAATATTTTATTAAACAATATATTTTTGTATAATTTTTTTTTTATTTTGATAAAATTACTTTTTAAATATTATTGAAGTTAATATTTTTAATAAATTCTTACATGTTGTTTTTTTAAAAGCTAATATTGTTTTTTTTTTTTTTACAATCAAAAAATATTGTTGTTATATGAATTTGTAATAATTTTGCATTTTTTATGTATTTTATTTTAATTTTTATATAAATAACAATTATAAAATAAATTTGTATTTTTTATACATTTTTATTTTAATTTTATAATTAAAAAAAAATATTAAAAAAATATAAAATTATTATATTTATGTGCAATGGAAAGTATTAATAAACATAAAAATAAACATAAATACTCTTAATTAATGGTAAACATAGTCTATATATTATTATTTTATTATTATTTCCTCTATAAATGTAAGGGCATTCTATTTTACACTTATTCATACAAAGATATACCTATATGACCAAAACAGTGAGTAGAAAAGTGATATTTAAAATAATCAAATGAATAATCAGATACCATATGGTACATGCACCACATATATCATTATTGTAAATACACCAAGATAGTTTCTTATATGTGATATGATGCAATGCACTGTGGCTTCTCCTTATCAAAGTCAGGAATCTCTCAGCCACAATGCCCAGAGAAACCTGTTAACCACCTTAGTTTTCCCTTCCATTCCCCAACCTATGTTTTTCCCTTATTGTTCTCTATCCTGCTCCATCCTATTTCCACAACATAATATTTATCAACTCTATGACTTTTATATCTAAATCCCCCTTATTTTTCCCCAAACTTAGCATAAAAACCAAGAATCCACTTTCTGTATAATCACTTTGTTTATATTTATTCTTCCACAATTTCATTTTTTTGTATCCATTCTGCTTGCTGGTAATTACATACAATTAACAAATGCCTAATATTTTCTATACCTTTCTCACATAATGTAAAAACTAACTCACCCATATTTTTTCCATTTATGTATATATTCCCTTATTGCTAAAGATCCTGGTCGAGCCTTAAACAATAAATTACTTTCCTTGCTATTATCATAATTTAACTCACATCTAATATTCTGTTTACTTTCTATATTTAAACTTTTTTTACTCTCCATACTAGTCTCCATCTCTCCAACTGCCTATTATTTATTAATACATCTATTCTTCTATCACATTTCTTGCCACTATTACTCTCAACAATTCTCCTAACACAATCACTCAACCTTTTGTATAAATATAGACATAAATTCTTTATCAAAATATTCTGCATACCATACTACCTTTCTCACCCATATTGTTGCCTGCCCTTTACTCGTAACTCAATTAAATACTATTTTAGCTATTCTCTTATTATCCAAAAACTGCAATCTACTGAACATTTTCATTTTACTTTTTGCATTTCTCATATAAAAATTTGATGACCCCATTTCTGCTTGAATTTCCTCCTTTGCCATCCACATACCTGCATCCAATGCATGTCTTCCTACTTCTCTTTATACTTTTTTTAAGTAATCTAAAAATCCCTTTACTTACACATAATGCATCATTACTATATGTTAACCCTGCCACTGCCACTTTCTTGCATACAATTTTAGCCACATCACATTTATTATATCAAAACACTGCTAATTTTTTTTACCAATCTTTTTGTTTCTTTGCTTCATTGATCAATTTTTTCTCCAATTCTTCCAAGAAATTTCTCTGATTACTTAAATGATTCACAAATAGTTATATCTATTCACCATATTTAACTTATATCCCCTAATAAGAATTCTTTGTCTTCTCTTTACCCAATATTAATCATCATTACTTTTGATTTTTCTTCACTAAATTTAATCTCCATCTCTTTACCCACTCTTGTGCATGTTTCAGCATGTTATCTATTCTCTATAATGATAAATTCAAAGTATTTTGCCTTTGAAAAGAATAATTCTTATGAAAATTTATTAAGTTTATATTTAATGTTCCTAATATTTTCTCCATATAAGAAACATTAGCATAATTGGATACAGATTATAAAAAAAAATTAAGTTGACTTTTCAAAAGTATTTAAAATCTCAGCCTGTAAATATTATTATGAAAACTCTATGGAAGATAGAAAAATCTTCTAGAATTTACAGATTTCTTATTATGACTGAAGTGTACTAGCTATTAAACAAAGTTGCTTTATTTGGAGTCTTCTTCCAATAGTCATATGAAGTTAGTATAAAAAGTGCTGATATATATGTCTGCCCATATTCTAATAATGTTTTGAGTAAGCATGTCTTTAGGAAAAAAGTGGAGAAATCAGAAGGAACCTCATAAATAAGTATATAAAATTTCTACTGACAGTTGCCTTTGGTAGGATGACTCAGTTAGCTAGAGTGTTAACTTAAAATTCAATACTTAAGAATCTAGGAGTCCAGGTTTGATATTCCATCTTTCAAAAATATTATGCATATACCAACAGTTGAATGTATTTGAAATATTTAAATACAGTTATTTTTTTCTAAAAACATTCAATACGCATATTAGATGATGGAAATAGTCCAATATATAAATACAACTTATATGTTTTACATAATGCAATGTAAAATTTCTAAATGCTTTTTATTAAAGCAATATTATTTCCTTTAAAAATTTCTTTAAAAGAATGGTCTGCATATTTTTTCTCTCAATTGACTTTTTTTTAATATTATAATATTAGTATTAAAGCCCTTTTTCTTATCATATCGACAGCTACATTTAAATCAGAGATGAGTAGATTTGGAATTCTTTCTTTTTAAATTCCAATCAAGCTTTAAGCTTTTTGTTTAGGTAGGTAGTCATTGATAACTTAGATAACCATCCAAAATTAGGCAGAAAATTGTTATTTAACCATTCTTAGCTAGAAGTTAAAATAAGAATGATAAACTATTCAAATTCCAAATGATAAACTATTCAAATTTCCATTATAGAATAATTGACAGGTTCTATTAGTCTTCGTTTTCATGGACATCAATAGAGAGGGGGAAAGTGTTAGAAAAAGCTTGATCTTGAATTTGGCTATTTAAAGGTTCTTTATTTTGTTTGCCTACAAATATCTAATAGTTGATCAAAGTTGTGTGAGCATGAAATACAATTTCAAAATGACAGAAAAAAATAAACATATTGATTTCTAGAATTTCAAGAGAAATTTGATGAGCCTAATAAGAAGTTTCTCTTACGAATTTATATTTATAAATTACATATGTGCATGCTGGCAATCATTTATATTCTTTTTAAAAAAGTCATATATAGTTAAAGGCTTTTTTTGTAATCAATAAAAATTGTCAAGTAAATAGTCATAATTGACATTAGCTTCTAAAAAGCATAAAAGAATAACTGCAAGCTGTAACTTGTTCTCCAATTCTTACTAATTTTCAAATTATTTCCTTCTTTTCTTTTAAAAGAGGTGTTAGAACAATTTTAACAGTTTGAAGCGAATCATATTTTTAGTTCAATAAATCATCAAATAGTTTTAATGGGTTTTCTTAAGGCTACAAAAGACTATGACACGGTCCCCAATTTACTTATAAATAAGGAAAGCCTGTTGATAACCCGTTAAAAGAAATTGGAAATGTTTATGTTGCTTAGCATTAATCTGCAGGTAGATTCCTATTAACAGCTTCCCCAGATTTGTTTGATTGCTCTTGGGTAAGGAGAAGTTTTTGCTTCACAGAGAGCAGAAGTGCTTCCATAAAGACACTGATTAGTTAGTTTAGACATTTCAAAATTAGGTTGTTAAGAAATTATTTTTATTTCCACCATCTGTTAAACGAAATCCTTGACTAACAAACTATTACTGAAAAGATATAAACTTGTAGTAAATAAAACATTATAGTACTGTAACTGCCTTCTCAACAGCTAATAAGAGCAGTAACAATATCGAGCACAGACGCTATTAGTATCCCAAGATAGCCATAAGTATTTAGTTATTCGAGTTAAAAATTTATTAAATGGCATTTTATCCCTTCATAAGAAACAGACATAGTAGGCAATACATAGAGTATGAACTAAACACAGCACTTATAAATTTAAATGCACATACTTTATATGTGTGAATATATATTGTACATAATTCTTTTTTATAAAAATATATGTTCATAATTAGATACATACAAATAATTAAATCAGCTTTAAATATCTCATTACAAAAGACAAACCTCAAAGATGAATTGTAATGGTGAATTAAAAGACTATCTCAGTTGGCTATGGAGTGGTTACCTAAATAAAAATATTACACCTATTAGAACCCAAATATTTACAGGTTTCCATTAAGTTTTGAATCCCAGGGAAGTACAGTAATAACTATATTATAAGACCCTTAAATTCAAACATATATATTATTTTTATAAAATTCAAAGCAGTTTAGCTCACTGTGAAGATTTTTAAAATAGAGTGGTTGTTAGTCATTTATACAAATTAGACTTAATGGGAGAATGCCCATTTAACAGGCTAATACAGGAAGGATCATTTCAAAATAGTACATTTTTTTAAATTTTTTACAAATATTCATGATCACATAATTTTTGTTTTATATTAGCATCCATATAAATGTTTAATGTAGAACACTATATTTCTGAATGCCTAATATTTAAAAACCTTTTTTTCCCCAAACAACATTTCAAAGGTGATCTTTAACATTTTTCAATAAATAAATTTGTTTGAATACACATTTGTATATGAAATTTAAAAAAAACTTTCAGTAATTATTTACAAATTAATATTCTTAATTGCAGTGGCCTGCTAGTTGTCTTTTTTTTTGTCATACAAAATTTGAATTCACTTTGAAGAAATAAAAGTTTTATTTTTATATTCCAAAAAATTCACAAATCTAAAAACTCCTGACATCTGAAAATTTTAAATTCATACAGTTTTAATTGTATTATTATTAATAATGTAAAATTTAAAAATTATTTTTATAATGCTATTAGAAAATATAGACATAGATATGTTTAAATACTTCCATGGATTGTTATTATAATATAAAATAAAAATGGGATTATATCCATGTTAACTTAATCTTTAATGTTGCTAAGAAACTATCAATTACTACTAACTGACAATTCATGAGACTAAACAAATTTTATCATTATCATATAATAGTCAAACATAAGTAGCAAAACAGAGACCATCAGTATTATATATATATATATATATATATATAAAGGAATTGACCTCAGACTTTCAAGATCGCTACAGCTATTCAATCCATCTTCTACAACTGATACACATGATCATATATATTTAAAAAAGATTAATGAATTACAATATAAGTATTTCCTGCTGAACCAGCACTCATCAGTTGGTTGAAATCATCACCTACTCCCCATACATACAGTCAGTGATCAGTTTATATTAAGATAGAAAATCACCAAACTTTAATGGCTAAGGTTCAAACTTATTCATCCTTCAACTCTTCACCCAATCATATCAACAAAAATGTGAGGATGAAATGATCAAAGCCCTTGATGATGCCAATATTAATGTCATACCTACATTGACCTTAAATATCAATCTTATATATATATATATATATAATATTTAATGTTTTCATATATATATAATATTTAATGTTTTCACGGTTATATGATGTAGATAAATTATAACTTTTTGGGCTGTACCGTGTATTGTTATCCATTAAACACTGATATTTCAACAGACTAGCAACCGCCATTATCAAGGTTAACTTTTGAAAGAAAAACTGTTAGATCTTAAAAAATAACATGACTGGGTGTGAGATGAGAAATGAGATTCAAGTTCAGCAATAACAATATGAGGCTTATCAAAATGTTTATTTCCCTCAGTATTTTTACCTATTAATTTTAAGTTAATATTAGATAAAATGAGAGGTTTCCACATAGCTGGAATACATTGTGCTTCATTAGCTCTATTTAAACCAGTAGATCTCTTTAATATTTCAATTGACTCTCTCATGGTTCTTAAATCATATCTTTCCAAATTAGCAAGTATTTTTGTATTGTCAAAATTAGGTTTGTGACCAGTTTCTAAATAATGGGAAGTAAAAACTGATGTGCTAATTTTTTGATGAAAAGCATTTCTATGTTCTTTAATTCTGACATTAATTCATCTATTATACTGACCCACATAGCCTCTTGAGCACTGAAAACATGGAATTTCATCAACTCTTTGGTGTTCAAAAATATTCTGTCTTTAGGTTTATACAAAAAATCACCAATTTTTTTGCCAGTAGAAAAAGTAGTCTTTATATTAAAACAAGATAGTCTTCTACTGATTTTATCAGTAACCCCCCTAATGTGAGGCAAAATTACTCTATTAAAAGAGGAATTGTCAATTCTATCCTCTTTTTTCTTTTTAGTATTGATGTTTTTATTATAATTATTAGAAAGCAGAATACTTTTTGTAAGTTCTATTTCTTGACAAAGATATTCTTTATCAGATAAATTATAAGCTCTAGTGAAAAGATTTTTAGCTACAGAAAAAATTTGTGCAGGATGATGATGAGAATTAAAATTAAGATATCTATTTGTATGAGTGGATTTTCTGTAAACTGATATTGACAAAGTTTCATCACATTTTCTTGCAATTAAAACATCTAGAAAAGAAAGTGATCTGTTATTTTCCACTTCCATAGTAAATTTAATATTTGGATGCCAATTATTTATAAAAGCAAGAAAAGAATTTAAAGAATCAATTCCATGAGGCTATATGACAAAAGTATAATCCATATATCTAAGCCAAATAGAAGGTAGAAGGTTTTTTAGTAGCTGCACATAATACTTGACTTTCAAAATTGTCCATGAAAAGATCAGCAAAGACAGGTGACAGTGGGGATCCCATAGAAAGTCCTTTAATTTGTTTAAACATTTGAGAATTATAAACAAAAAATGTATTTTCAAGGCAATGCTTTGCTAATGGAATAATAAAATCATGTAAATCATTGTACTGACTATTATATTTAATGATTCTTCAACAGGAATATTAGTAAACATAGAAGAAACATCCAAACTAACCAATAAATCAGTTCCAGTTAGTTTTAAGTTTTTAATTATTCAAATAAAATGGCTTGAATTTTTAATTCTTTTTTTGCTTTTATAAATAATTGGCATCCAAATATTAAATTTACTATGGAAGTGGAAAATAATAGATCACTTTCTTTTCTAGATGTTTTAATTGCAAGAAAATGTGATGAAACATTGTCAATATCAGTTTACAGAAATACACTCATACAAACAGATATCTTAATTTTAATTCTCATCATCATCCTGCACAATTTTTTTCTGTAGCTAAAAATCTTTTCACTAGAGCTTATAATTTATCTGATAAAGAATATCTTTCTCAAGAAATAGAACTTACAAAAAGTATTCTGTTTTCTAATAATTATAATAAAAAACATCATATATAGAGCTTTATATAACATTAATACTAAAAAGAAAAAAGAGGATAGAATTGACAATTCCCCTTTTAATAGAGTAATTTTGCCTTACATTAGGGGGGTTACTGATAAAATCAGTAGAAGACTATCTTGTTTTAATATAAAGACCACTTTTTCTACTGGCAAAAAAAATGGTGATTTTTTGTATAAACCTCCAAGACAGAATACTTTTGTAACACCAAGGAGTTTATGAAATTCTGTGTTTCCAGTGCTCAAGAGGCTATGTGGGTCAGTCTAATAGATGAACTACTGTCAGAATTAAGGAACATAGAAATGCTTTTCATCAAAAAATTAGCAGATCAGTTTTTACTTCCCATTATTTGGAAACTGGTCACAAACCTAATTTTGACAATACAAAAATACTTGCTAATTTGGAAAGATATGATTTAAGAACCATAAGAGAGTCAATTGAAATATAAAGAGACCTACTGGTTTAAATAGGGCTGATGAAGCACAATGTATTCCAACTATGTGGAAACCACTCATTTTATCTAATATTAACTTAAAATTAATAGGTAAAAATACTGAGGGAAATAAACATTTTGATAAGCCTCATATTGTGAATGCTGAACTTAAATCTCATTTCTCATCCCACACCCAGTCATGTTATTTTTTAAGATCTAATGGTTTTTCTTTCAAAAGTTAACCTTGATAATGGCGGTTGCTAGTCCGGTCGAAATATCGGTGTTTAATGGAAAACAATATACAGTACAGCCAAAAAGTTGTAATTAATATATATATAGCACACTGGTGGTCTACTTTTTACTAATTATATTGAGCAATACTAATATTAAAAATTTCTTAATATAAAGCACATGGAAATGCACCCGTGAAATTATCATAATTCAATTATTACTTCTGAATTTTAAACAGATACTTATTACTTTATTTGTGAATGGGTCAGTTTTTATGCACATATTTATTTTTTTTTTTTCATTATTATAAAAAAAATTGTAAACATTTAATATATGTACATGGACAGATGTTAAATGCATTTGATAAGATGAAGTGATACCAGAATAGTAAACGCTCAAAGCTCAGTTTTTGTTGTGTTTCTGTTTTTATCCACTGAGTGGAGACCAATAAAATTTTATTGTGAAAACTAATTAATAAATTGAAGATAAAGCATATTTTATATTTAAATGTATTTGTACTTTAATTGAAAAATTAAACATTTATACATATGATGAATATAGGCTGAAAATCTTAATTTTCAAATTCCTCTCTTTACTATAATTAACATTCAGTATACTGAATGAATAGTTGATTACATAACTTATAATTGAAAACTAAAACATTTATTTCATATTGTTAAATAGTTTTTTAATTTTTTACAATATCTAATCAATAAATGTATTTATACTCGATATAATAATAAAATATTTTTTGTTAAATAATTGAATATTTATGCAAATTTCATAACTAAAAATTAAAACCTTTTTCCTATAATGTTAAATAGACATTTGGCTGGCAGCCATCAAAAGCATTGTATCAGTCTAATGACTGGATTAAACATCCAGGCAATTAAACATTCATGGGTTGACACCAAACCAAAATTTTGAAGTTGAACAATTGAGTCTCATCTAGATTACAATGCTGAAAAATATGTGGCAATACAGCAGTAAACTGGTTCTTTTTCTAGCCTTCCCTTGAGATATTAACTCTATTTTGGCACTGGTAATCAAAATAAAAATGTTCATTTTATCCTTCATTTTTTTGCTACTAACTCAGTGCATTATATCTGTTTTATTGTACTATGTTCTGATTAAATAAAAATATCTTTTATACAAATTTAAAAATATGTAATTTACAATTAATCTGCCCTTTAGTATTATTTTTATAAAACTTAATATCTATAGTTAATTTTTTTGTCCATTTTGAAATCCAAATAAAAAAAATTAAACTTTGAAAAAAAAAATAGTAATTTACAATTAATTTGTATTTTAATATTATGTTCTTTTACAAGAATCAAATTTCAAAAAAATATTCAATTTATCAGTTAGTTTCAATAGTATGTTTAGAGAGTCAGAGAAACTGAAATAAAAAGTAAGTATAAAGCACCTACTATACCAGTGCTGATAAATTTAAAATCACACTATACCCGTCTTGCATTGGTAATCAAGAGGTCAGCGCGACTGCCTTGCACTTGCAGGCAGTTGCCCGGGTTGTGGGTTCGCGTCCCGGTCGATGCTATGACACTTAAAAAAAAAAAATCACACTATACAACTTGTGTTCTTATTGTTCAGTAAACACATAACCAATATAAAAATTAATAAATTTAATTAATATAATTATCTGTCTGTAATCTGCTTATTTATTGTAAAAAAAAAAAAATACTTGTTAATTAAATATTTACGTTTCATGTGTAGAATAGAGCATAAGGATCAGCCACCTATACATACATTTAATAAATTTTATACAGAATGGAGTTAATTAAACTTGTCTTTAATGATTCATAATAAATGGATTTAATTAAATTTGTGTGTGTAACTCATTCATAATCAACACCAACAAAATTAGTAAAATAATGAACAACTATTTTTATATATTTTAAATGTCATCTGTTTTTTTAAAATTGTTGTTAATAACTTTAAAAGCATTTGTTTTTCTGACATACAGTCTTATGTTTTTATAATTGCATTAGTTATCTTTTGATTATAAGTCATTAAGTGATATATAAAAATTTTAGTTTTAAAATTAGATAAATAAATAGCATTTTCCTATTTCAAATTTTATATGTTGTTCTTTAGTGACTTCAATTTATAATTGATTGTTATAAATCATAATTGCTGATATTCTATTGATTTATTTAAGCATGAGATCTATGGTAATGTAAATTGATTATGCAACATACATAATTATTATAAATAATAAACATCACATGATCACTATCTCTTAAACAGGAAAAACTCTCCATACAGTGGTGCCACCCTGTGCCAACAGAGTAATCAATGGATGACAGAAGGCTTGTGCATAAAATCCTCATCTAGTGCCTGCTCATTCACTATCCTCAAATTAGTTTTTGGCTGGTGGTCTTTGTCAGTGAGGAGCCTTGGATCTGAGAGCACTGCACCTAGATCTTAGGATCTAATGCAACCCTCCAGCAGCCATCTTTTATCTCTACATAACTTCAAAACCATGAGAATGAAATTGAAAACAATAATATTTTCAATCTAAGCTCAATAGCTTATATAATCATATGGATCTAAACTCAGTTCAGCGAGCACCCATACATTTTAGGGTTTTTGGCTCTTTAACAACCATAGCCACCACTATCCTATTAGGCAAAAGTAGACACTAGATGGGGATTTTATGCACAAGCCTTCTGGTATCCATTGATTACTCTGATTGGCACAGGGTGTCACTACTGTATGGAGAGTTTTGCCTGTTTAATAAATAAAGTTTTTTTTTTTAATGACATTGTTTTATATTTTTTTTGTATACATAATGTGTTTACTATTTTGTAAAAAAAAAAAAAAAGAAACATTGTAATCATTTTTAAGAACTTTCATATATTCAAGTGAACTCTTACTTGCAACTATAGTGGAGTTTGAATAACATTTAATTCAATTTTGTGTAAGTTCAACTCAATTTATATAAACTTTATTAGAGTTTTCTGACTATTATAAAAAAGCATGCATACTAGATACCCATTTTTTCATTTTTTTTTGCAATTTTTATCAATCCTCAAGCTCCATTATAATACAGCTATTTGCAATCATAAAATTTTTTGACTAAGCTTTTCTACTGTGTATATTTTATGAACACTCTACACTCATCAGTTATATCAGTTAAGCATTTAATCATCACAACCCTTGTTGCCAAACTGATATTTATTTGTAAGTCCTTTTTAAAATAGTCTGTTTTCCATGTACTTTTATATATATTTTCACTAAGATTCATTAAAAAAATTAGGTTAACAAATGTTTAACAAATATGAATATATTTCTATGTAAAAAATTCATAAATAAAATTACTTTCGTTTAACATGATTTATTTGACAGCTTATACAATATAATCAGTTGATTACTTTCTTATAATCAATGATTTTAATGAAATAAATTTGCTCCTTACTATTATTGCCATTAGTTACAACAATTTTTATATTTCTTTTAAAAGGTAATACAAAAAGCTTTCCTTTGAAAAAGATTAAAAAAAATTTCAGTCAAATCTAGATTACAAGTGGTATGAGGCATGACTAAAATAGAAAGAAGATATAAAATTAAAACTAAGTGAACTAAATTCAAACTAATTTCATTTTTACAAAATAGGAATATACTTAGAATGATATCATGGGGGGTACCTATTCTATTTAAAAAATAATATAAAATAAAGGCATATGAAAATTAATAATAGGATCATGTAATGATTATAGTCATTGCAACTTAATATGGTTCAGCACAAGATGGTTAAAATGAATAAATGTAAATATGTCATGAACTGTCAATACACACTTTTGTGAAACATTTAAAATTGTAAAAGATGAATTGAAAATAAAAATTAGGTCTAATATAATGTAGAGATAGGTAAAGTTACAATATAAAAAGGAATGATATTAAAAGTATAAAGTGGTATATTGAATGTACTAAGTATAGTTATATGTTACCAATTCAGTATAACATATTAATAAATTGTATATTCTTATTAAATTTGTTTTTGTGTAATTTATTATTTTTATTATTGATCTCATTATAAAACAAAATCAGCCATCCATATTACTGTCTGGTTATCATAATTTTATTTTTAAATTTAGAACTATCCTCACACTGCTTTTTAGATTTTGTCCATATCAGTAAAAATTGGCATTTAAAGTTAGAAAATTTACATTCAGTAAGTTCCACTTTACCTGTCAAACTTAAACTTTGAAATTTAAATCAACCTTCAAAATTTGAATCCCAACCATTGTTAATAAAGACAAGAGCAAGAAACTTATTTGAGAATAGGTGATCATATAATTAAGAAGAAAAACTATATATAGTTCTGATCATTGATTACTCTAATTAACTCTAGATGGCAGTAAAATGGTCATATGTTTTTGGTTTTATTGGTTGAACTAGGTGGATTATTTTCTTTAGTTTTTTTTCACTATAGAACAAAAATATTTCATAATTAAAGCAATAAAATGCTTAAGATGTTATACTTCCATTATTGCAGTATTTTTTTTTCAAAAAAATTTTGAAGGTTTTTAACTTAGTTTTGATCATAGATAATAAATACATATACATTTTTGGGTCATCATCATTATCAGCCATTATCAATTCACTGCAGGATGAAGGTCTCTCCAAATTCAATCCATCTTCTCCAATCTTTATTTTCTCTTCTCCACATCACCCCTGCACACTTTCTTATTTCATTTATCCATCTCACATGTGGTCTCTTTCTGGATCTTTTACAATCTCTTGGAATCCAGTTTAATATTTCAATTGTTCATCCATTATCATCTCTTCTAGCAATATGTCCAGCACAACTTCAGTCTTTTAATTTTTCCAATGAGGTCAGTAACATGTGTTTGCTCTCTTACCCATATATTGTGTTTCCGATCTCTTCTTGTTAGTACCAACATGCATCTCTCCATACTTCTTTGAGTATCTGCATGTAAAAAGATACTGTTTTTAACTAATTTTATAAATTATTCAGTTATTATTAATATACTTTTTAATGCAAATATTGTAATCAGATAATTTAATTTATAAAAAAAATTTCAACATACTACCTAAATAAATAATTTAATATGGTATGTGAAAGAATATTTCCTCAGTCAAAGGAATGTCTCTTTAATAAAATCAGTGGTTTTTTAGTTATGATCATTAATGAGAAGTTATTAAAGCTTTAATTTTCCTTATTAGCTCTTTGACTCACCATCCATGTAAGTACAATCACTCGTTTTTATGGATTACTTAAGTGTTTTCTAATGAAACTCTCAGTATAATTGCTAAATTATGCTTTATTCAACCATTATCTTAAATTCCCTAATCTACATTTCAGGTGACCATGGAATAATAAAACGTAAAAATTGTCAATTAACTTTGTGTACTGTTTATAACAACCAGTTATTAACTTCAAAATAATAGTATATTATAAAATAAAAAACTTGGTCAAGTTCTATGCATAGAATATGCTCAAAATACATATAAGCTTTTCAAAAAATTGGGAGAAATTTTTCTCTTTGATAGCAGGGTTTAATTTAAATAATTATCTATCTCTTATTGTATTATTCAAGTGGCATTATTATACTTTCAACATATTAGGTGCAGTAGATCTTCCCTTCTTCATTCATTGCTTTTTTTAAAATGTTGGATTAAAGTTTTTTCATTATGAGTAGATATAATTTTAATATTCAATGTCTGTTGAAATTTAGGATAAATAGTAGATGCTTCTAAAGAATGAATATCATATGAATATGATTGGAATAGGATCTACTTTTAATATAACTGAAATTTTAATCTTGCAAAATGATAATCTGTTATCAGATCATCAATCTATGATTATAAGAGCTCATGTAAAATGAACTTCTTTTGTATTTTGATTCCTAACTATGATATAATTTATCAAAAGCTATTGCTTTGAATATAGATGTAACTGAAGTTTTTTATAATAATTTTTTAGTCTGAAGATAGTGTCAAAATTGTTCAGTTTGAAATTTAATAATAATAAACAATTTGATTTGCAGTACTAATTATTTCTAATGATTTTGTTCTGTCGTTTGCTGTTTTGTCAACATGCATTAAAGTCTCCATCAAAAACAAATCTGGCTTTAAAAGTAATGAATGTAATTATAGGATTCATCAAAGAATTCATCAAAAAACAAAGGCTTTCTCTATATTCTTTGAATCTAATAAACATCACATGACCACCATCACAGCAAGCTAAAGTAATCAATGGATACCAGGTTTGTGCATAAAATCCCCATCTAGTACCTATTCATCCAATATCCCCAGGCTAGTTTCTGGCTTGTGGCCTTCATCAGTGAGGAGCCTTGGATCTAATGCATAATTAATTTGAATCTAATGCATAATTAATTTGTAAGGGTTGATAAAATGTTAATACCATTATTCAAAAAATATGATACTAATTAGATCTCACTTCAAATCCAACACTATGTAACCATTTTTATTCAGTAATCAACCTTTCAAAAAAACTTGCAAGGACCTATCATACAGATTTTAAATTTTGACATTTTTAGTTGCAAGTACATATTTTTGTCCAGGCTTTAAAAGGTTCACATAAAAGCTTTTCACATTCAGTATATATTTTTAAAAATCATATACATACTTTACTATTACCACTACTTCCTGCTTTATCATCTTTAATATTATAGATTTTAAAAATCGTAATCTAACCAGATTGTGCAAGATTATTTTTTAATCTTTTCTTCTTCTCTGACAATTAAGATTGCCTAAACAACCTTTCCTGAGTTGAAGTCACTATCCCAGATTCATTTTTCAAAATGACTTGCTATTGACTATATTGCCTCATGCAATTATAAAAACTGAGGACTCTGGGTCTGGTAAATCTATCATCATTAATGCTTTCTTAGCATTGAGATCTTGTGCACAAAAACATAAAAAAGACTAGTCATTTTAGTTAAAAGACAAAAATGTACTTTCATGAACACATAACTTTATTGCCATTGTTAAATAAAGATGATCAAGGAATAAGAAGTTTAAGATGATGAGATCATGTTTTAAGAGATTTAAAAAGTAAAGTAGAATATTAAAAAAGCAAAACATCTGTTTTATTAAGCAAAGACAATCTCAATTGATTACTGCTTATCAGTTATTCACAGTTAACTCTCAAATTTGAAAATTATTCCATCATCTGAGTAAGAAATGATATTAATTAATTAAATTATTGATAGCCATGGTGTATTTAATAAAAATATATACACTATTAATTACATTTAAAGTTTATATAATCATTAATACATTTATTTTAAGACAATTGCCTAAAGAGAAATACAAGATATTTGTCATTTGTAAAAGTGATGCAATAATTTAATTATATATGTGTATCTGTAACTCTCAAAAATTATTATCTCTTTTCTGTGCAATTGTAATATTATACATATAAATGTTCAGATATTTATACAGAAAAAGTAGATGTATGTTGTTTTAAAATTAGCTTTATTTGGGCTGAGTATGCTTTTGATATAATGTATGTCATAATTGTTGGTGGTATTTATATACTTGTTTATATTTAGATACATGTAAATTCATTTAAATTTATTGTGTTATTTGAATTTTATTTAAATGTTCTCAGAGAGCCCTCTTCTTTGAAAGAGGAGTAATAGAGTTCTTTTTACTTATTGTGAATTGATATTTGGCTACAGTCCAAGTCTCCTTAATTTTTCTCTTTCTATTTTCCTGCTCAGTACAGAGAATTCTCACTTTAGATAAATTGAATTTATGGTCTATGTACATGTTCTATAAATATAGAATATTCATTACTTCTTTGTGCTCTATTATATAAATAATTGTGCTGAGCCAACCTTTTTGATAGTTTAGTCCTTGATTTACCTAATAGGCATATTTACAATTGGCTTAGCTGCATGTGATTTTGTAAACTATTTGATGAACCAATTCAGTGAACAATTTACCTTTTGAATTGTACAGTAGTTTATCTAAAGATGGGGAAGAATGACATTTCTCAGAATAGATTGTTTTTATTTTCTTAGAGATTTTTGGACTGTATGGTAGGTTTATCCATTTCTTGATCTCTTTAGATTGAGGCTGCAACAGTTTTTTTCATTTTGTTGTGAATCTATTGATCATAATTTTTTTGATGTTATATCCTATGTTTCATAGATCTTTAATATTCATGTCTATGATGGTTTTTTGGATATATTTTGAATTTATACAATTTTGCATTCCTATGTAAGAAGCCTTTAAGACCAACATATTTGGGGGCCATGGGTATTGTTGAATTGGAATGGGTTGTCCCTCTTATGTTTATCGGTTTTATTACCATTTTATAATATAGTGAATGGGTTGCTATTTTGGACATAAAGATCCAGGAATTTTATATCTTAGTTCTTATTATCTTTTTCAATAGTCTAGATTACTTTATCATATTATGCTATTTAGATAACCAATCTACTTTTAGCAAAGGATTTAATGTACATTTGAAGAAAAGTCAAAAAACTAAAATTAAATTTTATAATTGTTTTTTTTTTTAAAAAAAAAACAAACAATGTAATAATGTAGAATTGATATAACTACTCCTTTAATTAACTGAGATTCCACATATAAATTATCAAGCTGTTAATGGTTGAAATTGATTTTAAGAAACGAAGACTAATAAATAGAAAACAATCAAATAATAAAAACGATAGTCACAAATGTCTCATTAGAAAAAGCAGACCAGAATAAGGTGTTTTATTATGTTTTACAAAATTTGGTTTTGGAAGGCTTCAAAAATGAAAGTCGTAGCAGCGTAATTCGAGTTCACAAACATTTTTCATAAATTACGTAAAATAATTAAATTAAACCGATGTAAATTAATATTTTACTAATAACTTTTTTTTCTTTTCTGTTTTATACATACGTAAAAAAAAATAGCCAAAAAAAAAAAAAAACAATTATTTTTTTTTTTTTTTCAAGTGTCATAGCATCGGCCGGGACGCGAACCCGCAACCCGGACAACTGCTTGTAAGGCAGTCGCGCTGACCTCTCGACCACCAATGCAAGACTTGTAGTAAACAAATGGATAAAAATGTTTTTTGCAAGTAAACATAAAGTCAGAATTTGTAAAAGATAAAATTATTATTCTTACTGTTGTTTTAAAAAAAAAAACGACAAATATTTTTTATACACAACATTTGCTGAAAAACAAATCCTATAAAATAAAAAAAATCTGTTTTCGACATTTTCAGAGTTCTAGAAGAGGTTTAGAGTAGTCGTTAGATGAATCTTATTACATAAAAAGGTTGCCTTTGAATTAAAGTTGACATTAGTCAGTTTGATTTCTGTATGTAATGAGTTATTTTAGAGTCATTACAAAGTAAATGTTTGTATCAATGGCACAAAGACATTAATTTAAATTATTGTATAGCGGATCATACGTTTGTATATATACATTCTACATAGATCAGATGTGTGTCTGATGATCTGGCAAAAACATTAAAGCACAAATCAATGAAATATAAAATAAGTTATATAAACATATTCGTGTCGAATGATGTCTATAAAGATTTATTAAAGTTATTTCTCAAATCTAAATCTGATGTTCGTTATGTTATATATATATATGTGTGTGTATATATATAATTATAGTCTAGTTTATAATAATATTTTCCATTTAATTTATTAAAAGGTTAAATAATAAATAGAAATTTTAAAGTAATAATAATAAAAAAAATTATTTTGTTGTAAAACCAATGTGACAAAATAGTACGAAATATAATTAAACGCTATAAAAATAATGATTCACTGCCTTACGGACTTTAAAAAATTCCCAAATTCTACATTTGTTTATATTATGATGAATATAAAAATCAGATTAAAAATCAAAAAAAAAATTTTTTACAGAAAGGAAACATATATAAGTTGCAAAGTAATGTCCACTATATGGTGATCAGACTTTACAAAAAAAAATGTAAATAACTGCAGGTGCTATAAAGTAAGTTTATAGAAAACATTGTTCAAATAAACAAACAAACCATTACATGAATGCGATTTAGAGCTACCAAAAACTTTTGTTTTGCAAGCTCAATCAAAGTAAATAGGAGTATAAATATTGAACTATCAATAAAGTTAAAACATTAAAATCATCGGGGAAATCTTTTTATGTCATTCATAGAAATACACTAAAGAAACAAATCATTTGAATCAATATTATCACAAATATTTGACCAAAAATATCTCTTATAATTGGACTTTCAAAAACTGGTAGAAAAATATTTAAAATTAAATTTATTCGTTAAATATATTAATTAATGTGAACATATGTTTTAAATTTGTTTAAAATGAAGTGTGATATAAAAATTAATAATCATTTTAGGAATATGGCTTAAATAATTTAGACCATTTTAATCATTTTCAATCATTATTCATTCATTGCAGGATGAAGATCTCTCAAAATTTAACTCAGTTTATAACCTATTTTTCCATATCACTTAGCAAACTTTTCTCTATTTCATCTATTTATCTCATGTAATATTTTTGAGACTTTTTATTATCTGTTGGAATCCAATTTAAAACTTTAAATATTCATTTATTATTATCATTCCTAAAAATACATCCACCCCAGTTCCAATTTAGTCTCAATTCTTTCCATGATGTCAGTGGTACATGTTTGTTCTCTTACCCATGTATTTCCTTTTTAACCACTTCGTGTTACTCCTAATATATATATATATATATATATCCATATTTCATTGAATAGTCTAAAGTCTTTATATTGTCCTTTTGTCAAATGTTCAAATCTGAGATCCATAAATAAGAAACTGTAAAACAAATATATTAAAAATCTTCATTTTCAAACATATAATCATGTATTCTTTTAATACTAAGTTATTTCTACCAAAACAACTGTTAAAGTTTAATTCTATGAGTAATTTTATCCATTGTGTTTTTATTCTGCCCAATTATTTATAGTTGCTAATTTATTCTAATTAATAATTATTGATCTTTATTTAGTCTTCCCATTGAAAAATTATTTTAATTTTTTTTAGTACTTATTTTTATTCCTATTTTCTTATTTTCATCTAATATTACTTGCTATATTTCTTGAAATTCTGAAACATCATCTTGCTTAAATAATCTTCATTTGCTTTTATTTATTTAGTTTTCCATTTTAATTCATAAAATACATTTTTTAAAATACTGTTGTATAAAATGGGAGATATGATATCACCCTATCACACATTCTTCTCAGTATTAATCTTCTTAGTATTATTATGTAATGTAATTAGATTTCTTATATTTTTCAGAATATGACAGTATCCTGGATCTTGATGATCCAATATTTTAATCACCGTAAAAGTGCTTATAAAATCAAATATCTTTCATAATCTACAAATGCATAGCAAAATATCAACTGATATTCTTTGATTTTTTTACAATCTGTCTCAATACTTATATATAATCCACTGTGCCAAAATCACTTTTAAATACATCTTTCTTTTTTGGTTGGTGAATATTTTATACTGAATTGATGGAAAGCTGATAAATTCGTAATTACTAATATTTTCTTTTTAACATTTTTTAAATATCAATATTACTACTGCATTATTCCAATCATCTGGTGCACATTTATCATTTAGACATTTTGTATATAGTTTTGCCAACAATATTTTTATGTCTTCACTTGCTTCTTTTAAATCAATAATGATTCCATTATCTCTTGAATTTTTTTCTTTCTTCATACCTTTAATTATTTGGCTCACTTCATTTAAAATGTTTATATTGTTGACAATGTAGTAAGTGCAATGATTAAGATATGTTCTTATTTTTATTACTGCATAATTATATGCTGAGCTTTTCCATATATTCTGTGATGTCAATTCATTTTTAAAACAACTTCTTATCCAATATCAAAATGTTTTATACTTTTGAGAATTTTAAATTTTTTTATTAGCTTTCCCTGCCAATTCACAGTTATATTTTTTATATCAATATTAATTTTACAAAATTCTAGATATTAATTTCTTCTTAACATATTATTTCTAAAAAAATTTATATTCCTTATTTTCTTCTTACTTTATCTTGTTTCAGTAAAAACTTTGCTGGCAAATTTCTACCAACAATCTTTCTTATAGTTCTCAGTAGAATATCACTTATGCTTTTATTAATTTTGGTGAAGAATCATCTTCAAAGTCTGTTGATATATTAAAATGATTTTCAGTTCTAATTTAAGTTATTTGAAATGTTCCTGAAGGTTAAGAATATCAGTTGTTAATAATGTCTGTGTTAATTGTTCTTTGTTTCTTTAGTTTTGCTGTAACACATATCTTACATCTCACTAATCAATTATAACTTTCTGTGTTGGATCTATTAAAAACATTGCAATCTTGAAATACATATTTTCTATTAGGCAAATTATGATATGATTCTGTAGTGCCTTTATTTGGATGCTTTTGTGTTCATTTTCATTTAGCATTATTCTCAAAGAAAAAAGATGTAATATACAGCTTCTGCTTTTCTGTGAACTATGACTTCTCTCATTTTGCCATTTACCACAAAACTTTTATCTTTCAATTGTTTACTAATTCTAACAATAAACTAACTATACCTTAACAATTTTAAAATGTTGCTTGATCTGATCAAAAGTATTTTGTACATCAATATAAAATTATTTTCTTCTTAATTACAATAAGAAATTATTGGGATATAAATCTGAATTATCTGCATTTAGTTTTCATTAATTTGGATAACAAATCTTTCTAGTCTACCTAATATAATATCCACAATATTATTCTTTTTCTTTTTATTTATAATGAATTCTATGTCATGATTGTAAATATCTATTCAAAAAATTATTCATACACACATTTATTCTGCCTTCAGAACACTTTATTGATATTTTAATTAAAACTGTTAGAAACTGAGAAGAAAAACCATGTTGTTTCTTGACCTTAAACCCAGAGACAAAAATCCAGTAATCTCACTAATCTGGTTGATGCATATTAATGAAGTAACCTATTACACCAATGAGGATATACAAAATAAATGATTTAGAATTTGCCTACTTAGTTCCATCAAAAACTCAAAGAGAAGTCAAAATGTCTCCTTTCAGTTAACAGGAACCCTTTTCTGCAGGCAATTTAAATCATATAAAATATATATAAAATATTGGACCGTTATTGATATATAAAAAATTAAAATGTGAATATCATTTGTATGGAGAAAGTAGAAAAGTTTTATATATTTGATGTAAACAACTTAAAAAAGAAAATATTTGATTTGTAAATAGAATTAAACTAATAATCAATTAGACGTATAGAAATCTGTATTATAAAAAGAGTTATGAGAAAATATTGTGTAATTTTAAATAGTGTTATAAAAATTAAGGTTAATCTTTATTTCAAATGTAAAACGAGAAGAAATATTAAAATGTATTATTTAGAATAACAAAAAAAAATAATTTTACCAATATTAAAGATATAAACATATTTATTAATCATTATATCAAATATTAAATGCCAAAGGAGATGAAGTAAACAGAAAAATTAATAAATAGAATTGGATTAATTTACAAGCCAGTAATCACAATAGTTTGTTTATTCTGCTACGTGAATTATAGTCTATGACTGATATATAATCTCAAGTCATTATGCTGCTATTCTATGATTTCTTTGCAAATTGTTAATGATATTCTATAGATAATTCTTTAGTTTTGGATTTTAAATAAGTTCGTGAAACTTTTAAATAACATGAAAATTTTTTTTACCCATCTTCTATTGTGTTAGGATTTTAAAAATATATAATACAAGCACTATTATAAGAGATTAAGTTGCGCGAATTATATATATATATATTGTAACCAATTGGATTACATAGAACACACTAATATAGTGTGTGGGCATAAATATATATATATAAAGTTGAAAGGAAAACTAGAAATAAATATTGACAAAAATTATAGTAGATATTTTCTACATTCATTGAAATATAAAAATAAATAGTTAATAAAGGGTTAAATAACTCTCGGCTTAAAGTAATATTTTATTGTAAAATTAAATATTTAAAAAGGTCTGATAAATAGTATTTGTAATTCTGATTTTGATATTAACAAAAAAAAAAGCAAGCATAATTTATTTTTTAAACTCTTTTAATTAATACTGGTATAAAATATCTTTTTTAATTAATGCTTGTTTGCATTTCTACTATGTAGTTAAAAATCATTGTAAATTAAAAATTCTAAAGAATTATCACACCTTTGGTCAAATTCCAAAGATTAAAGTAAAAACATGAAAATCACACTTTGATAAAAATTTTCAGCTTGTTGTCAAATGGATTAAAGTAGATTGAAAATAGCCACTGTGTTTTTGTCACCTGACCTACCCAAGGTTATAAAAGACTTATTAAAAAAATATCAGTTAGTTTGGATTGCAATTTTGTAAGAGTTAGCAGAAGAGCTAGCTGTAAAGTTGGCTAAAATATTTTGTGAAGAGTTGGTACAGTAGCAAAAAATGGCCATAGTAAAGCTAACTGCATATATGGTTAGTAGAATATATAAAGAACTACTATGAGGATGTAAAAATGTAAGGAAGTGGCTGCTCTACAATTCACTGATGGAATTTGAATTTACATCGAGGAAATGGGTCGAGATTCTTTGTAATTCATAGCCTTAAAAGTGTTCTGGAAAAATAGCTTGCTGACCTGAAGCTTACAAAACCCAAGTATAAGTAGAACTGACTACAGAAAGGAAAAAGCCAACCATACCTGAATTATGTACTTTTACCTGATAGTGACAACAAACTTGGATTATATTTTTATGATTGATCAAAAGAACCAGCTTGTCCAAGAGAACCATCGATGGATGAAGAATTAATTTTATGTATGCTATTTCAGCTATATGCAGAGAGACACACATAAACATATATATAGCTGGTGAGTTATTTTAAAATAATTCTTATAAAAATAGAGATGTATAGAACAATATTATTTTTAAGTTGGTTAAAAAAATCTATGTATTTTAAAATAATATAAAGTGTTTTGCTTGAATTATAATTAAGAATCAAGAATAATTCATTGACCATCTGATTTTAAAGGCAATAGAGACGTTTTTGAACAATAATTCTCTCGGACATTATTTTAAGAAAAATTTATATTAAAAAAAAAAGGTAAAGAATCGATGATTCAATAATTTAATTTTAAAATGTTGATAATTAATCAACAAGTACCTGTCAAACAAAAGTTGACTTTATTTAGTTTGGTAAAAAAAAATTTATAAACTGAAACTAAATTGTAAATTATATCTATGTTTTGTTTATACCCATGTATATGTGTGAAATTTACATATGTTTTCCAAATGGAATTATGAAAATATAATATTATTGTAACAAATTAAAATATGTTATTTCATGCACACTCATGTATATGTGTGTATATTGTCAATTATAACACATATGTAAATTTTAATCATTTTTGTTGTTATTGAATATCAATTGAAATAGCTTAATTGTATAATAGAAATCGTGCATCTGTGCACACTTATAGGTAAATCATTGTAACAATTTGAATTTTGAATAGTAATTATGTAAATTGATGTGATAACTTAAGTTTTGTGGCAATATTATAAACTACAGTGTAATGACTTTTATTATTGAATACTTTTCAAAATCAGAACTCTTATAAGACCTTAATCATTTATTTTTTTGTTATTAATAAACTTGTATTTAATTGTTAAAAATTGTATTCCATCATCTCTTGTTCACATACAGTAATAGAACCCATGTTCTCGGAGCTAGATTGGTGCATGGGTAAATGGGTATGTATATTTAGTGCATTTGGGGCATCCAGAGATGATCAATCATCATCCTGGTTGGTGCAAAAGAGGATACTCTTTAAAGCCCCTGCACTATCTTTTATTTTAGCTTAGCCTCATTAGGAATTAAGTTTATAGTTGGCCAATACAAGTGGCCAGAGCATTAATGATGATCAGCATGTTTTAAATGACCCAGCATTATTGTTTAGATTTTTTGATTCTTATGTATTTTGATGGATGAGCACTTAAATGGTGCATCTATTTTATGTTTAAATAATTGCCCAAGGTGGCAAAGGTTCAGTAGTTGGCCTGGTCTACAGAAGACCCATTTCTAATCCAGTCCCAAAGTTGACTGTTGATTTATATTTTTTATTGTCAAATCCAGCCACAAGATGGACTGTTGATTTATTGTACAGATTTGTTTATTCCCATCATTAATGATGATGAATGGTATTTGAATTATAATTACTTTGACTTATTGTAATGCTGGTTGATATATGATTGATGTATAGTTTTTTTAGCTGCTCTTCTAAGTTATCTGGCTGATCTCTCAATGTTCTCAGAGATTGTCTAATCTCATTTTATTATTAAATATCTCATTACTTATATATATTTTGTAAATTATTTGAAATATTGATGAATTGGGAATGATGATGATTTGCCATCACCCAGTTGAATCATTTTTCATTTCATTCACTTTCTGATACCCCCCATCCCATTACAATATATATATATATATATATATTCAGAGATATATTCTAACATCATTAATTTATTTGATATCATTAATGTAATGGCCTCTAGTGTCAAAATTATCAAAATCAACAAATGAAAATGAATAATTTTCATTCCTTTATAAAGCTCTAACTGAAATCAGCGAAGATGTCACCCAACCTCATTTCTCAGAATTTATTTAATGCAAGTTGACTCTAGTTAATTTAACTATATATATATATACAAGGGATTACATAAAAATAACTGAAATTGTTTGTTTGGGGGGGGGGGGTTTGGGGAGGGTGAACATGTTGTATTAAATACTTCTGCTGCTAGGTGTCTCTTAAGGGGACTCTGCTCCATGTCACCTATTTTGTTTTTGTTATATTTGAAAAAAATGGAGAGAGCAATAGAAAGACTAGGAAGATGGGTAGAGATACCACTAATAGGTGGCAAGGGACTATATACATTATCAGGTTTTTTATTTATTCATAATATCTTCATGTGCACAGAAATTAGGGAAGATATAGAAATTATGTTGAAGATATGCACAAAAGTGAATAAAAAAATGGGGATTAAATTTAGTAAAGAAAAATTAAAAGTAATGATGATAAATGCTGGGGAAAGAGAAGAGAAAGAAGTTTTATTGGGGATATAAAGTTAAATGTGGTGAATATGTGTAACTATTTGGGAATTGTCTTAAGTAATTAGAGAAATTGCTTGAATGATTGGGAGAAAAAATAATAAATGAAACAAAGAAAAGAAAGAGACTGATAAAGAAATTATCAGTGTTTTCATAGAATAAATATGATGTAGCTAGAATTTTATGAAAGGAAGTGGCAGTAACAAGGTTAACTTGTAATGATCCAGTATATGTTAATAAAAGTGTATTATATTACTTAGAAAAAGTACCAAGAGAAGTAGGAAGACATGAATTAGATGAAGATGTGTGGACAACAAAGGAGGCAATTCAAGGAGAAATGGGATGGTTGAGTTTTTATATGAGAGGTATAAAAAGCAAACTGAAAATGTTCAGTATATTGCAGTTTATGAATAATAAAAGAATAGCCAAAATAGTATTTAATTAGATTATGAATAGCAGGCAACAAAATGGGTGAGAAAGGTAATATGATATACAGAAGATTTGGATAAAGACTTAATGTCAATATACTTATACAAAAGGTGGGATGATTGTGTTAGGAGAATTGGCAAGGAATGGGATAGAAAAATATATGCATTAATAAAAAATATGAAGTTAGAGAGATGGAGAACTAGTATGGAAAGTAAAAAGAGTTTAATTTAATACAGAAGTAAACAGAATATTCAGTCAACGTTAATTTATGACAATAGCAAGAAAAATATTTACTGTTTAAGACTCAAATGATTGCTAGCAACAAGTAAATATACACATAAATGGAAAAATATAGGTGATTTTGTATGCAAGTTATATAAGAATGGCATAGAAAATATTAGGTAACTGTTAATTGAATGTAAATGCTTACAAGTAGAAAAAGTACAAATAATGAAGTTGTGTGAGAATAAATATAAATAAAGTGATTAAACAGAAAGTGGGTTCTTAGTTTGTATGCTGGATTTTGATAAAATATAAGGGGAATTTAGATATAAAGGCCATGGAGTAGACAAAGATTATATTGTTGAAATGGGATGGAGCAGGATAGGAAAAAATATGGAAAAAGCAGGATAGGTAATAAAAAGGGAAGGTGGCTAACACATTTTTCTGGACATAATGACAGAGATTCCTGACTCTGATAAAGGAGAAGCCACAGTGTATCACATCACATCATCAATTTTTCAACTGTCATTATTGAGTGGTGTCCTGATTCTATATAGTAAATGTTTTTGTCAAGTGTGTCTCACTTATTTATCAATTTTTGTGAAGACTAAAAAGTTGGAACAACATATAATTGTGTTTTCTATTAGGAAAAACAGCAAAGAAAATGGCTGCAATGCTTGAAACAGCTTACAATCAAGCTGCTTTCTGGAAAACAGAAGTTCATGAATGATTTATCAAATTTACCATGTTTCAAAAAATGAAAGTTACTGACTTCCACTACCAAGTCAATGCTTGTATGTTTATTTGTTTTTTAGGATGCAAACAGCATTGTTTACTCAGAATTTATTTGTAAACCAGACATTAAAAACTTACAAGTTCTGAAAAGTTTGTATGATACGATAAAACAAAATTATACCAATTTTGGCTTAATGGGAAGTGCAAGTTTTACCATGACAGTGTAGCAGTACATAAAGTATAGAGGTGAAAAAAAATTAATTAAATTTAGCATGACTCAGCTTATACATCAGTCATATTCACTCCATCTCTCTCCATGTGACGTCTTTTTATTCATTTGAATGAAAAAATGTGTCTTTTTTTTTGTATGGACTTCGGAGAGCATTAAAAGACATCATTTTGCAAGAGTTTCCAAACAATTTTGCAAAAATATCTTTAGACCAATGCATTGCATTAAATGGACTGAACTATGAAATGGATTCAATTTGTTACACCTAAAAATTAATTCACAATTTTTTACTATAAAATTCGAGTTATTTTGGGTCCCTCATATATATATATACATATATATTTATAGACTTTCACAATCATAAATGTAAACATTGAAATATAATAGAATTTTTTCACATAATAGTCTCAACAAAATTCTATATCATCTAGCAATAGTTATAGTATTTATATATTTCACATTAAGCCAAAAGTGGAATCACTTTTAGTTTCTTACTCTAAAAGTAAAAGTTATAAATCAGACATAAATACTTTGTGTGGAAATTTAAACTGTGGCAACAATTTTTTTAAATGTTGACAATAATCAACATTTTACTGCAAAGAGTTAATATATTAATTTTAAGATCTTCATGGATTTATAGTTTTAAACAATTGTTTACCTAATTATGTCATGGCTGAAATTTTTTAGATTATTACACAGAAAAATCTTATTACATATCAATGCTAAACTAAAAGTCTACAAAAAATAGTAATCATGCTATAAACTAGCTATATATTTTATACATTTATTTACAGGTTGGTATGTTAAAGTGGATTTGAACCCAGATAGATATTCAAGCCTGCTTCAGAACAATATAATAAGATATATAATACAAAATTATTACTGAGACTCTATATTTAAGTTTATGTTCAGCTCAGCTCAGTGGGAGGCTATAGGATATATGATGATAAATGAATAAAAGAAGAAATATTACAAAACATTTAATATAATATAAATTCCTTTGTTAATTAATTGTATGATAAAGAATAAAGAATCATAATGTTTATTGGTACAGTCTATTAAAATATACTTTAAACTTAATTTCTTCCTTCATCCAAATAGAACATATATCAGCTTGCTATAATTATAATCCTAAACAATTCTATGACTTGGCATATCATAATCTAAACATCTACTTTAATGCCAATCAAGAAATAAACAATAAGATCTCAGGGAATTTAACAAATACAGTTGAATTAAATAAAATACATTGGCCCATAAATTATAATTCTAAAGTATGATAAAATGTAATGAAACAAATTGACTAAAATATTCTACTGTGTTTCAATAATAAGATAATGACAGAAATAGGGTATTTTAATCTCATATCATCTAACAAATATACTAACTTGGCAACCTTTCTACTACATTTATCCAGTGGCAAATGTTCCTTATAATGTTTGGATTAAGAAAACAATATTATCAGACACCAGCAGGTTTAATATTATAACTCTAAAATAATATATCTATTTATAATAGATTTATGAAATGTGGAAGTGTGGAAATGGAAAACACGAATGTATACAATAATAACTCAAGACACAGTTTTAAGATTTTAAATAAATAAAACAAATCATTTATTACACTAAAATAAATTTGGTTTAACATAATATTTACAATTGTACTACTTGTCCTACAGATTTTTAAATTATCAAATAAACTTTGAGCATCAGTTTGGGATTATCCCTATTATCAAAGCAAATTAACAACAAAACTTAAATATTTTGACTTCAAACACGTGCTTTGCCTACATGTTTCATCTACATCACCTAAATAAACAACATGTTATATTATTAGCACAAAAAAATACTTTTGAGAGGACATTACTATTGATTAATAAAATAAATCAAATTAATTATATTTGGCTCTCAACAAAGCAACTTTCTCTAATTGACTAAATAATCACTTTCAATTAGGTATACCTTTCATGCATAGCAACAAAATCATGTTCATTCTGATGATTTGATGATTTATAACCTTTATTTAAATAAATACACTGTATTTTAAAATATTTATTTCCCGTTTTAATCTCAGTAACTTTATATTTTATATACGCGATATTATTTATATTACGTGTGTGTGTGTGTCAAGCAACAATAATAGAAAACAATCTTTTCTACAAACTATCCATTCATTAAGAAAATATCATACAATTATTTCATTTCAGACAATGTTGTAATTCATTAATAAAATAAGACACTAATATTACATCAAGAATTAATTTAACAATTTATCTGGCCACATATTAATTAACACAAAGCTATATTTTCATGATTATACAGACTATACGTTATAAGGGAAATCTACATGAGGAGCAGATAAACTCTTACTGAACACTTCTACAATAATTCATCTGATTCTAAATACACTGTTGGCGGGGAACCTTTCCTCAGCACCAAGAATATAAGAAAAACGTCACATAACTTCTTAAACATCATTTGATCATACTTCAACAATAACTCATCTACTTCTAAATACACTATTGGTGAGGACTTCTTCCTCATTATCAGGGCTCTAAGAAAACATCACTTAACTTCAAAAAATATCATTTAATTATATGCATATAATATAAACTAGGCTCTAATCATGGAAAAACATATACTAAATAAGCAAAATCTTTTATCCTTACAAACATTGTAATGCAATCAGATTTCTTTCCATTCTCAAAGCTTTTCTAAATATCGAACATTATAAATACACGCTGGCAGATAAATACATACAGATGACATACCAATCCATTCAACTCAGTAGAATATGACAGCATCCAAAATTTATACATAAAATATTCACAAACTGAACTTTATCAAACAAATGTCATAATTGTGCAAAACAGACACTCACCTGTGAATATATAAAATTAACTCTAAATTACACACTATGCAGGCAACATGGTAATTAAATATTACATTAAGGTATAACTTTTAATTCAGAACAAACTTTAGGTTACTTTTAAAATTTAATAGTTATAATTATTACGAACGAACTTTCTTTCATATCTTGCAAACTATTTCTATTGTACGTTCGTTGATTTAAAAAAAAATCTCACTTTGAAATAATAAAGTATACAAAATAAATATAAACCTCTCTAATAATATATTTTTAAAAAAAATATTTCTTTCTTTTACCTTCGTAAAAGAACAATAAGACCTATTTGTACACAATCAATTTTTACCCGCATATTCCTCATTTGGATACGCTTCGGAGATGATCTTGAAGGTCAAAATAACCCAAATTATAAATAAACATAATAATAAGTAAGCTTATCTATCAATAATATACATTAATAATGACAAGCAATAAAAAAAAAATAAAGAAACAAAAGTTATTTGTTTTGTAACTTAAAAATAAAAGTTCACTTGCAAAGCTCTGCTCCAGGTTTGTGAAACAATATGGGACACATTCCAAACTGAATTTAAATTAAAATAAACTTCTGCAGGATAACTTAAAAAATATAATCATAACTTAAATATGACCCAGCACCTCCAGTGTTCATAGCATATCTATTTGAGGTACCAAATCACACACAAGCAATTAATTTCTCCTTTATTATACTGAAAATATAAGACATTCTCCGTTCTAGTTCTAGATTAAATATGCAATTATCCTTAGTAGTTTCTTAAATAGCATTTGACACTTTATAGTCTATTATACGCATGGTTTATTCTTAAATATTGTCCATTAAGATACCATGATTCTTAGTAATTCCACAATTAATAATACTTTGTTTTATATTCCATCTTTATCAAAGAGAACAAAATTTACCCGCATTTCTATCCTTCCATTCGATTTAAGCAAATACTTAATTTGAAGTGACTCACATTTTATTTCCTTCATTTAAAATATGTATTATTTCCAGAAATACCAGATAAATAAATACTGTTATCTCTTTATGATGAATTTAAACATGGCATGATTTATCAAAATATGCATATCCTTAATTTTATGTTTAATCCCCACAAAAACACAACACGGAAAATAGTGAAGAATTAAAATATATTCTGTAAAACAGTTCTGCATGCGTTTTCCAGATATATTAAAAGACACACGTTGGTTAGTATTCTTATTTAAAATGACAATTAAATGAAGTAATGGAGACTGGATGTTATCAACATACATTTTTAAAAGAAAGCAATAGTTATGAAGAGGCTAATTCAAAAAGTTTAAATCAAGGAGAGCAAAGTAAACTATGTACCTTTTTAAAATTTAGAATTGCATTCTAATTATCTTTTCCATAATAAGTTTCTTAAGATCCTTTCGAAGTTTTACTCCAAAGCCTTTTAAAATCAATTTGACTTCAGCAACTGGCTTTAATTTCACAATAATGAGCCATTGTTTACTGGCTACTAATACAATACATAATAAGCAAATTTTTTACTGGAGATCTTTGTTAAATAGCTCTCTTTAGCAAAAAGGTCATTTCTCTTCACAAGGTTACTCCCACGCTTCCTTTCTATCTAAGCTAATTACATATTCAAAAAAAAAAAATCTTTTCTAAAAAAAAATCATTCTGATTAAATCAAGACAAAAAAAATAATAAAATAAATAGCTTTTACAAACTTGAAAGAAAATGAATGTTAATTAACCATTAAACAAAAATGATTAATAATTTATTTCATTTGTAAAATAATCCATTGATTCAACTATCTATTAATCATTGAAAAGAAATATATATTTGTTAAATTATTTAAATAATTACTGTAATTTAAATGTTTTTATTGTGAATGTACTATTGTTTGCTGTTATTAAAAGATGAAAATGAGATGAAACATAATACAGACATATATGCATGCACATGTACTGCAACCTAAATATTAAACTATCCTAACTAAATATAATTGAAATGGCTGTTAATTGTTGACAAAAAAGATAAGTATTAATGAATAAAGGATTTTGAAACCATTCAACCAAATATTACACTAACATAAAATAACTTTGCATTTTTCTGCCCAAATATACCAATTCCGAACCCTTCTCTCCGGCATTAAATACTTCACTAACCACAATAATAATTATGAATACTTATAAAGTGGTCAATAAACCACATAAGTAATCCATATCTAAGCTTCAAACATTTTCCAGCAAAAAATTTTAAAATTCTAAGGCCATTTCATTTTTTTTTAATATAATATAACTATTCAATGCAGATACAAAGTATGTCAATTCCTTGTGCCCATTCAGATGGTCACAATATATATATATATATATATATATATATATATATATATATATATATATATATATATATATATATATATATATATATATATATATGGGCACATACATGTTACATTGTTTTTTATTATTAAATGTGAAAAGAATAAAAGTTCGCAAATAAAAACTTCTTTTTTAAGAATTAAAAATTGAAAATTAAAAAATCATCTTAAACTCGTATATATAAAATTGCACAGATAAAAAAATTATTAAAATAAAACTTTATTAAAAATAGAAAAGGTATTTTAAAAACAAAAACTTAAAAAGATTTGGAGATAAAAATATATCTTTAAGTTTGAAAACAAATTAATTGGTGTTATTATAAAATGGAAATGATTATTTTAATTAGACCAAGTGAACTAGCCTTGGGCATTTAAATGTATAAGCATCGGTCAGATAGGAAAACAATAGAAACTTTTAGCAAATGAAAGAAATCCATCGGGAAATCAGACCTCAACGAAAAGGTTTTCACCATCATGACGTAATGTTGAGTTAATCCACAAAATTATTATAAAAGGAAAGGTGTGAAAATAAAAGAATTAATTAGTTATTATGATGTGACTATATGTGTTAGTGCGGAGTTGAAGGAGAAGGGATTGAAAAGATGCACTCTTCAATCCCTTCAGTTTTGTTTAAAAAAAAAGAAATGACATTGTTTTCTATGTTAAGGACCAGCTCAAGTAAAGACCTCCGGATAAATAAAAACAACGGTTTAACTGGATACCAATATCTTCAGTATGGCGTGGGAATTCCCGTTCAAAATTACCAACAATGGCAAGCAACTGTAAAGGATAAAGCTGAACATTTTAAAAATCATAAGAACTTTATATTCATTTGAAAACAATAAGAACTCTAAATTCTAAACCTTTTAGTAAATAATACAAATAGAATCCTATCTGACCAACGTAAATTAATGTTAATAATGTTATTTGATGTATTTTTTATTTAAAATCATTTCTATTTTTTTTTTTTGTTATTTTAAGTTTTTAATATGATTTTTGTTTTTCGTTAGACTAAATTACATAAATGTTAAACTTAAGTCGGGCGTGAATGGCTATATAGATTTGTAAAGTTATATTAGGGGAGGGTAAATCTTAGTTATTTGTTTCATAGTTGAATTAGGTCAATGGATTGGATATATTTATGTAGTTAGTAGATGTAGTATGAGATCCGCTATGGGCAGGATTGCATATATATGCCACACATCTTCTGTTTGCCTATGGATGGGTTTGTAAGTTGGCAAAGAACCGCAATCCATTCCTATGGAGTTTTTTGTTTATTGTTCTTCTCGTTAGATAGATGTAATATTCCTATCTGATGAGAGTCAATGTCTTATCTTAACCTATTTTGTGTTGCCGTATTCGTATTACATTGAATACATCGATATATCAGATGGATTGATGCTAGTTTGACTGTGAACTTTTAGCCTAAGGTTAAATGGGGATAGAATGTTTTATCTTCAAATGCAAATCTATGTAGTCTATTCATACTTGACACTAAATAAAAATGCATTAAATTTAAATTGTTTATAGATGCTTGCATGGATTCGTTATCGGTTAATTATGTTTTGGGTTTTCATATTGGATCAAAATATATAGACATTCGATAAATAATGATACCTTACGGTGAGTATCTAAAATGTATTTATTCAGATGTCTTTTAAGTTATTAGTGTCAATGCAAGCATCTTATGGCGAATGCTATTGGGTTACTTATAAATTTCCCTCTGCAATTGACGGTATCAATGACTTTGTATTTTGATCATTTGTGTTTATTTTGAAATATTTTTAACCATGTAATCTATGTAACCAATCTCTACTCAACATTATAAAACAAGCTTTTATAAACCAATCTGTGTGAACTTATAAAAATTAAAATGTAAACTTATAAAAATTAAATGTAAATTAAAATCTAGAATAAAAGTTAAAAATGTAGTTAAATGCTAAAGTAAACATATAAAATAATAATGCTAAATTTTATATATATATATGCGTAAATAAATGTTTGTGTGTTAATTACTGGTAGTGGCTTATTTTATTCTTTTTTTAAAATATTCTTAGATAAGAATTTATTTTAAATATAAATCTCTGCTGTTCCATTGAGCTAGTGACAATGGGCTAATGACCGGAATCAAAATTTATAAAAAAAAAATTTTTTTTTTTACTTACGTATCTGCCTACTTTATAAATTTTTCTAGGTTCAAATGCCTAGATGGTGCCCTGTAGTGCAGATCACGTTAAGCTACCTTTCTCCAGATCCTTATAATATATATATATTGAATAAAATGTTTATATGGATAGTTATTATAATTATGAATATGTAAAATTAAGAGCATGCTAATAGCTCTAAACAAGCTTTTTTTTATGATAAATGCTACTACAAGAAAAGGCATTCAAATCATTTTTATCTTGGATTGTCCCCATCCCCAGACCGGTTTTGACCTATGGGTCTCTTCAGTGAGGAGTTGGGGCATTAGATTTAAAAAAAAAAAAACCAACTCAAGCAAAGCTTGTTTAGAGCTATTACATATTTGTAAGTGCAAGCTATATATAAGTCATGTGACATCTGACTTGTTATTATTACTATAATTATGAATAGAAATAATGAAATAATATTTAATAAATAGAAATAAACTTTACCTTTTGATGTTAATAAGAAATTATCAATTACAATTAATTAACAATTCCTGAGGCTAAGCAAGTTTTTTTCATAAATCTATAATAACTCTTTTGCTGAAGATCCTTGAAGTAAAAGAGGTAATCTTTTATTTCAAACTCAAATTCTTATATGAATTTAAACCCAGAAAACTATTTTTTTATTTATGTGAGGATGTAAAAGAATAACCTCTTTCTTGACATTCTGCAAATAATATTTTTAACTTTCCAAAGAATTGTATATGTTGAATTAAATGTTTAAATAGATTTTTATTATAATAATGAATAGAACTAAGGAGATAATTGATATTACTAAGAAATTATCAATTACTACTAATTAACAATTTCTGATGCTACTAAGAAATTATCAACTGTCACTAATTAACAATTCCTGATGCTAAACAAGTTTTTCTCATATACCTATAATAGCTCTTATTAGTAGTAATAGTAGTAGTAGCAGCAACAGCAGCAGCAACAGCAGCAGCAGTAGTAGTAATAGTAGTTGAATTATAATTTTCTTTATTGAATATTTTTGTTAAAATGTTAATATATTGAATAATGTTTTGTTTATTGTATATTTATTTTGTAATTATTAATAATGTATGAATATTTATTTGTGTATTTTTGTTAAAGTGAAAGTGTTGAAATGCACATAATAAATAAGAATTGAACTGAATTATTGTTATTATTATCATCATCATCATCATAGATTTATGAGAAAAACTTGCTTAATCTCAGAAACTTAATTACTAGTAATTGATAATTTCTTAGTAACATCAAAAAGTAAAGTTTATCTCTATTTAATGGACATCATCTCATTTCTATTCATTATATATACATATATATATTAACAGATAGAAGGCACCTAAAATGCTCATCATATTGTACCACTAGACTTCTAGGCTAAAAAATGTATAATTTATTAATGAGAATACCAAGTATAAGTACCTAAAACAACTGTATCATCACTCATATATCTAAAATCACTTCTAAATCATGGAGAACAGAAATTCTTGAAAAATAGTAATTGGCAGAGCAGTCAACCATAAACAAAATGCCGAACAAATCTAACAACCTACAAAGTTTATTAATAATTTAGCAGAGCTTAATATATAATTTGGCTTGGATTTAACTACACAGAGTTAATTCAAATAGAATATAGATTGAATATTAATTTATTTCAATTCAATTAAACCTATAATATATTTGATAGCTGTCAGTTTAAATATTGCACTTCCATAAATTTTACTCTTAGTACTATTAAATTTACAATCTTTCATCAATTTATTCAGATGTGTACACATATACATTTTACAATGACATTAGCCAACAATCAATAATCAACAGCCTTCAGAACTATGTGCTCACACATGCAGGTTATTACAAAAACTAAACTTATGTAAGGTGCATTGGATTTAATCACAAAAAATTGAATAGAAAATAATAATAAGTAGTTTATTAATAACCTATGTTACAAAGCAATAAAATATATAATCATGAGAAAAAAGATCATTTTACTCAATGGAAAACATACATATCCATAAACAACCTCAAGTGGGAGCATAACAAAACCAATGGGGTCATAACATATAATAAGAAATTCATGTAGTAAACAAATATATAATATCACTTTACAAAATGCACCTATATGCATGTATATCAATTCTTTTAATTTTAGATGTATGTGATTCTTACAGAATAAACAATAAAAGTGACAATTTTAAACAGCTAAATAAGACATAATAATATGCACACCTGTAGTAATTATATTAAATCTTCAGCAACATCATTAAATGTTAATTATTAACTATAAAATATAAAATCATATCTATCTCTTTGAAACCCCATTTTTTACTCAAATTTTTCATTTCAATGTAACCTGGATTGTAATGAATAATTATGGAAGTGTTTTTTTTTAAATAAACTTTTTAAAATTTTACATGGATAAAAAGAAAATGATTAAACTAGCAATTTTAAATGCAAACTATTCTCTATTATTAAAACTATAGCTATCAATAATAAGTATACCATCAAGTAAGATATAAACATATATATATATATATATATATATGTTTATATCTTACTATATATATATATATATATATATATATATATATATTCTAACCCTTTATAGAATTTCTATTATTATATCTAGAAATTTATTTTATTTTATTTCTTTTATTGATATAATTTATTATATTATCTTGCACTTGAGCCACTATTTTTTCTGGTTGTTGTTAAGGCAACCAAAAATAAAAGCAACATATCTATTAATTTTCCAATATGATCTAAAATACCTTTCACATAATACAATTGTACATACAATTCTCTTAAGCTATGCCACAATTGTAATAATAACAATAATTGATCACTTATTAATTTAAAGAATAATTATAATAATATTAATCTCAGGGTTCTTTGTTTCATGTAAGGAAATGCTCGGCAATAGTGTGTTGTCGCATATGACTGGCATTCTGGTCGGCTATAGGAAACATTTATTTTTACTTAAATTCAATGTGTCTTCATCTCTCATATCCACTGCTATATTATTTAAAGAGATGATAATTCTATTCAATAATGATGTATAATTTTGAATAATACAGCCCCTTTATCCAGAATCTTAGTCAGAATAATAAAAAGACAAGGGTGCTTTTTGTGTCCTTCCATCATCCATGACAACACAATAATATAACTAAGATTTATTACTTAGACAATTTAACTAAATGGGAATGGAATAATACAAAGGTGGATGTTTAGTCTTAAGTTTTCAACTCCATAAATAATTATCATTAAACTAAAATATAATGACATATTCCGATCTGCTTAACTTTATTTATCTGGTATATTAAGTTTTTAAGAATTTGGAATGATTTCGGACTCAAGAAAAGGTTTTGCAAATATTGTGCAAACACTTATATTTAGCATACAAAAAAAATGAATCTACAACAAATTTTAACAAGACTATAATTTATTATTATCACAACAAAAAAATATGAACATTTATTCAATAATCCCATAGTAATACAAAAATATAAAATATAACTGACATTAATCTGTATACTCTTTTGGTTATGGATTAAAATTACAACTTCACCTGTTTGCAATCATGCAAATTGACTACTAAAAAGTACATATCATTACCAATACATTAATTGATAAGTTTGGTAAACTTTGTATAAGCTTTTACTTAAAGTTGTTAACTAACTATTTTTGTTTTTAAATGATTAATATGATCATATGCAATACGCAAAATACTAAATTTATTTCTAATACATTGTATTCAGTTATGGTTTTTAATTGGATAACCTACTCTAATTATGGGCCAGTTATCAGAAGTCACACTTACCATCTTACATTTAACTTAATGCTAACTTAAGTTATGATACATATTTTATTCATAAGTATAATTTAAACTATGAGTATTACTTACTTATTAACTAGAATCCAACATTGCATTTTGAACATTCCCTCAGTAAATAAGCGTTTTAAATTACGCAATTTTAATTTATTTTCTCCATTGACTTGCTTGTCAACTACTAGTAATATTCAGCAGCACAATATAGATATCGACTCTAGTTACTAACGCACTATTTATACTAAAGTGGATCTTGAGGAACTAACACCTCCAATATAACCTTTATCTTGCCCGAACTTTCAAAATTAAGCACAATAATCAACACCTTCCATGGTGGAGCTATCTTTATTTTCACATGAGGAATATGGAATAACCACGAAGGTTTGTAAAGTAATCTACTACATTAAAATATTTTGGTGGTTTCTTGCCTCTTACTTGGGCATAAAACGAACACACACTAAGTATAATCCTCTCCAGGGATTTAAACGAATGCAGCATACTACATGCTAGATAAATTCTTGATCGTCCTATCTATGAGAATCGATCACTTGGGCTATAAACATACCCGAACATTATATTTAAAATCTTCCTCTCATGGAAAACAAAGCTTTTGGGGAGATCATTTTTCATCCCACAAAATAAATACATTATAATTATTACCTATGCGAATATTAAGCATATACCAATGCTATATCTGGGCAGGATAAGTAAATACACTAATCCTAATAAACTTATGTTACCGGGTATACTTTGATCAACATCTGAAATCAATGGACATCATAGAATAAAAGTATAATAATTTTAATTTTAATAAAGGAACATTCAAAAAGTAATTGCTAGCATACTATCTTAAACTAAATAAAGCGGATGTGTTATCAAAGAATAACTGGGAATAAATTCCTTAATTAATATAGTATAAATTCGGTTCAAACTTTAACAAGAAATATTTTGTTATAACATTTTTTTTTTTTAGTTACTTCTGATAATTTTCAATATTTATTTTACCCATTAAATATCTAAATATTTTTCTTTTACACATCTAACATACAAAGTTTATATCTACAATTGCATGTAAGAATTAAAACATATTTTATAGATTTTTTTTTTTTTCGCGTTAAATATAAACTTAACCCAGAATAATTATATTAAGACATACCTTTGTCATTAAAATGTTACTTGACCATACAGACTTTAACCTATGTTGATATAACAAAAAAAAAAAAAAAACATATAATTTTACAAATTAGTTTAAAAAATCATTAATTAACAAATGCCTATTATCTCATTAGAAAAATGTTTTTCTGTGAGCAATTTGTCCAGGTGAAGAGCTTTATCCAGTCGTATTTTACGAAGCATTTTTAAAAACAATAAACGCATTTTATTTATCTTTTTTTTCCTTAATGAAAAGTTTTCTTTTATTTCGTGCTTCTAATAAATTAGGTAAAGAAAAATATAGCAGAACTGAAGATTAATTCTCACTTGAATTAAACTACTACAATTTTGGGATCCAAGAAAAAAAATAGACTTCTAACATAGATGAATATTTGACTATAGACGATAAACATACACAATATTTTTTTTCTTTCTTTTATTGACGAGACGTATACTTATGAGCTAGCTTACTTATGGACAAAAATGCACAATTTTCCGAGAGATTATTATGATAATAACTGCAGTCAATTTACATGTACAGGAAGTTTTAATAATTCCAACTGATGTATAATATAATATATCATTTAATTTTATGATTAAGTAACTAAGAGATTTGGTTTTTATTCATACTCTAGGAATTATAATTTCTAACAGTAACTTCTCCGTAAGAATTCACGTATATAATTTTTTCTTACATTTACTTCAAGAAAGTCTTTCATTTTTTTTTTTTTTAAAATATACAAGTGTATAGTTTAATATTATGATGATTATTATTATTTTTAGACAATTCTTGATGAATAAAAACATTTTTAACGTATGTAATTTGCATTATTTGTAAAGGCAGACGAGATATTGAGAAAGAGCGCGAAAATATTTCTAGTTGATTTTCCTTGGTTTCAAAATATTTCTTTCAATTATTTTTTTTTTTCTATACCAAGAAAATATCAATAAATGATACAAAGTTAATAAACAATTAATTCCTACTTGGAAATCACTTCTTTTCCTTAATTTAGACATAATAAAATTTTTCGCAATTCCTTTAGTTAATTCTGTCATTTTTAAACTTTAGCGCGAGACAATAAATTTTCAAGTATAAAAGGTCTTTAAATAGGTAGATGGCACAGAAAATCAGGATATCTTATCAAAAGATTTTAGCCACACATCATATTATTAAAATTTTACTTTGATTATATTTATTTCTGCAAAATAAAATGAAAAAAATTGAGTTACCAAATTTCAGCACTGTTCCTTCCTTGAAAACTAAAAGCAGACTATATTTTTCCAAAAAAAAAAATGAACTTGATTATAATTGGTTGTTTCGTTTTGTTGTTCTTTTTTTTTTTTTTTTAGCGACCTCTTCCAGAAAAATAATCATTTGATTATAACATAAACAAAAGAAAGGAAAAACCCATTACAATCATATAGTTTTCGTATTATTTACCTGGCTTACAAAGTAATTTGACAATATAAAAAAAATAATAAATACATTAAATTAACAATCAGTGATGTATAATTCTTTAAACATTATATATAAAAAAAAACTACCAGAAGTTATTGTGCTTTATGATAAGACACTCATCCACTCTCCCCTCTACCCATCCAAAATCAATTACTGTTTAGCTTTTATACCATATTAATTTGCTCTAATTATTAATATGTCAATTAAATTATTCATGTTCTCTCTTTAAAAATGACATTGAGTTATTAAATCTATTAGTTATTCACCTAAAACATGCCAAAGTGAGTGAATAGCATACTTTATTAATCAATTATTACTATTGTTATTTTATCTTTTTATTTCTTTAAAGAATAGCATTGTTTTTCCTGCAAAACAATGCCAAGTAAACCAAGTGTCAATAACACTAGGTTACAATATATATATATATATATATATATATATATATATATATATATATATATATATATATATATATATATAATGTTAAGTTTGATTGAATATTATATATATCAGAAAAAAAGTATAAATATAAAATTACACCATTTTGTATATATCATTGAATTACTGGTAGTGTCTTAATAAAACAATTCATAAATAAAGTTTACCTTAAATCCCAGAGAACAAATGATGAAAGGGATATTATTTTCCAAAAAATTTGTATTATATAAACACAAAAAAACATATACACAAAAAGTAGATAATAGTTTCTACAACTTATTTTACTATTTTTGTGAATCTTGTAGAGTGTTTATCCTAGAATTGTTTCATTAGCATTTAGAAATGCATTTCTTGAATGGTATATTTGAAGGTAATAGTTGCCTCTGTTGTTGAATAACTCAGCAAGGAATATTAGGAATTCAATGGCTATAGGCTACATACTGTAGAGTGAAGTTTATTTCCCAGATGCTTAGCTGCTCATAATTTTTAATATGGCCACTAGTAGAGATTCTGAATACCACATGCTAAGCAGCCAAAGTAATAATCACAAATAAAAGCAGAATCATAGAAGAATGCAAGCAGAATGTAGAATAAAATGTGAATGAAATATAGTTCTGAACTGTTCCTTTTATAGCACTGCATTTTTAATTAATTTGCTTACTCCATGAATTTTTTAATTAACAAGAGCCAGTGATTAACTGTTTACATTTTTTAACCTAGAAAAACCAATAATTATTTCAACAATAGATTTACTAGAATTTCTTAATTCCTTAAACCAATAATTATTTTTATTTAATAGATCTACCAAATATTTTTAATTAGATGAATATGTAGATTGCAGATAACAAAATATTAAAATCACGAACAAAATTTAATAAAAGAAAATTGCTTTTCTGAAAAGATTTTAATTAATAAAAATAAAATTATTAAGAATTGATAAAAGTTTTATAGATTAAGTATTGTTTCTATAATATAAATTTTTAAACAGATTTCTAATATATCTAGTTACAAAGTTTTTTAAAACTAAAATGATATTCACCAACATAATAAATGCAAATCTATTAATGTGTGCATGTATATAATACAAGCATACATATAAAAAAACAAGAGCTGAAACAAAGCTTGTGCTTTGCCATCCATAAAATATTTTAATATAAGTTAGATATTGAAATAACAAAGATATATGTTATAATATTAATTTATTCTGTTTTACTTTGGGGGATCAATTTCTATACCAATAATCTTTTGGGAATATCAGTATGGTAATGAGAGAATGTATACTTTTTCCACTATTACCACTGGCTTTATTTATTTATACAAGATTCCACAACAGCATTAACATATGCTGATAAGTCTATGCAGTTAACATTTTCCAGTATTTCAAACACAGAATATATTAAACTTGCATATGAATGAAACCTCAGAATGTTCATCAGAACAGACAAAATGTTTAAGCATTCTTAATAGTAACAAAATAAATTAAATAACAAAACATAATATATACTGTGACAGTCAGATGATGTATGTTGATTTAACCCATTTCGAATACTAGGCAAAAGTACCTCGAGGCCACCCATATGCAAGATATTAAACCAAGAATACTATGACCTCTGCCCTATTCGTCTAGTCTCGAAGCTATCATGAACCGAACAACACTATCTGAGACACGCATAGATATTTTCTTACCGAGCCACGAGCTTAGCATCAGCTGGAGACATGGACAGAACCACCTACGGAGCTAAATAGTTAAATGTGCAAAAATACTTAGAAATATGTGTTTTGCGTGCCTGGATCATTTAAAAGTAAAACAAAGCATTGAAATATAACTAGCAAACTCAAGCTTTTTAGTTAAATAAATATCTTTAATAAATGACATTTGAAATATTATTAATAATTTAATGGCCTTCGCTATTCCCCTAAATTAATGAATAACTAATGAGACAATGAAAACCAGATTAATATGCTTGTGGTCTAAATCTTTCCTTCTCAATTTTATTAAACATTGTCAACTCGAATCTGCTCGATAAAGTGCAATAATAAAAATCTTTCGCAAAGCAGTTTCTAATTGCTTTGCGCTAAAACAGAGTTTAAAATGATTTAAGATGTATATCGCTAAATCTGACATATGTAAGCAGCTAATGGTGGACAAAAGAAGCGTTATCGAGGAGATCAAGTTGGCAAACAAAAAAAGGAAACTTACTCGTACTAAATTTTACAAGTATGAATAAAATTGGAAAGGGATTTTTATATGAACAATTAACTAATAAACTTAACCGCAATAGAATTAAAATATTTACACATGGGAGTAATGAAGAATAGCGAAGGAAAAAGGGTTAAATATCTAGATAGATGATCACATATACATATATCTAACTAGTCTAATAAAAATAGTTACATTATAAATATCATTAAACACACATTACATAAATATTCAAGGAAGCAATTATAAAAAGTATGGACAAAAAGGGTAGCATAATAAATAGTTCATGAGGAGAGATATGATTACCATCCTTGTTCCTTGGTCATGTTCCATCGACGGGCGTAGCTTGATCCGTCTGACGAGATGTGTTTGTCCGGACAAGGAAAGTGGGAATCGGTAGCATGGTTTCACAAAAAGTCCTCCAGACACAGCACAGAGTTCAGATGACGATTGAGTGGATACTACGGCATTTTTCTGGTATTGAGGAACCCTTGGCGGTAGACAAAGTTATTTATTTGCCTAGCCAAGCATGGTAGACTCCATCAAATTCATATAATAAAATCACAACAGGCAACAGCAAAATTTCTAAAGTTCTCCACGGAGCAATCTGACGGCCCGCAAGAATACTCTGAATGAATAATCTTTTCCAAAAGGAAAATCTGAATGACTGATCTTTTCCAAAAGGAAAATCTAATGAACTTTTTCCAAAAGGAAACTCTGATTGCCTAATCTTTTGTTCTCCCTTTTATTTATACCCTCTCTGTCAGCCACCTTCTATTGTTTGTATGATCTTGATAAGCCTCCATGCTCCTTTGTTTCAAAGTAACATTTTCTTAAAATAACTTTAACTTTTTTACTCTAACTTTCTTTCTTTAAAGTTTGAATTCTATTAATTAAAAAGAAAGAAAGAGAAGGCCATCTTTAATTAGACTTGAATGGCTCACTAATTAAAGCTATACATTCTTTTAGAAAATGTTGGCGGGCTTATCTCAAAATCAAATCATACTAAATATTTTAACAAAATTTTAACAACAATATATTATTATTTTTTTTATAGTAGAATAAGCATTTTAATTCAGCAGAATTTTGCATTAACTCATATATATACGCTAGATGTATATATATGTTTGACTAATAGGTTAAGCAATTTTTATTAATAGAATGAAATTTATTTAAAACAAAATATTTAAATGTAATACACATTTAATAAGCATAATTATTTTTAACTCTAATGCAAAACCCTGCTGATATTGGACTATAAACTTAATTCAGGTCTACAATACTAATTAAGTTTATAGAAGGCTGTGAAGCATGGATCGGGCTTCAGATCCATTGCTTCATTTCCCAATAGTTAGTGAGCAAAAAAAATGTTTAAAAAAAATGCTGTTGCTTCAGGTCAGAGGTAAGAATTTTGTGCCAGGTGAGTTCAAACCTACTCTTTATTTGCTGTAATATTTAATTTGTTACTACCTACGGTGTTTTCTTTACTTTATTATATCTAACGGTTTATCATAATTCAATATAATATGTCCTTTATTATATCTAATGGTTTATCATAATTCAATATCATATGTCTTAAATCGGGTCCGTGTTGTATTTAGTCTAACAGGGTATGTATCTATTTTAATGTCTATATTTCCCAGGATCCGGTGGTATATACTGCCTTGTACTTTTGGACGGGTTCATGACCCTATCATTTTGGTTTTCTTCTAAGTTTCTGTAGTCAATGTCAGTTAGTATTCGAATCGTGCCTTGAATATCTTGCATTTGAGTGCTTATTAATATTTTCCTTATCCAGGGTGGCATGTTGTGCCTAATCATCCTTACTATCTGCATTTCTGGATAATTGAATGCACTTAGGGCTTTAATTCGATTTACCTGCCTAACAAAAAACTGAGCATAAGTCTCTTGATGGTTAGCTGGGTATCTTTCATGCATTATGGAATACATCAAACCTTCCTGCCACTCTGCACTCCAATACATTGACATTATTGCATTCTCATATTCCATAAATGTTTGTGGTTGTATAGACAGAGTGTTCCACCAGTCTCTGGCAGATTCTTTTAAATGATGACTGGAGATCGCCACTTTTTCTTGTTCTGTCATATTCTGAAATTGAAAAAGCATTTTGAGACTGTCTAGGTGGTGTCTAGGGTTTCCACCCGGTTCCCCTCTAAAACATTGTATATGTACGAATTTTGCCACAGGAGATGTTACCGGATTAATTATAAATGGTGTAAGTATTTGGTTGCCTTGTTGCACCTGGATAGGGTTCAACGGCTGTTGATTGTTTGTTTTTTCACTATCCTCATTAATTTGTCCATGTTCCTCTTCACATTGCAAGTCCAAGTGGTGAATATCCATACACAATTCATTATTAATTAATGATTTAATATGAGTATCATCTTGCTTCTGTTGGGGTTGCCATTTAAAGTGAGTATCCTCATCTGGCAATACTTTTGTTACAATAGTATGTTGGTGGAGAGCCATGTTTTCCTCCAAATGGTCCAGTCTTTGTGATGTCGTATTCATGAATTGTTTTAACATGTTCATCATCATTTTGTTTTCTTGTCTCATTTCTGTGATGAGATCTTTCACATTGTTTTCTTGGTCACTATGAGTCGATGTTGCTGTATTTGGAAGGTTGAGCATTACCTCCTCATCGCTGTCATAATCTGCAACTTTCTTCGGTTGGTCCATTTTTGCCTAATATTGGCTATTTTGTTATATAACATTCACTTTGTTTGTAAAATGTGTTTGTCTTTTAATAAACAATCTGGATAAGTATATTTTTATACTAGTTATTAACACAAAAAAAATTATTTCTTTCTAAAATAAGTCACTATTCTAAGTTCCAACTATCAGTTTTATTTATATGTTTTCAGAAATTTAACTTTGCCTACCTCACGAGGTCCTATCTTAACCCTATGCCTATATCTATCTGTTTGTACCTGAACAAAAAACTATAAAATCCTGCCGTGTCTGTTTTTAATAACTATACTACATATTATTCTCCTCACTTTACTTTATTTATATTTCATTAAAATATCACTGCTATGTTAATATAACTAAAATAATCCACTTACAGCTTGACCTGGCTTTCTCTGACACCTGAAACAACTAAAAAATGCATTTACATTAATACAAGTATATATAAAAAAATATGTGAGCAAAATATACGTAAGTCATGTTTAAAAATTATTTTGGCTCACTATGCATACATTGTTATTTTGATCATCTACTATAGTTTGGTTTATTTGATATCCGATATGAGAGATTGCACTTGCCGACAAATTTATTTGAGAAGGGCGCCAGTCGACAAGACAATGGCCATATCAAATATACATATTAATGGATAATGATCCAAGCACACATTGATAAGGTTTATAAAGTTTAATGCGATTACAATTTATTTCGATTTTCACTTCACTTTCAAAAAAAATCTCTGCATAAATAAGTAAATGGTATTTTAAATGACAATATTAAGTAAGTCTAAGACGTATAACAACTAAGTAAGGTAACATGTCTGACCTGGGTTTGAAACCACGCTACCATTTTGGTCATGACACCCAAAAAAACAATTTAAACAGCCTAAAGTACGATTAACAAAACAAAATATATACAAAAAAAATAAAAATGAAAGTAAAATCTCATGATAACTGCCACTCCGAATTATGAACCTGGGATCGAAACCAACTACCATTTTGGTCACACCCGAAATAGATTAACAATTATCAAGCAATTTTACAGAATCACACATTGAAATCAAAAACTGTTTAAAAAAACATTTATATAAAAATGGGTTTTACCGAACTATAACGAAGTGTATACCATATACACCCATATATATGAATATGTACACACTAAATAAGCATATATATGACTACATATAAATATACAAACAGATATACCTATACAAATATTTTTCCTCACTATCATGTACATGACTTTATTAGAAAACTCGTCATATTGCCACCCGCATACTCCTATTATTTCAGGCAAGTAACGCTGGTCGCAACTATGACACGGAATCAATAATTGCAGACATAGACCTATTATTTCAGGCTACTCAGCAATCGAGAATTCTACAATGTAAGGGGTCTTCACCTAAATGGTTACTCTAAGGGTCTTCACCAAACATGGTTACTAAAAAACAAGGGCTTCACCTAACGGTTACTCAAAGGGTCTTCACCTAATGGTTACTCAATAAATGATTCAATAGCATAATCCGAAATGGAGAAAAAAAAATCTTAACTAAAGGGTGGCTGACATATATGTTATACAAAAATATATCTTTAATATATATATTTATTAACGAACATACGCATTTACTTTTCATAAAGTTGACAATTAAGTTTGTTATTATTGAAACAAAACTTATTTTATATCTATTGTTTGCACGGAATGTAATTTCAAAATATTTAAAAGTGAAAAAAAAAATTCTGCATGATTAAAATTATTGATTTAATTAAGGAAACTAACGCAGAGAAAGTGAAACAATATAGTTTGAACTTATCAAACTTTTTGATCTTATAAAAAATTTCTATTAACGAAAGAATGTTATCAATTTTAATCTTTACAAAAATTTGTACAACGGAAAACATAATTCTATTATCTATTTGTACTTTTAACTAAAATGTTATATTTCGAAAAAACATTATTATATTAAAACTTCTCATCTTTAAGCAGTACTAAAGTAACATGAAGCACGAAAGCTATTTTAATTAAGGGAGGTCGGGTGGGTATAGATTTGACACTTCCGCCTCATTGAAGGTATATACTTTATACGATAAACAACAATATGGCAACTGGCCATCGACAAAACTACTAATTCGGAAAAAAAAATCTTGCTATAACTCTGATATTTATTCTCATTATATATATATTCACTATAAAAAAAAAAACTAACGGAGTGTTAACTTTTCTAAATGTAAAACATTCATTTCATATATATACTAAACTCGGAAAAAAAAATTTTACTTTATGACACATTTAACTTTTTAATTAATTTTAAAAAATGGCATTTGCTCACATTAGGAAACAAGACTCAGAAAAAATTATATATATTTTTTTATATAAATATATTAGACCAAAACAAACTTCTCAGGGTACTAAATTTTTTTTTAAAAAATGACATTCGTCCCACTGCGACAACTTGAAGCAAAAAAATTCACGTATAACTAACAATTATTCGTGTTATTTAAAACAATCACTATATATATGCATACAAATCCGAGGACAAAAAAAATTCTACATATATATTATTATTTAAAACATAAACGCTGCCTACAGGGTGTGAAAAATTTCGAATAGCCACACGATGGACGCCAGAATGCGGAAAAAAAAATCTACTGTGACAGTCAGATGATGTATGCTGATTTAACCCAGTTCGAATACTAGGCAAAAGTACCTTGAGGCCATCCATATGCGAGATATTAAACCAAGAAACTATGACCTCTGCCCTATTCGTCTAGTCTCGAAGCTATCATGAACCGAACAACACTATCTGAGACACGCATAGATATTTTCTTACCGAGCCACGAGCTTAGCATCAGCGGGAGACATGGACAGAACCACCTACGGAGCTAAATAGTTAAATGTGCAAAAATACTTAGAAATATGTGTTTTGCGTGCCTGGATCATTTAAAAGTAAAACAAAGCATTGAAATATAACTAGCAAACTCAAGCTTTTTAGTTAAATAAATATCTTTAATAAATGACATTTGAAATATTATTAATAATTTAATGGCCTTCGCTATTCCCCTAAATTAATGAATAACTAATGAGACAATGAAAACCAGATTAATATGCTTGCGGTCTAAATCTTTCCTTCTCAATTTTATTAAACATTGTCAACTCAAATCTGCTCGATAAAGTGCAATAATAAAAATCTTTTGCAAAGCAGTTTCTAATTGCTTTGCGCTAAAACAGAGTTTAAAATGATTTAAGATGTATATCGCTAAATCTGACATATGTAAGCAGCTAATGGCGGACAAAAGAAGCGTTATCGAGGAGATCAAGTTGGCAAACAAAAAAAGGAAACTTACTCGTACTAAATTTTACAAGTATGAATAAAATTGGAAAGGGATTTTTATATGAACAATTAACTAATAAACTTAACCGCAATAGAATTAAAATATTTACACATGGGAGTAATGAAGAATAGCGAAGGAAAAAGGGTTAAATATCTAGATAGATGATCACATATACATATATCTAACTAGTCTAATAAAAATAGTTACATTATAAATATCATTAACACACATTACATAAATATTCAAGGAAGCAGTTATAAAAAGTATGGACAAAAAGGGTAGCATAATAAATAGTTCATGAGGAGAGATATGATTACCGTCCTTGTTCCTTGGTCATGTTCCATCGACGGGCGTAGCTTGATCCGTCTGACGAGATGTGTTTGTCCGGACAAGGAAAGTGGGAATCGGTAGCATGGTTTCACAAAAAGTCCTCCAGACACAGCACAGAGTTCAGATGACGATTGAGTGGATACTACGGCATTTTTCTGGTATTGAGGATCCCTTGGCGGTAGACAAAGTTATTTATTTGCCTAGCCAAGCATGGTAGACTCCATCGAATTCATATAATAAAATCACAACAGGCAACAGCAAAATTTCTAAAGTTCTCCACGGAGCAATCTGACGGCCCGCAAGAATACTCTGAATGAATAATCTTTTCCAAAAGGAAAATCTGAATGATTGATCTTTTCCAAAAGGAAAATCTAATGAACTTTTTCCAAAAGGAAACTCTGATTGCCTAATCTTTTGTTCTCCCTTTTATTTATACCCTCTCTGTCAGCCACCTTCTATTGTTTGTATGATCTTGATAAGCCTCCATGCTCCTTTGATTCAAAGTAACATTTTCTAAAAATAACTTTAACTTTTTTACTCTAACTTTCTTTCTTTAAAGTTTGAATTCTATTAATTAAAAAGAAAGAAAGAGAAGGCCATCTTTAATTAGACTTGAATGGCTCACTAATTAAAACTATACATTCTTTTAGAAAATGTTGGCGGGCTTATCTCAAAATCAAATCATACTAAATATTTTAACAAAATTTTAACAACAATATATTATTATTTTTTTATAGTAGAATAAGCATTTTATTTCAGCAGAATTTTGCATTAACTCATATATATACGCTAGATGTATATATATGTTTGACTAATAGGTTAAGCAATTTTTATTAATAGAATGAAATTTATTTAAAACAAAATATTTAAATGTAATACACATTTAATAAGCATAATTATTTTTAACTCTAATGCAAAACCCTGCTGATATTGGACTATAAACTTAATTCAGGTCTACAATACTAATTAAGTTTATAGAAGGCTGTGAAGCATGGATCGGGCTTCAGATCCATTGCTTCAATACAAAAATTTCATAAAAATTTATATATTAGGAAAAGTTAACTTTTGAAAAACATAAAAGATAATGAGTTCTTTCCACGATATGCTATGAAGAATAATGAAAACAGTAATAAAATCTATAGGTTTGTGATTACTATTCCATAAATTAAATCTTTAATTTTAAATCAATTTTAAAATAGTATTACATTTTTTATAAACCTAACCAATGAAAATAATTACTTTAATTGGTAGTGTTCTGTTCTATCATGTCAGCCACTTGATGGCATTGATGCTAAGCAAAAACACATAGATATAACATTCCTGGGCTAGCGATTCCATAGAACTATTGACTTATTTTTTGGAATAGGAAATAAAAATAATTTATATTACAATTTTGTTTTTACAATATTATCTGTTTATGCTTAATAAATTTGATATAATTACAATTTCCATAAAATTTAAAAATTTAAACAAAATATAAAAATGTAAGCTGACTTTTTGGGACAGTAATTAATCAGAGACTGGCTTTTTTCAGTGTGTGTGAATATAAAAAGTTACTTTCCTTTTATAATAGAAAATAAGAGTAAATTTTAGCCTTTTGGGGACATTAATTAATCAGACACTGTGTTTTGCAATATAAATCAATTATATTACAACTTCCACAAAATTTTACAATGAAAGCCAATTTTGACCTTTTTGGACAGTAATTAATCAGAGTGGCATTTTGTGTGTGTGTGTGCATATATAAAAAGTTATATTACTTTTTTAATAACAAATAATAGTAAATATAGTGGAGACTTTTTTGGACAGTAATTAATCAAAGATGGGTTTCTTTGGGTGTGTGTGGATCGGAAAAGTTATGGTACTTTTTTAATAAAAAATAAACATAAATTTTACCCTTTTTTCGGACAGTAATTAATCAGACACTGAATTTTGGGGGGAAAAAGTAAATTATATTGCAATTTACCCACTAAAGTTAATGATTATAACAAACTATTAAAAGGAAAGCTGACTCCAGTGTCTGGCAATTGCCAATTTTCAGAGTTCAAAGCAGTCATCTTCCTTGTCTCTGACGATTTCTCATGGATATGTTACTTTCATTGAGATCTTTAAAATAGTGTTGTGCTACACCCTAAAATCCAATTTTTGAGGGTTATGCAATCCCGATGGAACAATGATGACACTGTTAAAACTGGTAGAAAGTACCAGTAGGTCAGTTCATGTGAAAAAAAAACATTGGACCTGAAAAGTTCAATTATTTAGACATGATGCAGTCAACACACTCTCACATGATACTGTAGTGAAAATAGACAACCTAGCATTATGATAAAGTACATAATACAAGTAACTATGGCAGCCAATGAAGGCATTTTTCTGTGCTTTTAGCATAGAAAAAAGCCACAGCAGTAACCAGCAACCAAGTAAACAGCCTCTTTTTGTGTTTTATCATAGAAAGAAGGCTATCTGCTTGGCTGTGGCCACAGAAACTGCATATTTCTAGTAATTCAGCTAGAAATAACATTGTCAAGAGACTAACATGATAGAACAGAACACTACCCTTTAATTAAATAAAATAAATAGGCGTAAAAGTCATCAAATATTCAGGCAAAAACTGATTGTAAATTAACTAAATTACATTAAAGAGTTTGATGATTTATGTAATATTACATTTTAAAAACAATTATATTAAAAGTAAGCAATAACAATAAAAGAAAATTCCATTTTTTTCTTTCAGATAGCTATTGCAAATATACAAAATAATGTTATAATTTCTTCTGACCATAAATTAAATTTTAAACCTCAAAATACTCCATGAACAAATGGAATACCTTATTCAAATAAATTAGATTTTAGTATAAAGTAAGAATAGTTCCAAGATAAAATTAAACACATGTTTTGTTTTTAGAAATGTAAATACAATTTTATACATTGTAAGTATTTTCATATAGGTTTCTATAATAAATTCATCCACGTGCAATATTATCTTTAATAAATACAAACAAATTTATTATCTTATATAAATAAATGCAGTCAGTTTAAATTTCTATAAAATAGTCATCAATAATTATATTTATATAAAAAAAAACATAATTTAAGAAAATCTTTGAGTTATTCATATCCAGCTTTTTTCATTTCATGCCAAATATTCTGAATGGTCTCTCAGAAGTTGTAAACTTCATAGCTTATGGTGACATTTAACATTTTAAAACTTGCCTTTTCTTTTCACCTATGACTTCTTCTTTGTTTCTCTGCATTTGTCTTAGGTTTTTAATTAGTATTCTTATCAAACAATTATTAACCAAAATATTGTTTTAGCCACAAGCTCAAATTTTAAAAATAATATAGAATAATTATAAAGTAATACAAATGAAAATTTAAAATTTAATTTGAATTTATGTGAATAAAAATTCAAATATATATATATATGATACTATTTTGAATTTAATTTTAATCAGGTAATCAGATAAAAATTATAAAATTAAAGATGTCATTATCACACAGAGAAGTAACATTACAATATATATATATAGAACCAGGTCCCTCTGAATAATATTTATTCTTGCTGGGTTTAAAGATCTTTTAATATATAACCCTTTATCTTTTGGCTTTAACACTATGGGAACAGACTGAGCCCTTCAAGCAAAGGAAAAAATATCATTGATAGCATAGCCATCAATGATACCCATGGTCAGATCAAGCTATACAAAACATAAACATCATCACCTTTCCTGACTGTGGCCCACCTAAATTGCTGGAATCAAATCCCTGCTATCCAAAGCATTTTATTTGTTTTAAGAATCAAACTCAGGCACCAGCCAACCATATGTTATATAGTCAGCATTCTTCAGACAACAGGCACACAATCCAGTGTTTGACATATCCTAGGCTAACTTATACTCTGTATCAGGGTCTGGCACATTTAACTTAACACATATAAAATTTATAACTTGAAATTAATGATGATGCAGTGACAAGAAAGAGAGAATAGATCAAATAATACTTAAGCAAATACCAATATTTATTTGAGAACACATTTATAACCTAATATAACAATCTAATATGTTACATAAAAAAATATAATTAATCAGGCTAATTTTTATAATAGTCCTTCATTTCTAAATACAGTAATCAAAATATATATTTACCCAGATTTTCATTATTGTCAATATCCAAACAGCTGTCTTTTTGGTCTCCATCAATGTTTTGAGCTTGTTTTCCATTCTTTGTCTTGACAATGGGAGAGAGAAAAAGTATGCAATAGAATCACCTTTAAGGCTTAGCCATAGGCATTGGCTCCAGGTGAGTACAGTTGATTTTGGAAGAGGACATTTGAGCCTGAAGTTGTCAAATACTCCTATATTCTGCATCTGCTGCATTGATGTTTACCACAGCAGTAATTGACTGGATTACTACTGCATTTCCATTTTCCAAATATCTGGATCTCTGGTTGTTTGGATTCTCAATAAAAACCTCTGAGTCTGCATTCTGTCCAAACTGAATAATAATCCAAATTGAATAATAATAGCAGCTATTGCTTTTTATACTGGTCTGCTCATTGTTTTAATTATTTATCATTATTTTCTTTAATTTTGATCATAATTTAAGTCTGTTTTTAGTTTAATTAATTTTTACATTTTATTTTATCTAATTAATTTTTACATCTGCTTTAATCTAATCTGTTTTTTAGATTATTCTACTATCTCATTAATAGTTTACATAGTTTTAATTAATTCAAGTGTTAGTTTTACTTTTTTTTATCAATCAGTAATCTTGAAAATTTAATTGCATTCCAAAGCTTTTATTAACTAATTTTATTGTGTTTTCATATTTGCTTATTTTAATTTATAAAAATTTATAAAAAAAGTTTTTAAATCTTTATTTCTAATTCTTTGCCCTACCCCATTTCAATAAAAGCTTCATTCTCTTTTAAAAGAAAATATAACACAATCTTTTTTTATTTTACAAAACTATATTTTAAAACTATTTAAATAGTTATTTCTTTACATATTCTTTTAAATCAATTTGATCATCTATTTTTAATTTATAAAACATGTAGCACAAATATATTTACATTTTATATCATATATCTCACTAGTGTTACATCACTTCACTCCATTTGAAAAATAAAATGCATCAATTTGACCCACTTTAGCTGACATTTTATTTTTTTAACTTTTCTATTTGATTTTCACTTTTTGTTTTATTTATTTAATTAATTTTTTTTCTAACATAAGTGTAAAATTGCATACAGATCAACAAACTAGAGAGGGTGACCTTTGCTACACTGCTCTATCTCACAGACTGTAATCTATGTTCACTTGCACCAATTATGTCATATGTGATTACCACATTGGACATGCATTTTTCGAGTGTATACAAAAAGGATGAATGCCATGAATGGCAAAACACGTCTGATTTATGCAATAAAAAATATTTTAACGAACTTTATCAAAGTGCTGGGAATTTCTTCTAGTAAGTTGAATGATCTCAGGACTTTCTCTCTTGGATCTACATCCTATAATATATGGGGTTGCTACAAATGGCAGCATTCACTTATTAACCATTTAGCTTATGCTGAAAATTAGGCTTATTACAACATGTTAAAAAATTTTCTTTCAATGAACTGATTTGTGGCTTGTGCTGGTATTTTTCTAGTTCACACTCACAGTAAGTTGGATGAGTCCAGGTTCTTTCTACTAGATCATCAGCCTAAAAATAAGAAAATTTACCCTCCCCCCTGTTTCATGCCCATTACAGGTCTTAAGTTCATATAGTGACAGCTTACACTTAACACTCTTTCCTTGATCTTTATTTGTACCCTCACCCATAACCCTATCAACCAAAACACAACCTATACTTACATAAGATTATTTTACAAAATTTAATTTATTTTCATTTTAAATTTTATTTTACTTATTGTAGGCTTTATTCAATTTATTTATCTTTAAATTTTACTGACATATATTGATTCTCAAAAAATTCTTATTTTATGTTATTTATTTATCTCTATTTCACTTCCATTATTGATTCTTTAAAAAAAACATTTTATCTTATTTTATTTATTTAACTTTTTTTTTCATTTATTATCATATATTAGCTCTCAAAAACATTATTATATTTGTTAAATTTTATTTTCATACTTATAATCCATGTAGAATAAACCATTTTTTCCCTTTAAAAAATCTGTCCAGTTAATATGAACTCTACCCCACCCCCAACTTTTGTCAGGCTTTTTTTTTCTTTATTTTTTTTTTCTATTTTTAAATTGAATGAAGTGTATAACTAACAAAAAAAACAGTCCTCTTTAATTTTCATCTGACTATAAACAACCTCCAATAACAAATTTATTTATCTCTCTGGCCGCTATTTTCTGCTCTCCTTTTTATTTACAATTCATATTTATATATATATTTAATTATTACTTATTCCATGTATATAATATTACAATTTGCTTGCCTTGGTCTATTTTTCTTCTCATACTGCTCACCAATTTAATTTTTATTATGCAATTTAGTGTTTAATTTTTAGCTTTGGGGATTTTTTTTTTAATTAATTCTAATTTTAATTACAATTTTACTTTTTTGACATAGATTTTGCTGGATCATTTGTGGCACTCCAGCACCCACATTGGATAACATTTGAACTGGGTCCCCTGAATATGTCTATTCATGTTTGGTTTAAATGCTTTTAGACATATAACCTTTATACATTTTGGCTTTAATAAATTTAACATTTACATTAATACTACAGGGATGAACTGGCCTTTTATGCAGAGGGGAGAATATAGATAGCATAGCCATCAATGATACCCATAGCCAGATCTATCTATATAAAGCATAACATGATCACATTTCCTGACCATGTCCTACTTCAACTGCTAGAATCAAACCCCTGTCATCCAAAGCATTTGTTTTAAGGATCAAACTCAGGTGGCAGCCAATCATGTTATATAGTCAGCATGCTTCAGACAACTGGCACCTGATCCATTACTTGACATATCCCAGGATAGCTCATACTCTATTACATTTAACTTAACACATATAACATTTATAACTTGAAATTAATGATTTATACAGTAACAAGAGAAAGAAAGAATAGATAAAATAATACAAGCAAACACCAATAGTTAATCAAGAACACACACACACACACACACACACATATATATATATATATATATATATATATATATATATATATATATATATATATATATAACAATCTAATATTTTACATAAAAAAATATAAATAATTAATCAGACTAATTTTATAATAGTTCTTTGTTAATTAAAGTTCATTGAAAAATAAAGTTTTAATAGACTGATCAAAATATATATTTACCCAGGTTTTCATTATTGTCAATTTCAAACTGGGTGGCTATTTGTTTTCCATTGATGGTTTCAGGACTTGTTTTCCATTCTTTGTCTTGACAAATCAGAGAAAGTATGCATCAATATCTCCTTTAGGCCTGTGGCAATTGTTCTGGGCATTGGTTCCCAGTGAATACAGTTGATTTTAGCAGAGGACATTGGGACCTGAAGTTGTTAAACACTCCTATGAGTAGTAATTGACTGGCTTACTATTGCATTTACTGTTTACAAATATCTGGATCTCTGGTTGTTTGGATTCTTAATAAAAAAAACTCTGAAGTCTGCATTCTGTATTCTGTCTGAACTGAATATTAATAATCCAAACTGAATAACAATAGCTGCAGCCTTTTAGGTAGTTGTAAATTATTCACTATACAGCATGTGGTGGCACTGCTTCTCTTTAAAAACATAGTGATATAACATTACCGGGCCTCTAAAGTTTTTATCAAATATACCGTATTTTGACCTATGGCTATTTTTTTATTTTTAATATACTGTTTTTTTACATACGTCTTTTTTAAATTATAATCGACACTTGCTTTTTTAATTTTTAAAAATGCGAGTTTTTTGCAGGTTTTGTTTCATTATGTGGATTTTTTTTTTAATTATCATACAAGTTTGTAAAAAATAGTTTGTTTTTAATAACAAAAAAAAACTCATTTTTTTTGCTTCATTTTAAAATCTACTTATAGTATATATTTTATAAAAAGATGTATTGTTTAGAAATGAAACAGGAATTTTTTATTAAATACCCATCAAAATAGTCAATTATTTTCCCAAAATAAATGTGTTTATTGATTTAAAAAAATTCAAAGCTGTCAAACAAACTCCACCTCAGATGTATTTGCTTATAAATGAAAAGAATTTTTTTTTTACATATATCAATCAAAATAGTCAATTATCTTCCCCAAAAGAAGCATATTGTTTATTGATTTAGAATAATTCAAGGCTGTCAAACAAACTCCACCTCACTTTGCTCAACTCCCCTACCCTTCAACACAGACATTCTGAGTGTTAATAGACTTACAGAAAATAATCACAAATAAAACACAGATTCTTTAAATAAAATAAATTTATTAACCACATATGACTAACAAAAAAAAAAACTAATGATTTTTCCTGAATACTGGCCAATTAACCAACCCTTGACCAAAACATTTTCAAAAATAAAACAACTTGTTAGTGAGTTTGGAGACTAGCTACTTGGGTAGATGGTCATTTCATTCAATATGGCTTGAAAAATGTCATCGGCTTTATGAAGACACTTCCAAATGAAGTCAGCCAGATAACTTTGGAAGTATTGGTGTGCTGTGCTGTGGTGTTTGCTATTCTGCCACTTCAGTAGACCCCAAAACCTCTTGATGGTCTGAGTGTGAGCTCCTGTTGTGGGGTCCATGAAATTGTAATGATGGTTAACTGTGACATGTGTAAAGCCTGCTGCCTCAAGATCAGTGGTCTCATAACCCTTTCAACAGTGTGAGTAGATGGTAGATCCAGAATTGATGCTCATGGATAGCATTGAGAAAAATGACTGCTGAGACAGGACACATCAGTTGTGAAACATTCACCTGTCTCCCAGCACATGCCTCTGAAGATTCACTGCTGTGGAATGATCCTTCCCTGGTGGTTCTTTCATTAATATAAAAATGTCTCATCTACCTCCATGATGAGTCCAGGTCCTGCTATATGGGGGCAGGAGTGTGACAAGAGGCTCAGACCACAGAACTCTCTCAAACCATTGGTCCAATGAATTACTGCCAGTTTGACAGTTGTAGATCATCTCTGGGATGTGCAATGCTCAGTTGGTCTTGACTCCATAAATACATGAGCCACAATACTTTCACAAAGCACATTTTGGAGCCCTCAAACTATGTATCCTTGCAATTAGACACAGTTTGCCTGCAGGCACATGAGTAGCATACAAACTGCCAAGTCTACTGTGTAAGCTTCATCGATTTGCCACATTCACATGTAATGGCATGTGGCAAGATGTTTTGGGCTTTGAGAAATATCTTTACATCCCTAAAATGTTCTTCGATGGTTGCCGATGCCACTAATACATTGTCTATGTACATAGTGACCAATTTTTTTACTTCCTCTGACAACACTTTGTCAAAGCATCTCAGCAACCCTGCACTGCTGTTTATTAGGCCAAATGGTATATAATTAAATTGATATGAATAACTGTCATATCTAAAGGCAGTATATTTCTGGTCTTCAGGTTGGAGATGGATCTGCCAATAACTGGCAGTCAAATCAAAAGTTGAAAATATTTTCTTTCCCTTAAATCTTCCTAACAGTTCTTGCATAGGAAGGGAATAGTACAATCTAGGATAGTTATTCGTTTAAGTTGTCTCATGTCCAAATGCAACTTGCCCAACCTACCTTTTTTGACAATCATCAGCAGATTACTATATGGGGAGGAACACTTTGAAATAATTCCCCATTCTATCATTTGGTTGATTTGTTTTTTCACATTATCCTGGTATTGATGTGGAACTGGGTATGACCTAGACTGGAATGGCTGGTCCTGATTTATTTAATTCTTTGCTTAAATCCTTGAATTGCACCCTGTATATCTGAGAAAATGTGGCCATATTCTTCCAATATTTTCTGCAGTGCATACTCTTCTTCTCCATTGGCCACATTTGCCTGCCTAACTTTCTCAGCTTTGACTCTGTCCATTGGGTCTTCCTCAACTTTTATGACCCCAATTGAATGATATAGGTTCAGCACCAGAAATTTAATTGTTTCTCCTTCACAGGTGACTCTTTCCCTTTTATAGTCCAGGACACATTTGTATTTGTGTAGGAAATCAGATCCTAAGATCGTCTCATGTATCAGGTCCTTCATAATAAGGATGAGTGAAAGTTTTCCTATTTGTCCATAATTCTGCCTATATCTGCTTATGTTCTACCTTGGCACTCTTATTATTTGCCATTGTCACCGAGCAGTCTTCAGTGGAAGGATCCATATGTCAGGTTGTTTAACCAGTTTATGATATAATGTTACTGACATAGCAGAAATTTGATTCCCTGAATTGATGAGGGTTTCTATTTCTATTTGATTGATTTCCATATGAATCTTTGGGCATTCCTGATTTGCACAGTGGGGAACCCTATCTTCCCATGAGCACACCAAATTTCCAATGTGTTTCCTTTCTCAAGTGTATAATTCCTTCTTCCTCTGCCATATCCATTTGACATTTATCCATGAATTTTCTATTTTTGATCTCCCTCATTTGCTCATCTACCTCAATTTGACCTAATAATTTCTTCAGCTGACCTAATACTTTTAATCCCCACTTGACATCTTATTTTTAATGGCAAATTTCAACACAGCATTTTTACTATCTGATTTTCAGATAGCTTATCACTCTCTAATGTCTTCAGTATGGCCTCTTGTCATCTAAAAAACTATGTAATTTTCCTTCCCCTTTTCTGAAAACTTCTGTTTAATCATTCACATTTTGATATTCTCCTGCTGTTCCTCATTCCAAAACATCTTCTTCAAAGGCATTTCATACTCCTGATATGTTTGGGGTTGGCGTAACATGGAATCCCACCATGTTTTTGCATATCCTTGAAGGTGGATCTGTGCTAAGATTGTTTTGAATTCTTCCAGTATCCCATATCTCCTAAAATATTTTTGTAAACTATTTATATGCATTCTTGGACTCTCTTCCTTCTGTCCTCTAAATACCTTCATTTCCATCTATCCTGCCTGTCTCTCCTGTTTTATCTTTGCGATAAATAATTTTTCTTTCTACTTTTATTTTTATGTTTTATATTTTTACGAATATGAATTTTTGTTTCTGAGTGAAATAATGATACAATTTATCTATTTATCATTTTTCTATACAACATGCTAGGCTCACCACTCCAGCTCACAAAGTACTATGCTGACTGTGACTTGTCCTATTGTTGAACCTCTAATCCTATCTAGTGCTTTATTCTTCCAAGTAATATTAACAAGACAAAATAATTAACAACTATATCAACACACAAAAAATTTCTTCTCAACCTACCATTCTCCTACTTCCATAGCCCCACATAGGGCACCATTTTAACAGGCACCACAGTATTAATTTTATTGTTTATATAATTGTCTATCAAAAAATTGAATCTGTTGACCACATAGGGTAGTAAATGCAAAACTATGGCTGTATAGTTACCATAACATCTGCAATACTATCCACTGTATTTCATTCGAATACAAATTCCCTTTCTTAAATATATCTTAAGAAATAAAATCTATGTATCCTATATCAGGATGTACGGTAAAAAAATATTTTAAAAAAAAATCTACCTAATGGCCATTATTTCATTTTTAAAAAAAAACAATTACTTCAGAAAAAAAGTATATTTATGAGTATTAATTAATAAACTTCCCCCAAGCAGCAATCTCACGAGTACTGTAAGAATTATACTTTTCCCTTTTAAGAAATCTTAAAGCTATTGATAATTAGGTACCCAGCCCTTTCAGTTAGTTCAAATCCCAGGGCTGGAAGGTAACAATATCCATCAGGCTGAATGGAGGTAACTGACTAAATTTGCATAGTTGAAACAAGTTTTCCCTGCTTTATATACTTCTCAACTTAAGTCGCATATATTTAAACTTACGTATTAGTAATGGTTTCTTTTCTATACCCCTTAAGTTAGATCACATGCCATTTAAAAATAGTTATTGTTGAACTCCCTCTTTTTACATATTTATTCCCTCTATATGCGATCTATTTCTTTATCAACTCTCTAGTTTAGAATTTAAAATGACATATAATACAATTACCTATTCTGAAAAGCATACTTTATTCATTCTGATATTCTGCCAGGAAGAAAACTAGGCCAATATAAGTGATATTAATGAGAGACAATTTGTTTTAACATAAGTGTACATTTTTATTACTATGGCTAATTAAATATTGAGAAAGATATATATATATATATCAATAATAACATAAAACACAAAAAAATGGAATTAATTAAATATAAAAGAATATATAATTAAACATGAGTGTAGGAATGCATTTATACATTATAAATTAAAATATATAATTTTACACAATGACTGAACTTTTGGAGAGTAACAATATGCAATTTTCACTTCTTTTAAGTTAATAAAAACTAGTTATAGTTATCTTGAAATACCTGGGATTTTTTAATATGGATAAGTTTTTTTCCATGTAAGCTTGATTTTGACGATCCAACTGAAATTTATGTATTCTTTTACTGTTGAAGAATAAAACAAAATTTTTCTGCTAATAGCAAAAAGTTTGCATGAACATCCATTTTGTGGTATTACTTGGATCTAAGAAATAATTGTGCCTACTGGAGGCATTCTTATTGTATAAAATTCAATATTTTCCTTCCTGGATTGTTTTAGCAATGTATCGATGAGATTCATATGGTTCTTAGAGGGGTAAGCACTTACCAATAACATCTACATATTCAGAGCTTAAGATAGTGGCCTTACACATATTGTTCTACTCCTGCATTCTGATTGTAGTGATGATCTGAGTTACTATATCTAAATCCATTTTCTTCTCCTAGTGGTTGATTGAATGACTTGTTTTAATGTTTTATTTTATAATATGAGCATAGCCATATCAGTCAATTTAGCAAACGAAAGTATTAATATTTCAGTTTGAAAAACCCCTCTTGCTTGTTCTGATTTTTTTTTTTTTAACTAACTAATTTCTCCAATTTCTTTTGTTTCCAAAATAATTTATCAATATGCTGATCTCTATTTCTTAGGTATGCTTTTAATAATTTTTTCTTTCTCTGCCATACATTTACTTAAAATTCCTTGGAAATTTTGAGTAGCTAAGTAATCAAACAAAAGACACAAATTGCATCCAGGTATACATATAAAAGTCCTTTTGTTACTCTCATTAAACTGCGATATACAATAAAACAACAGAAAAGTATGCATTTGACATAAATTAATAATACAAGAAGAAAATTTATATATTTGTGTATAACTGCATTCCCAAAATTTATCAACATATTTTCATGAATATGTTTTAAAACAAATAGCTACAAACATCTTCCTCTTGCTCTCTCTCTTTTTTTTAAATAAAAAAAAAAACTTTCAAACTTTCTCTCTTTGACATATATATCTAAATCTTTATATTTTATACTCACATGCTGAATCCAATTTATTAGACTCACGCTGATCTAGGCAGTTAGGAAATATTGTGTAACTCCCTTGTAACAGGGTTTGAACCCAGATACTGTTACTATACATATATAATAACATAGCTCGCACATACTGTTACTATACATATATAATAACATAGCTCGCACATGCATATCTTAAAAATACATATTTGACTCTGATATAAACATGTATGTATGTATATTGCTCACCATTTTCCCTTCAAGTCCATCATTATATAAGTCACAGTTTCCATCTGCTTTTCTATATCACTTCCATATCACCCTCTGGAACCTCAATCAGCTTAAGTGCCTACCATGCATGCACTCATAGCTCCAATGTCACACCAGGGTGAGCTCTGGAATAAATACTGCACCAATTGATAGTAACACAGTACATCCATTTCATCTACCTACTGATATAAAGAAGTTTACAAGATCACTCTACCAACTTACCTTAAATAAACTTTAAATGCCCTGCACATGAGCAATAAGACAGCCTTGATATCTATAATGGTCACCAACTAATAAGCACAACTCCATCCACCCTTCCTAAATGTATAACAAATTTTACCATGTGCTTTCAAGTATTTATCATAATATCTTTGCAAAATTTTTGTAAACCCAATTTGAAATATGTATCTTGTTATGCAACAATTCTAATTCTTCCACCTACTGTAAATCACCTTCTTTTATCATAATCAAAATTGTAAAACCTCATTGCATTTGTAATCTAATGTATCAAATTTTATCTAAATACATATGTTTTTCACATACAACTTATATAACACATGAACAATAAGCCAGCCATGAAAGTTCTAATCCTTCCCATCAAATAGGCCCAATTTATATACAATCATACATTAATGTAACACCAACTCCAACCCCGCATTTCATGTAAGTTTTTCCTCATACTATCATGTGTTTACATGTATTTTTCTCAAGATCCTATTTAAAAATTCTATGTAAACCTTAATTTGACACATGTATCCTGTTAAATAATGATTATTCTTTTTTCAATTACTGAACATGTGCTTTTTTTTTTATCACAAGCAAGATTGTAAACTCTTTTTGCATGTGTAATATCATATATGAACTTGTATCTAAGACCTTGTGTTTTTCTCCTGTAACTTATGTCACACTTTTTGAGTGTCAATAAAGTTTACTTTTAAAATGTCATCATAATAATAATAATAATAATACCTGATGACTATATATTTATTCATATTCTATTTACCATGATAATCACTTAATTTTGCATTAGTATAATTCTTTAAAACCCATTAATTTAATTTTTTTTTCTTTGACTTATTCAATGCAAATATTAAATAACAAGAATTACATATTTATTGGCTAAGTATTTTCATAAATAGTGCTCTAAACACTTAAATGCTTTTAAAAAATTAATAATTAAAATTTCAATCATAGCTACTATCAATGTAGAATGATATATGTTACTAAAAAATAGCTTTTATTTTTAAATAAGTATATTACTTTTTTTTCTTTTCTATCATAAAGCATTACCTAAAAATACAATGTGATTATAAAAATATTTTAATCAGCATATAAATCCGTTTTCGAATTAATGACTTTTAACTAGTCCAGATTCAAACCAAAAACCGTCAATTCAATTATTGAATAGACAACAAGTCAAAGAATAGCTCAGATTTCTTGTTAATTTGTTCTGAAATTTTTCATATGCTTAATTCATAAATCTGCAACTTTATTTTTAAAAATCAATACAAATGATAAAGTATTTCTATCACGAGTATAGGTTTATAATAGAAGACTTCACTACAGAAATTGCTTTTTTGTAATAACCAATATTTATAGTTTTTTAACAAATAATGCAACAGAATGTATAATTGTGTGTACATTTTAAAAATATTACAGATGAAACAAAATAGATTTATTTTTTGATAATCATTCACTTTAAGAAAGCTAAATAATTTTATAGCAATATGATATTATTGGACATATGATTTAAATCAAAAAAGGAATGCATAGCAAAATTTGTTATAAACCAATTTTTCAATCTCAAAAACTTCATCATAAAACAAATGTCAAAGGATCAGAGACGTTTATATATATATATATATGTCAAAGCGTTGGCCGAGAAACGATCCCGGGCCAGCTGTTTGGAAGGCAGCTATGCTAACCGCTAGGCCACCAACGCTTGACAAGGATCAGAGATGTTTGAAGTTAGTTTAAGATTATTTAAAATAAAATAAAATGTTTGACCTATAAAGCTTTGTTGGCTTTTGCTTGATTTCAAAACATTAGCGATTTTTTTTTTTTTTTAAGCAGTTGACTTTTTTATATATCTGTCAAAGCGTTGATCCGGGCCAACTGCTTGGAAGGCAGCTATGCTAACCGCTAGGCCGCCAACGCATGACTAAGCAGTTGACTTTTGATTAATAAGATAAAAATAAAAGAAAGTCGCCGAGTAAAGAACAGAACAAATCAAATCACGTACCTCCTATAAGATCAATTAATTTAGAAGATATCTGCAGAAATCTAGTTTTTACAGCCATTTAATTTAATGTCTACTAATTTTATTTATTGTTTGCATGAGGCTGAGCAGAAAAATATTATTAGTATAGAAAATTAATTAATTTTGTGATTTTTGTATTTTTTTTTTTTTAAAAAAATGTCTCATAATGTTCTCTTAATTTGTTGTTGTTATTATTATTGTTTTATTAGATAACATCAAAACATTGTTTGTCTGTTCACATGATTTTCAACAGTTTATTGGGAAGTTTACGTTTGTTTCTTAGATGCAGAACAACATGTGTAAACATTTCACAAATGTTACTTTTAAAACAGTATATTCATTATATATAAAGATAAAGAATGTGAGAGATTCTCCGCTTGAGGAAGCACTAAACAAATAACAATGTGGGTAGCTTATCCACTTGTATTCTCTACTTTATGTTTTAAAAATAGATTATTCAAAAACAAGTAAAATAATTTTGGTAACAAAATAAAATGCAGGAAGTCAAAAAAAAAAGTTTGAACCTATGCCTTTTTATGCTTCTTAGTCCAAAACGATTTTATAAATATTTGGCAATTTTATAAAAAATATTATATATCATATATAAATTTGTGGGTTTAAACTCTATTAAACCAAGGGTTTATTTTATTATTATTTTTTGTGTGTGAAAGATTAATATTGGATTCTTTACAAATTCACGAATCTCTCCAAGCATTATGTAACAAAAATTGTAAAGCTTATATTAGCAACAGCTGGCTCAAATGGGGTTAGAGATATACTTGACCCTCTTACAAGAATCAAAATTGTATTGGTTAACATTTTACCAATCTGTCTTTTATGAGAGAAAATAGAAAAGAAATCATGAGCATAAAAGAAAAGGTTACTAGTATTTAAATAAGGGTGTTAGACTGGTTACTAACAAAGCTTGTTGAAAAGAAGTGCACGATGGTGATAACCTGCTCTGATTTAGCAGAGAAAGAAAAATTCTTCTTGAAACATTTTTACTAATAAGCAATTAAAAGGTGAACGCTTTTTTTAAATTACCACAAAACTGCAAAAAAATAAAGGCTATTAATCAAACCTCTTTATTAAAGCAAAAAGAGATAATAAAAAAAAGAATTTAAAAAAATCGTAATAATTACCGAATAGAATTATTGTGTTTTAATCGATTCTTTTAAAAGTTTTGTGAAAAGAATGTTCTAAATTAATTTTGACAGCCACATTATATGTAATTATATATAACTACATATACGTACTACCTAACATATATATATAAGAACATATTTCGGATTTATTAGTCTGTCCGGAATTTTGATTCATCCATCATTTATTTTCCAGTTGTAGAGATTATTCTGTAATATGAAGAGATATTTAAAATCAGAAAAATACATATATATATATTTGCAATACTTGTATTTAAATTAATCATTATTTCTCCTTCGCTTTTTCTTTTATCTTATAATCTTCAATACTTAGGTTAGACATGGCATGGTGTGATAATAAAAGTGTATGTTTGTGCAATACATTTCCTCCCTTTTATTGTGCACACAGCAGTTCCGACTCTAATTTTTCTTTCGTTTTCTAACTTTTTTTTCCTTTTTATCATTGTTTTTTCCCTTCTGAAGTTAAAATACCCATAAATCAATGCTATTGATGAAGACAGCAATTGTGCCTTACACTAAACATAATATATGTGTACTAAATAAAATAATACATAATAAAACAAAACACTGGAATTAACTGTACAAATTTTACTATATAAATAATAGCTACAGCTAACATTTATTTAGCGCATGAATTTTCATAGTTTAATTATTAACAAGATATCATAAAGAAATCTGTAGAGATTCCAACCAGGAAATAGATTCACAAATAACTTTATTAAATCCTCCAATTTTTCCACAAAAATCATATATCCAACAATCATTAGCTATGTGATTCATAGTTTGCAGAACCACAATCATGAGGTAAAATGAAATTGTTTATGAGATTCCAGTTACATCTAGGAATTTCGCTGGATTTATTTTTGGAACAAGAAAAATAAATACAATTTTTATGAGGCAATTTCTCTTATGCTTCAAAATGGTAGTCTTGTTGTAAGATAGCTATTGCTGTTATTTGTTTATATAATGATATATTGATAACTACAGAATTAAGCCCAGTATTTTGTTTTAATATATATATATATAGTGACGGGTGCACTAACATGTGAATACACACAACTGCAATTTATTTATTATCCAGAATTTTATATTCTTTTAACAAAATGACAAAATCTACATAATGATTAAGATTTTTTTTATATAATTTAGTAACAACAAAATAAGATCTATAAAATTGGAAATATTTAAACTAATTTGGCACAATCTTAATTACATATTGAACTAATAGTGAACATTTATATAATCATTCATAAATATTAAAAGATATTCATTTACAATATTAAAAAAAGTTCTTTATAAATATCCTTTTTAATTATAGTGATCATTGTTATATAATGAAGTACTGTTAACACACTGTGAAAAATAGTAACTAGGTACAATTCATAATAATCAAGTACTTCGACTCCATAATCATAGTGTTGTTTATAAAAGATCCCATTAGATCCAAAAGAATCTGTATTTCTTCACACTATTTAACACATTGTAAATACCATGACAATTGAATAAATCATTATGATAAAAGTTATACATTAATAACTTGTTGTTATATTTTTAAAAAATACATCAAACATATTTATAAATGAAAATTAAAATAAATGCATACAAATAATTACTAAAAGCAACTAGATACAGTATACAAGTTTTCAATCAGTGATTGTATAAAATTGTTTTCATAAGTAATTAAGTAATATTTACTAAAGCTGTAACCTTAGAAATAAGCGTCTGAAAAATTCTAAGGTAGGGACCTCTACAGGTCTTAAACAAGTTTACGCTATGAAGAAAAGAGGGAATCCTTCTTTACTTCAACCTACTTTTATATATGAATAGGTGAAGCTGAAGTGGTTAGATCATTTTACACTTTTATAGGCAAGGCAATGAACCTTATTTTATCATTTCTGATTACTTTAAAACCTTTACTTTTACTTTTTAATTAAAAATAGTTAGATGTTGATTAATTGACAAATATAGGCTGGCTATATTTATTGGCTTTAAACTGGTTGCCTAAAATATTTCTAAGCTTCACATTAATTTAAATCATATATTATAAACATAATTGAGAGCAACATGGCTATGAATATGGGAGAAAATATGCCCTGAAAGCACTAAGCCAGAATAAAACATAATTAAAATATAGCTTCACTAGTATGCGTTGGAAGTGCAGTATAATAATTATTAGTTGTTATATTATAAAAATGTGCAAATAAATATTTGACTGCATGCCCAATTTAAAATACTCATGATTTTTATTTGCAAATAATCATATATACATATCCCTGCAATGGTTAGTGCAGATTCTGAAGCTCAAAATCCATAGTTTGTGATCCAACACTGTTACTTTTGGTGGTCAAAATTCTTATGAGTTCCTGAGTAATAAATCATTTGATTATTTTTTTTATAAATACATATAAAAACTACCTACACAGAAGACAACAAACTCCATTAAATTATGTTGTAATAATTTGTTAAGTTTGATTGAAACATCTTGAATCAATATGAAAGCAATAAACTCAAAGCAGTAAAAGTTTTAAAATTATACATCTAGTACTGTTAATAATATTAGAAGCACTTGTTAAAAAAGTGCAGTTAATGAAATCACAATGACTTTATAAATCAACTCATAACCCATAAATATCTTCACCTATGTATTATATTGGCATTTGGGTCAGTTTATTTGATATCTTGAAATACTAACTTTTAACTTTTTTTTGCAAATTTGTTTTTTTAAATACTTTAACACTCTGTTTAATTGTAGCTTTTCATCATTGTATTCTAACACAGCCATAATTCTCAATGAAGGTGTCTCTCCCATGAAACCCATTGCTTAAGTTTACCATAAATTTATTAAAATGTTTGTTATTGGTTAAAACAATATTTTTGTTTTTGACTTTAAATTTATGATGCTGTCATAATTGTATCATTCTTGCCAATTTAAAAATTGATTTACAGAGTGTTTTAATGTATTGAATACATTCTACAAAGATTTTTAGCTAGCAATTAATGTAAAAAAAAAAATCAAATCTTTTATCAGTTAATAACTGAAAAAAATCTTCAACTTTTATCTTGGATAGTTATAAACTGTCTTGATAGAATTTCAAATAGAAAAAAGATTTTCTGCAACACAGATTCCAGTGTGCTGCTATTACAGTTAACAAGTTATGGTACAAGATATTTAATTAAATAGTAGAACTTCTTCACTTAAAGTAATCACATATTCAATGGTTACTTTGATTAGTATATTGTGTAAAAATGAAAGCTGAATTCTTTATCAATGTAACTTAAAAAAAGTTACCAAATTTTTATTTAAGGGTGCTTTATATGATTCTTTAAAAAATGACAAGATCGATTCTTATGTTTTTTAGATTTATGAATGCAATATTATAACTTCCACTTTTACAAAACCATTTTTTCATTGAATTCATTTAATAAAGAATAAATAAAGTGAATAAATAAACCCAGTGACTTCCCAAATTATTAGATTTTCATTACACAGCTTGTTAAAAAAAATTATAAACTTTAGTATGAGACAGAAATATTACTATAATTTAATATGATATAAAGCACAAAAAGTTATTTGTATAAATGCTATACAAAGAAAATACAGTTAAGTGTAATCCACAATAATCAACTGTGGTATACCAAATAATCTTATAGTAGGATATTCTCCATACAGTATTGCCACACAATGCAAGCCATTGTAATTAATGGATTATAGAAGGTTTGTACATGAAATCCCTATCTAGTTCCTAATCTAATATTCATAGACTAGTTTCTACTTGATGGCTTTCATCAGGTGAGGAGCCTTGAATCTGAAAACTGTATCTAGATTTTAGAATCTACTGTAACCCTTCAGCATCGATTAAAGCCACAAGCTAGAAACTGATCTGGAAATATTGACTGAGTAGACAATATGCATAATTTTTTACCATCCTTGATTACTATGGCTTGTGCAGAGTGGCACTACTGCATGGAGAATTTATTACTGTATTAACAGCTTGTGTAAGCCTAGGAAATGGTGATCATGTGATGTTTTAAATAGCAATCTTAATGATGTTATGACACTTCATTAGTATTAGTATAAAATCATCACAGATATAAACACCTAATCTAACTACTACCAATTATTGTTAGTTTATTTTCATTATTTAAAAATTAATATTATTGCAAGCTATTTTCATTTAATTATAAGTGGATATAAAATTATCAACAGTTTCACAAGTAAAAACTGTATTATTGTTACTGTAGATAGCAATGTCAAAATGCACCCTTTATGCAAAAACAGTTAAAATAACTTAAAGTTAGAAATAGATTGAAGCTAAATTCATTATTGTTATTATGTCATCACAATTTAAAAGCAATTAAAAAAACTAAAATAAATTTTAGATTAATTTAAATGCTTCTGATACATATATATTGTGTTTTTCTGAAAGTTTGTGATGATGGTGTTCTAGTTGTATTTTTATATTGGACTATTTTCATCATCTAATATGTGTATAGAATGTCTTTAGAAAAATTTAACTTTATTTAAATGTTCCAAATACATTTAACTGTTAGTAATAGCACACTAAATAGGTTAGTATATGCACAACATTTCGAGAAGTATTTTTCTCCCCTCTTTTTCAGGTGTTGCTGGCATGACCAGTGACAGTACTATCATAGGATTTAAACCTGAACCTTTAGATTTTTGAGTATTGAATTTTAAGATTATTCTCTAACCAACTGAGCCATCCTGTCAAAGGCAACAGTCTGTAGTAATTTCATATACTTATCTATGAGGTTTCTCCCGATATCTTCACTTTTTCCTAAGAGCAAGGTTGATTAGTGTTTCCAATACATTATGTATAGTCACATTTGGTTGGCTTTTGGGATTTTTTGTCATTGTCATGTGAGCAGCTTCTTTAAATTTTTTTCTTTATACCTTTTCTTCTCTATCCAATATTTTGTATTTTCCCCAATTGAACACATGTTCATTGACACATGCATAGTCTTCTACCTTAGACACATTTGTTTTATTTCTTCTAATAATAAGTTTGTGTTCTTGCAAGTGCTTTACAATGGGATGACTGGTCTCACCAATATCTTCTTCCACATTCACATGGTAGTGTACCCATACATTCCATAAATAGCAGACAAATTAAGGAAACCTGCAATCAGTATAATATCAGAACAGCTTTCCAGAGCCATACCACCCTATAAGGAATTCTAACATCTATAAAGCCTAAACTTAAAATGCTGGAAAGAAAAAACTGTATCTATAAAATACCATGTGAATGTGGAAGAACACATATTGATGAAACCAGTTGTCCCACCAAATAGTGCTTGCAAGAACACAAACTGATGATTAGAACAGAAAACAAATATGTCTAAGATAGCAGACCATGCATATGTCAATGAACATATATGTTCAATTGGGAAAATACAAAAATATTGAATAGAGAAGAAAAGGTACAAAGAAAAAATTTAAAGAAGCTGCTCACATGACAATGGCAAAAAATCCCATAAGCCAACCTAGAGTGACTATACATAATGTATAGAATCCACTAATAAACTTTGCTCTTAGGACAAAGTGGAGAAATCGGGAGGAACCTCATAGATAAGTATATGAAATTATGGTAGAGTGTTGTCTGTGGCAGGATGGCTCAGTTGGTTAGAGCATTACTTTAAATTTAATACTCAAGAATCTAAGGGTCCAGATTCAAATCCTGTGCTACTGTCATTGGTCAAGCCAGAAACACCTGAAGAAGAGAGGAGAAAAATATCTCTCAAAACATTGTGCATATACTAGCCTATTTCATGTGCTATTACTAACAGATGAATGTATTTGGAATATTTAAAGAAAGTTAAATTTTTCTAAAAGACATTCAATACACATATTAGATGATGGAAATAGTCCAATATGAAAATACAAATACATATATATGTTTCAGTGATTTTATTTATTACTTTTACAATACTTCTTATAATTATAATCCACTATTCATGTTTTCAACAACCTTCTTCAGAACTTCTACTTATATTTTTAAATCTTAACTTCTAACTAGTTAGCAATTAAGATTTGGAAATATTAGTACAAGTTCTGAAGAAGATTGTTGTGCCCTCTCTCATTTTTGGCAACATAACCCAAATTAATCATATGGTTTTCATTTTTCAATTGTGTACCATATTTAGCTCTCATAATAATTTTAAAATGTTGTTTGATCTGATCAAAATCATTTTGTGGATTCATATAAAAATCCTTTATTTCTTTATCAGAATGAAAACTTGCTGGGCATAAATCTGAATTGGGTATTATTTGAATAACTTACTTGCAATTTTGTCTGATACATCAAACAATCTCACAATATTGTTCTTTCATTCTTTATTTATAATAAATTCCATTCCTATTTTTAAGATTTATGTGTACTTTTGAAACAGTTGTTTCTTTATTTTTTCTTCTCATTCCACACAATCTAACAGTGAACCATTTCAGTTCATGTAATCTTCTTCCACTTTAAAGAGATATGCAGTTATAGACAGATATAACAACCTGGATACTTAATGAGGATATTCATATTATCTTCTGCCTTCAACTGGGAACTACTATTTGGGCTGCTGTCTTAATAGCCTACTGAAAATAAGAGCTATAATATAATATTGTCTGTAATAAATAATAAATATCTAAAATGATTAATCACACATAAATTCAACTCGTTTTTCAAGAATTATTAAATTGAGATTTCAGTTAAAAACTATCAGGCAATTGAGAAGAAAGATCATGGTATCTGAAAAACCTTTAAACTTACCATGCTGCTAATGCATGTTGGTGAGCAGTCTATCAATATTTATTTATCATATGAATAGTTAATTACATAATAATAGCAGTTAAGTCATGAATGAAGTGAACATTGTGAATTAATCCTGCTCAATTCCTATAAGATCTCAATGAGGAATGAAAGGTCTTCCCTCTCTCTAATGGTGTATATTAAAAAAATTATTCTGTTAAGTACACGTTTTTTAATTAAGCAAGCATTTATTCACAATAATCACTTTTCAGTAAAACTAAAATGATTACAAACCATTATTTTTTTAGGATACAAATTATTATAGTTTATATAATTTTTAGATATAATCATTTAGGTTATAAAGTTTAACTATATCTATACTTTATATATATAAGTGAATGATAATCTCCTTTTTTTAACTATTCATTTATTTACATTAAATGTTTATTGTTTAATTTTAAGCAACATTCTAAATGCATTAATACTTTCGATTAAAAAAACATAACTATAGATATGCTAATATTATCTCCAATATATACATGCATGTATTTATAATCATATAAATAATTTTACTTTTCAAATGTTAAAAATATTTTTCAAAAGTGTGAATTTCAACTTTTAATAAGGTTTCTCTTTCTTTTAGTTTTGCTTTACATAACAATAAATGAAGCTAAAAATAGAATTGTATTGTAAATACTATTTACTTTAGAAATCATTTTAAAACAATATTTTACTCTACTTTTAACTTTCATAATTAGTAACATTGTTTAGAAATTTTTTTTCTTCTTTTTAAACTTTCATTTATTTCAAAAGTAAATATCACACTTAATACAATTTTAAATGTGTATTTTGAGAAAAATAAAATTCAAAAATAACCTTTACAAAAGACTTTTCCATTTTACTTTTTTAAATGCATTACGGTTTTTTTTTAAATGTTACTGTAGATTTTAAAATAACCAATTTAATATTTTTTTATAATGATTGATATATTGTTTTTTTATATTTTATTTATATACATATATACGCACAACTTACATGAAGATGTACATCATAACTATATAGCATGTTAATGAATGAATAAATTAATCGAATATTAATCAAAAAAACATGTGACGTTCAAGCATTCAAACGAGAGCGATCTATAGATCTTTAACTATCAAATCCATCTTCTACTATTTAGCAAAACTAGAATTGCAAGAATATCATTAAAATGAATATTTGTTCGTATTTTATCAATTACAATGATGAAATAAACAAAATGTAGACTTATTACTTACATGTATGTATTTATACGTATATAGGTGTGAATATGTTTAAAAATACCTGGGTTTAATGTAAATAATAAAATTAAGAAATTAACTCATCAATTAATATTCTGCTCACATTAAATCATTTTTTTCATGTAAATATAAATAGACTCATAACTATGCTTTCATGATCAATATTACAATTATTGTTAGATATTTCTAATTTTGGAATAATATTATGAATGATAATTAATTAAAATATAAAATATTATGGAATGGCTAAATTGTAAATTATGACAATAGAAGGTTCACAGGGCCAGTTTCAAAGAAAGCCCTTTATTAGTATTCACGATATGTCAAGCTCCAATATCATTAACCATAAATCAAAAACTTTGTAAATCTTATTTATATCATGCACATTTTATTTACTTCCTGTCAAAGTGTAAAAAGTAAGTCATATAAACTATAAATGTAATGCTGTTCATAAATTAAATAGCACATATAGTTTTTTCTGAAAAAAAAGATTCACATCTACCAGCTGTCATTAAGAAAATCTTAAATAGATAACAAAATGAAACATCAAATGATAAAACAACTATTTGTATTGTAGGGTATCCATAAATTCCAGGAATAATAGAGAAAGTAAGAAAATGAGCAATCAATATAACATCAAAATAGCTTTTCAAAGCCATATCACACTACAAGGAATCTTAATGTCTATAAAATCTAAACTTGAAATGCTGAAAAACAAAAACTGCGTCTACAAAATATCATATAAATGTGGAACAGTGTTTACTGGTGAGACCAATCACTCCACTGAAATGAAATTGAAGGAGCACAAACTGATGATTAGTAAAAAAAAAAAAAAAGCACAGATATATCTAAAATGGCAGACTATGTATATATCAATGAACATATTTCAGTTAGAAAAACACAAAATTATTGGATAGAAAAAATATATATAAAGAAGAAAAAACAAAGAAGCTGCTCACATGACAGTAGCAAATAACTCCTATAAGTCAACCTTGTGTGATTATTTACAATGTCTGAAAACCATTAAATAAGTTTGCTCTAAGAAAAAAGCAGAGAAATCAGGAGGACCATCATAAATAAGTGTATGAATTTTTATTGACTAAAAATAACCTAGTTGGTTAGAGCATTTCATATATTTAATATCTGTGAATGTAAAGATCCAGATTCAATTCCCATGCTAGTACTGCCTTTTGTCAGGCCAGAAACATCTAAAGAAGTGAGAACAATAATACCACTAGAAACATATTAAATAGTAACCTATGTGTTATTACTAATAATTGATTATATTTGAATAGTTTAAATACAGTTTGAATTTTTCTAAAGACATTTTACATTGTATATTAGATGAGGGAAATAGTCTGACATATAATGACTACATAATACAATATTTTGAATAAGTAAAACAATCAATTTGGGGTTTTTTTCAAACTTCACTAATAAAGTTAAGAATTGTAAATAAATATTATGATTTCTATCTATCCAGAATACGTATGCTTGTTAACAAACAAGAACATATTTCTTAAATTGCATGTGTCTCATCTATATTTTGAAATAAAGAAAGTGAAATCTGCTTAATGTAAATAACATTCAAGTCTATTGTGATTTAAAGTTAGTGACATTGAGACTAATACAGCTAATGAAATGGTTCTCAGAATCTAGGCCAGTGAGTCTTGAACTATCACAGTTTACACTTTAGTCACAATTATCACTCAATAACATTTTATTTAATTACTTACAAATTTCAAATCCCTTTCCAGTAAAAGAAAATTGTCTGAAGAACATTTTAATATTAAATGGGACATATTTTGGGTGTGGTATAAGTTAGAAGAAAAAGTGAAAATGCAAATAATTTGAAAACTGGACATGCATTTTACTATAAAGATGAATATATTTGAAGCACAAATGAATAGGTTTATTATAAATAAAAAGTTGACAGAACAAGATAATGGAGGTTGATGTTATGAAAGTTACCAAATGGAGATAATTCAGGATTAATATCCAACAAGTTCTCATTGTGATAAAAAGTGAAAAATATTTATGTTGATGTATAAAATGTTTTTGATTAGACCAAACAATATTTTAAAATTATTATGAAAGAATTACTTTGTTAAACATATTGCTACAAGAGATGATAATAAATGGACAGTTGAAATTATATATGGTCCCATCTTTTACAGTTTCATGAGTTATAATTTAAATAAGATGAATGGATGAAATAAAAATGTTTCCTAGTGTGATGTCAAGAAAAGAAGCTATGGAACAGAGAAACTGATTTCAATTTGGAAAAAACCTTCATATTGCAGTAGATCTATAATGGTTGAAAATGATGATGATGATAGATATTTTTAAAAATATGTATAAATATCTTTCAATTTAAATGGCTTTTTTAAAATTAGAAGAATATATTTTATGAACACCATACTTCTGTTTCATTTTATTTTTACTGCTTTTGAATGTTTTCTCCTCCCTTCTATAGAGCTTTTTAATGTTATGTATTTTAGTAAAATAAAATTGCAGCAAAAGACAGTAATTTTAGAATCCAACCAAATATCATGAAACATTTAGAAAAGTTAAACTGTGGCTAATAGTTTTTTTATGTTTTTAATCATATTGCTCCAAAAATATTCCAATTAATTTACCAGCATTAATTTATCTTATGAAGTTATTAAACATATAATAAAGATTGGAAATTCTTTTGAGAAAATTAGAAATTATTTCGTAGATTATTACATTTGTAAAAAAATCTTACTCTTCAAACAATTAAAAGCAGTTTTTTTTTAAAAAAAACATTGAGATAAAATCAAACTGTAAGTTGCATTAATATTTTTACTTTCTTTGAAATATAAATTAGATAAAAACTTTTAATAGTGATTATTTTTTTATGTTGAGAGACAAAATAATAAATAATGGTACCATCAAGCAAACATTGATTCCAAAATTTGGTCTAAAAGAGAAAGTAGACTAAAGATTGCTCATCAAAAACATTAGCATGTGGAAACTTCATTTTTATTTTTCTCTGTATTTTCACAATCTATTCAATGTTGGGCGTTATTATCTCTATCCACCAGTAAAAGTATCCAATATTTATGTAGTCTTTTGATTAATTTATTTAATAAAAAGTCAAAACAAAACTTCTGATTTTTAAAATCATAATATATAACCTATCTGACAATTCAATTTCTATAGGGGAAAAGATTACCAATTTATAAAACTATGTATTTCTAGTGGTGTTTAAATACCAATGAAATAAAAAATAATTACAAAATTGTTTTATTGCTTGCTAGTTTCTAAAAGTTCAGGCACTGGAAATGTTAGGATTATAATTAATCTGAAGACATAATGCTCCAGAATCTGAGATTTTGCCAGAGGTATCAACAAAATTAATTTCAGTTTAACTATTCTACTAACATTAAACAATTCTATATTTGATAGAAGCTATTATTTTGAGTTGTATTTTAAATATTTAAAATAAAAAATAGCATAAGATGTTCTTAGCTAATGCAAGTATTCCATTATGATGAAGGCAGAATTGTACTCTGAATAATTTATTATAGTAGTAAAATGATAGATATAATAAAAGTTCCTGGATTGAAGCTTAACATGCCCCAACTAGTATGTGAATATCACATGACTTTCCAAACAATAGCTAATCAATTATTTTTATCATAAATAATAATAATAAACAAATTATGTGTTGCTACTGAGTTTAAATGGAGTCTGTGTGCATTAAGTGATAGAATAGAACATGGAAATCAAGTTTTAGAGTCTGCCGTTATGCCACTGCATTACACAAAGCAGTTTATATATATATATAATAACAATAACTAACATAAAAATGTTTTATTCACTCAATATTACACTTTAACAAAATTGTTATTACTTTCTATCATTAATTCTTCAAAATTTAAAAAAGTAATAACAATTTATTTGAGGCATATAAACCTTTAGAACATTCTCTTCTTGTATTATCTTGATAAATACTGTAAAAAAAATAGAATAATAATCATAATTGTAAATAGAAATATGATTCTAAAAAAAATAATTTAAGCTGGAGATATCTATGTAAGATTATCTGTGGTAAGAATAATAACAGTGTTATGTTTATAAAAATATATTTATAAATTTTGAAATAAATTCTAATTTCCATTAATGTGTAACTTATAGAAACTCACATTAAGAAAACAGTGTAAAAATAGTACAGGAGAGTTCTATTTTTTGTGATATCAAGAAAATAAATAAATATTTGAACTTTTGACAGTTTTTATTTTAATTAATACATATTTTCTGATTGTTTTATATAAACATATATTAAAAAAAGAATAGTAATAGGTTTAATCATTTTTGGGTACATGTATCTATTTTATTAATTATTTTGAAAGTTGTGAATGATAACATAAATGCTATTTAATTTAATATAAAACAAAAGAAGTTACCTATTTAGTGCCACTTATATTACTCAACATAACTATACTTGGCTAGTAGAGCAGAAAGTTTTTTTTTGTTTTATAAATGTTATTTATATAATCACTTAAAAGATTTGAATAATATCTGCTATTACTACTATTAAAAATAATAATAGTTCACCTCAACCCAGTTTATTTAAAGTGCAATTTCACAGGATTGTAGGTCAATTAATGAGTGGTAACTAAATACTGAAGTATGGCAACCTAGAGTTAAATATAATTTATGTAACAAAAATAATAATGTGAATTCAGCATTTATTATTACTCTAAATACTTATATACTTAGGTACTATGCATTCCAGTCATAACTACAGGTAAAGCATCTTCTCAGAGCTATGGGTGTTTATTTTAGGAGTTATAGGTATTTTTATTATCACTTTATATACAAGGGTGTATTTGTATCCAATTTTTATGTAATGGTAATAACAGAGAAAAGAGACTATTTATGTAATGGCAGAAAAAAAAGAAACTGAAATTTATAGTAATATATTTTTTAATGAAAAATATAATAAATTAATGAGTAGTGAAATAAAGCATTACAGTTACAAAAGTAATGTTCTTTTGAAAGACCATAAATAAAAGTTTAGCTATCTTCTTTTGTTTAAAATTCTTAACTAATGATATTTCAAATATATAAAGAACCTAGTTTCTAGTATTTTGTAACTTTTCATAAATAATTTCAACAATTTTATTACTTAAATATTACCCAGTATATTACAATAACAATTCAAATGTCAATAACATATTTCTGTCACTTGTTAATGAATAAAAAAGATAATATTATTTCAAAGAAGTCCAAAAATAATATTCTATTCTCTAATAATACTTTAAGGCTTCATGAATATCTTTTCTTCATTTATTCATAAATTATATAATAATAATAGTAATATGTTACAGTTTTAGATCTTTAAATTGTCTTACAGCAAGCTTGATAAGAAACTTTTCTTTCAATACACCTGGGTCTCATTTTACGTGATAGATAGGTTCCTCAGAAAACACGTGCAAATGAAATCACACAAAAATAGACGTAACTTAAATTGAAAAAGGGGAATGTGATCTGTGATTTTTCAAAATTCACATAAAAGCAAAGCATCAACGTAAAATTACTTTAAAATTCGCACACAAAAAAAAAATAAGGAAATAAAATATGACTAATAAAAAATTTCAAATTTGAAAAAAATTGATACAAGATACTTTTTTTAACTATAATATTTAATTTTATTCAAAATAATATATTTTTATGCATAATTTACAGTACAGTAATTTACATTTTTTTATACACATTTTAATTATCACTATTTGCCGAAACACATGCTCGTTTGCAAACTTGTAAAAAAATCAGATTCTCACAAGAGGAAATACAACTAGCACCAAGTTCACTCTCATGTTGTGTTAATGGTTTTCTTTTGACAATGTAATTAGTAATTAATTTTTGAGATGATGATTTTATTAATTGTTTATGAACTTAGACTTATGATAATAAAAAGACATTTATTCACCACTGTTGGTAAAAATTTAATTAAAACTAACAACTAAAAATTAAATTCTTATTTTTGTCTTTAATTTTTTAATTTTCAATTCCGTTTAAAAATCAAATTTTGTTTTACATCACATTAATTTTAAGTTGCCATAAGTAATTTTTAAATTGTTAATTACAATTAAAAATCAGATTTTAATTTTTAATTGTCAAATTTAATTGTGCCCACTGCTAATACTCACCTTTTAAAAATAAACTTGAGAACACTAAATGATTAATAATTGATTACATTCTTTTTTTAAAAAGCAAAAACAGAATGTGATTTAAAATGCAAAATTAACACGCACAATGTTAGAACAAATTTACATTATAATCTTGTAAAATTTAATGTATGTATACATAAAATGTGGAAATCATGATTTTAATTTCATTATTGCATAAAATTTTACTATTATAAAGCACTGAAAATATTGAAATTACTAAGATAAAAGTCGAATTTCAATAATGTGCTATTACTTTCAATATAACATAAGTGTGCGAAATTTATTATTTAAAGTAATAGTGCATTATCGGAGTTTGACTTCCAGAGAAACATGAATCACATAACTTCAAAATCGTGTTAAATAAGTTCGTGTAAAAAGAGACCCAGGTGTATTTCAAAGTAATATTTTTCAAATGTTTATCAAAGGCATGGTATCCTATTTCTTTTCTTTTAGCATTCTGTTTTCAGAGTTTCAGAGGCTAATAATATTTTAACAGGAGTTGAGGAGGAAATATAAATTCAACAATTGAACTAGAATGGAACTAATGAGTGTCCTATTTTTAATTTAGCACTTTGTTGTCCATTGGAACCTTAATACAATGATTCTTCCATCTTTTTATCAACTAAACAATAATTTAAACTTTTTTCACGTTAAAAAAAATAAATTTAAAAACAAAGCTATTTTGATTTCTGTCTTCTTACTTTTCAAAAAAGAGTGGGAGAGGGGGGGGTAATACTTTACTAAACAAAAAAATCTTTCATTATAATATTTCTGTTGTATAATTGACATATAAACATTTTAAACATTTTTTCACAATTCTTTTGGGAATATCTCTGCAGTAAATCTAATAAATTTATTTATAGAAAGAGAAAAGTGTGCAAATAAATATTTTTCATTATCTTTTTGTAAATGCAACAATTTAATGTTGGGATAACCAACATTATTGCTACAATACATATTCTTGCAAATTATGTTGAAAGTCATGAATAATAATATAAATACTATTTAATTTAATATAAAACAAAAGAAGTTATCTATTTAGTGCCACCCATATTACTCAATGTTACTATAGATGGCAGTAGAACAGAGAGCTTCTTTTGTTTTATAAATGCTATTTATATGATTACTTAAGATGTTTGAATAATATCTACTATTACTACTATTAAAAATAATAATTCACCTCAATCTAGTTTATTTACAGTGCAATATGACAGGATTGTAGGCCAATTATTTACTGCACAAATGTTATGTAAATAGTGTAAAGTAAAATTAAAAGAAATAAAAACAATAACATCATAAGGAATATGGAAAAAAATGAAAATAATATTATCATAATCTAATTATTATACTTTATAACAAAGACATTAATATTATTTTTGTAATCCAAATAGAAATAATTAATATTGCAAAAGTCTTATTATAGAAGTCAGGTAATCAAAACATAGAAAATTTTTTAAAAGTATCTGAGCAAAGATTTTAATATAAAAAAGTGTTAAAATCATGTGATAATATTTGGATTATTTCTGTCATTTATCATTAAATATTGATTATATAAAAAATAGTAAACTTTATTTAAACATTTCAAATACAAACACCTTGTTAGTAATTTGAAAAGTTTAAAGTATTTAAAAAGTTTAAATAAAGTTTAATATTTTTTGTACATTCAACATTTAATGACAGATGACGAAAATAGTCCAAGATATTATCATATCTAATATATCATAATCACAAACTTCAGTTAAAATTTTACATAACTGACTCAAATATTTGTTTTCAGACATGAAATAATTACTCTGCTAATAATGATTTTATATTAACAATTTAAAATCTTTTTAAAGAAAAAGATACAATGTGTCTTTAAAATTTATCCATTAGTAATTGGATCTTAACAATATCTATTTTTGAGTCATATTAATTATGGATTTACTATATTCATCAAAAGACTCATTAGTTGTAAATAGAACATCTAAATGCTTTTGAATATTCTTACATTTAATTTTATGAATCCCAGTAATAACAGGTGACAAGGTACTCAATTTTTTAAAAATAATCTTGAAGGTCTTACATGTAAACGTTATCTACTCTGTGGCATATTTTGTCATATAAAGTAGAAAATTCAGTATTAAATTTGATGTTTTTTCTAATTTTAATAACTCTTTTAAACTTTTCTCCAAATTCTACTCAAAAACTTAATCTACAAAATCTTTTAAGAAAAGTATTATGGTTTATGCTATCAAAAATCTTAGGTGATGATGATGATGATGATGATAATACAGGTAGAACATTGTCAATCCAAAACCAGGCCTTTTTCAGGTGTAAAAAAAATATATATTATCTTTCATTTTAAAACCACATCTAAGATAGAAAAAAAAAGGCAACTTATTGCATTAAGTTTATTATTTGTAGATACTTATTGAAAGTTTTCATCTTTAATTTTGCTTGTAAATGTATGTATAAATTAATTATTTATTGTAAAAATATTAAAATATCAGAGAAAAATTTTAGTCATAATAAAAGTTTTAATTTGATTGCTGAAGTAGTTAAAGATATTGATTCTTAAATATAACTTCTGATATAGTAATATATAAATGCTCATTATTATTATATTGTGCAAGATTGTAATGGTGATACTGGGAGAGATAATAAAGATTCTTCTATGAAATAAAAAAGTTACATTTTTTCATAAAAATTTCCCCTTAACCATAACAAGCATTATTTTTATATTGATTTGTTCACAGAAATTACAGATATATTCTTTGCATGCTTTATGTTTATAAGTATAAACTAAAGTATCAAAACATATTCATAATGGACTGTAAAGTAGCAAGCCTTTGATCAATTTGGTTTTAACTTCCTGTTCATTTCCTTACTATATAAAATTTCTCCCACATAAAGTAAAACATAATTAAATAAATATAAACTTCTATAAAATACGTCAGGTAAAAATATAAATATGAAGATATTTACCCATGGACAATGCATAAATGAATATTCCCTGTGAAAATTGCTTCAGATAAAAATCTAAATATATTGATAGTTTTATAATTAATACATATAACAAACTTCAATCCTTTTTTTTTTTTGCTATTTGATCTTTACTTCTAATAGGCAGAAAATATAGAAAGATCTATAGTGTGTAATACTTTTAAATACAAATTCACTTCAGCATCTATTCCAGAGTTGAGTTAAGTTTGAAATAGTTTTAAAGAAATATGTATTTCTTTTTTCTTTAAAGTATTGTTAGTAAGCAATCATGTTTATAAAATGATTTGATGATAAATTTGAAAATTGTAAAATTTATTGTTTGTTGTATTAATCTTTTTTTTTTTCTAGAATGCTGCCATAAATATTGACTAAACTATTTTGAACTGTCAATTGTTGAAAGATCTTCATTTTTAATTACTTAGAGTTGATTTAATATTAGAAGTTGAAGAAAATTAATTGCACTCCATTTTTTAAAAATTAATTTTTAGTTGACATAATATATATATAACATGCCATCATCATCATCATCATTTTCAGCCATTATAAGTCCATTTCAAAATAAAGGATCTCCAAATTCAAACTTTCTTCTCCAATCTCTAGCCTCTTTTTTCCACATCACATCTGTATGCCTCTTTATTTAATCCATCCATCTCACATGTGGTCTATTTCTATATATAGATATAAATATGAATAAGTGCTCCATTGTCTCTTACTCTAGAAAATCTGAAATCTTAAGGTTTTCCTACTATATTAGGGACTCTAAAATTATAACAAATGATCATCAAAGAGATCTAGGAATAATATTGTCCAATAATGGATCTTTTCATAATCACATTAATTTTATGGTGAATAAATCTCTTAAAATTGTAGGAAGTATTTACAGATATGGAAAAGCATTTAATAAATTTACAAAGATTAAACTTTTTATATCCTTAGTTCTTCCCATCTTGGAGATGGTTCAATTATATGGAATCCTCATAACAGGACAGATATCATAAGAATTCAGTCTGTTTTTGACAAATTCCCAGAATATTTCTGTATCTAATTTGCTTTCTAATTTAGGTATTAAGAAACAGAATTATAACACTCATACTCACAATGTTTTTGAAGTGAAAATTTGTAAATCTGATGTATTAAGATTTTCCCCTTTATTTCAGTTACTAGAACTTATAACAAAGATGTTGGTAATGATGATGTTTTTAATTTCGATTTTAAACAATTCACTAAAGTCCCCACAAAAAAATATTATCCTTAATTTCATTTGATATATTGACTTTTTATTTATTTGTGCATTTTATTGTTTTTCTATTTTATTGGTATTATTATTATTTTTTAATACTTATTTAGATTTGTATATAATAATTACATTACTGTGCAATCTATAATTGGCTAAATGCTGTTGATATGTACATTAAATAAAGAATTGAATTATTATTATTATTATTATTATTATTATTATTATTATTATTATTATTATTATTATTATTATTATTATTATTATTATTATTATTATTATTATTATTATTATTATTATTATTATTATTATTATTATTAGTAGTAGTAGTAGTAGTAGTAGTAGTAGTAGTAGTAGTAGTAGTAGTAGTAGTAGTAGTAGTAGTAGTAGTAGTAGTAGTAGTAGTGGTAGTAGTGGTAGTAGTAGTATTTATTATTATTATTATTATTATTATTAAGTTTCAACAATAGTAAACTTTATTGATCCAATAGTTACATAGTATTATAATGCCATAGCAAGATACATGTTGAATCTTATTATTGTTAGTTCAATTTCAAGTCTACAATATTCATTTTTTTAAAAGTACATATCTGTACGGGTAATTTTACATGATTCTATCCACTTTATCAATGTTAATTAATCATATTATTGTCCAATAGGAGCATAATCAGGACCATGCTTTCTTTAATTTTGTTTTTTATAGCTTTGCTATTTGCCTGAGCAAGGACCAAGTAGCTGCATAAATATCTGGGCTGGTGATCTGCTTGTCTCTAACTTGAATTTTATTCAACTTATTTTCAAATGTAGCTGGATGCCTTCTGGAGTTATTACCCAATATGAATACCTAGTGTGCCAAAGTGCATATAAAACAAACGTTGTGGCCCTTATGGCTGGTATAGACCTACCTTTGTAATTTGATATAATTTGCATCATTGTAGTATTTTTTTCCTGTATTTGGCCTGCAAAATGCATCTAGTCTGCTCCAAGGCCTTGCAGTTGAAAATTATATGCTGTAAAGTCTCCTCAGCCATATGGCAAAGGCCACAGAATGGATCAACTGACATGTACATTCTTCTGTGATGTAAAAAATACTTAGTAGGTAAAGCGTTCAAATTCATCTTGATTATAAAATCTAGGAACTTAGGTTCTAGTTGTCATTTTTTGTATTGCTTGATCAGATATTTGTTTCCTATTTCTAGTATTGATGGGTGTTTCCTATTTTTAGTATTGATGGGATCTCCTCATTATAATTATTTTGATGTATAAACTTATATATTTCCCAATATTTATATTTTTGGTCCAATTGATCTGAAATTGTTCTTTCTCTCCTATTTCTAGTATTGATGGGTGTTTCCTATTTTTAGTATTGATGGGATCTCCTCATTATAATTATTTTGATGTATAAACTTATATATTTCCCAATATTTATATTTTTGGTCCAATTGATCTGAAATTGTTCTTTCTCTCCTGCATTGGTAGATGGTGATTGACAAAAAACAATCTTTTGGAGGAGGTCGATCTGTAGGTGTTAACTGCTCTAGGTGTCTTAATTTAGGAAATTGAGCGAGTATAGCAATTATAGTATTTTTTGTTTTGAATGTTTGAAATGTTTGTAAGCTATGCAATCCCAGTCCATTTGTTATAAGAGGGTGATTCAGTTTTGCCATTGAAATTGCCACCATCTTGCAACATATGGAATTAATGCATGCCATAAATTTTTTTGAAAATTCAACTACAGGCATGTAATATGTTATCTTGGTTATTATAAGTTTGTTAATCAGTTGCACCTTTGCATATATGGATAAATATGCCTTTGAGAGTGATTCAGCTATGTTTTTGACTTCCTCTTTGAGCTTGGCTTGGATCTGACATCTCATTCTAGTGGCTCCTAGGAAAAAAGGAAAGCCTAGGAATGGAGCTGGTTTTGCTCGATACATTGGTCCCATGGCTTTCCAGTGAGTAGTGTCCAGGCCGCAGACTTTTCTGGGTTTATGCTCAATCCATATTGCTTTGAGAATTGTTCAAGCACTGCCTGAAGCTGTGGTATTTGCTTCTTTGATGTCAAGAAGACTGTGATATCGTCCATGTATGTGAGACATGCAATCTTCTGTGTTGTACCAGGTATTTGAACTCCAATGAATGTGCTATTGATTTTTTTCAATAATAGGATTGATATAATAAATAAACATTAATGCACTCAGAGGAGACTCTTGTGATAGTGATTGTGTTGGAATGAATGAAGGTGAATTTCGGCCATTCATAGTAACATACAGTTCTCTGCTCAGTATCAAGTTTGCAGTCAAATATAACAGACCTTTGGGTATTTTAGTCTGCTTCAGCATATCCAGTAACACAGGGGTTCTCACTGAATCAAAAGCTGAAGCAATATCTATTTACACCACTACTGTGCTGTATTTCTTTCTAACCCTGGTGGCTATTATCATGGTCTTGAATAACAATGCTGCTTGCCCCATTGATGATGTCTTCTTTGCAAATTGTGATTCACTGATGGTTGATAAAATATAGGGCTCAAACTTATCTTTTATAATTTTTTCCAATAGGAAGTGGCCCATAGATATTGGTCTAAGCTCATTTGGCATTGGTATGCCTTTCTTTTTCTTATTATATGGCACTATTGCCATGGGATATATCCCTGTGGTTGGTTTAATTTCTTGAGCAAGATGGTTTGCTAAATCCTTGTGGTATTTAGCTGTAAAAAAACTTAAATGCTTGAGAATAAACAGTGGTATCCCATGACCACCTGAGTGACAAGCATTGCTGATAGTTCTCATTTTCTCTATTATATCATTTTCACTAACTGGTAATTCACCCTCATCCTCTCCAAACATTTTTGGCTGAAAAAAAAAGTGAGGCTCCGCACTTAACTTATCCTGAAAATATTTGAACAATGGCATAATCATGTTCTGGCCAGTGAACATACCATCCTCAGTCTGTATGGCCATTGGCACTTTTATATCTGGTACATAACCCAAAGCCCACTTGATAAACTTGCGGGTCCATGTGTGCTGTTGTGCCATGCAAAGCTTACTTTTCTTTATCTTCAGATATTTTTTCAGTGATTCACAGGCCTTGTTATAAGCATCAGTTAGCTTTATTATGTGTATTTGGGTGTTGTGTGTTGGAGTCATCATCATTAGTCTCTGATGTAGCTGATCAGCATATTGCAGAAGCCTTGATGGTGGTGGTTGATTTCTTGTTACATGATCAACATTGAAAGACAAGATATTTATAAAAGTCAGGTATTGCTGTATAGGATCAAGGCTCATCCCTTTAACCTTCTGCAACAGAATATATGTCTCTGAAAAGAGGAATTCTGTTGCATTTGTTGGGATAAGTACTCTTATTGTTTATGTTAGGTTGTGATTAACTGCTTGCAGTTTTCCTAGATTGATCATGATTAGCTGGGCAGAATGATCAGAAAAAGTGGTCGGGACCAATTTTACTTCCATGAGGTGATGCAGCGATGGTGAGTAAAAGACAAGATCTATTAATGTTGCAAACCGACCATTATGAAAGGAGATAGCCCCTTCTGGCAGAAAACCTTGTCCACTAATCAATGGTATGGCTATTTTATGTAGTGATTTCTGTATAAATTCTTCATAAGATGAGTTGCAGTCCCCAACCAGAACAGTGGGGCTTGAATTCATGGCAAGAATTGAATTTATATTATAAATTATAGATTCTATCTTTTGCTTTTCTACTGGCATATATACAAGCACTATATTCATTGTAATTATTTTTTGAGTCAGTGTTATTATTAGAAGGTTTGAATCAAATGTAAAGTATTTTGAAATTTTCAAAAGGACAATCTTGAGCAATTACTATTCCAGTTCCTGCAGATGGAGAGGAAGAATTTCTGGAACATGCAGAGAAGCCCTGGCCCCTCAGGTAGATAGATGGGTCTATTGCAAGCCTGCATATATCTTTGTTTCTAATAATCCTGTTATATGCGCTCGTATTTGATTTATCCAATTTCTGACTTTGAAATTTTTATTGATTGCATTAAGTCCTCTGACATTTATAAACAGCAATTTTAAGTTTCATTAGTAGTTTTTTTTCTTTTGAGTTTAGAAATTCATGTCTTCCTATTTTTCTTCCTCGATTTCCACTGCATCTTGAAACACCAGGCCACTCTCTTCATCCACTGCTACAGCCCAATTATATATTTCCTGCTCACTGTGAGGATTCTCTTGTTCAATTCTCACCTTTTTATATCTTCTATCTTGTTTTGGTGGACGACCTGGTTTGCACCTATATTCAGTGTGCATTTCTATTTGGGTAGGCAGATCTGCCTCCACCATTTCAGCAGATGTTTTATTAATAATTGTTGGCCATGGTAAGACTTTGTTTGAAATTTTGCATCTTTTATCTCCATTAATCACATCTTCAGTTTCATTCCCAAGGGCCATAATTTGCATGTAATCTTTATTTGCACTCTTTGATTGATTTTGTTGGTCAAATTTCATATGGCTTACATTTGCTGCAATTCTTTTATCCTCTTTTTCATTGTTTAATCTCTCTTGCTCATAGAGCTGAACTGGCCTTTCCTGTTGTGCCATTTTAAGCTTACTTTGGTTATTATTATCTTGTATGTTGTCCAGTGGCTTATATTCTGCTTTTAAGCCAACTAGTTCATGGTCGGCTTTAATGTGTTTGATGTGTTTTATGTTCTTGTCTGCCATTGCTTCCATTGTATCTTCTTTATCTGTTTTTTTGCTTACTTTGTTTATTATGTTGTATGCCATCCAGTTCCTTATTTTTCCCTTTTACGTCATCTATTTCTGGGTCACCCTCAATGTGTTTGGTGTGATTTAGTTTTTTTTTCTGTGCTTGTTTTGTTTTCTGTGGCTTCAATTATATCTTCTTCATCTGGTTGGTTTAGTTGGTTTATTTCTCCACATTTTTTATTATTTTTTTGCATAATGTCTATATCTATTTTTGATCTTTGGTGTTCATCAGGTATATCTTCTATTCCAGTCTCAGATTCCAGTCTTTGATTGTTATCTTGATTTCCTTTTTTTTGATTGTTTTTTTTGATGAGGCTTTATCTGTTTTGGACTGACTTCAATTCTTTTGCCTTCTTTTTCAGTGCTGAGTTTGTCTGACTCAACCAGCTGTGATAGTACTGACTGATCAGCAACTTTCAGCAAACTTTTTTTCTTATTTCTTTGCATATCATCTATTTGTTTATAATTTTTTTGAATGTCACCCATCTCTTGGTCACATTCTTCATGTTTGGTGTATTTTCTCTTCTTATCTGGTCTTGGCTGATTTCCTGTTCCTTCCTTTGTATATTCTTTATCTGTCATTTCTTCCCATTTTTTTTATTTTTTTGCATGTCATCTATTTCTCGGCCAGTCTCTGGGTGTTTGGGATTTTCTATCTTCTTGTCTGGGTTTGCTTGATCTTCCAGTTGGTCTGTTGTGTATTCTTTAATTAATATTTGCTGGGTTTTAGCTGTTGACTGGTCATTGCTGTTGTGTTTTCTTCCACAGTCTATTGCCAGGTGATCTCTACATCCACACACAAAACATTGTGGCCTAAGCCCATTAATTTGTATAGTCATTATTGCTTCCTGATTCATTATTATGCTTGGGATGTCTTCAGGTCTTAGGCCTTCATTCATTTTGATTTTGAAATAAAACCTGTTTGAATAAACTAGTGTAGGTGTGTCTGAGCGATATATTGGTTTCATGTATATCGGTTTCCCAAAGGGTTTCATTAATTTTGTGAAATCGTGTATATTATACCCAAAATAGGTATTTTTAATAATGCCAGTGTAATAGTTTTGCATCTCTCTATCTACAATCACAAGAGCATAATGTTCCAAAGTCTTAATTTTTTCTTGAAAATCTGTACATTGTGTTTCATTAATGAATTCTATCGCCATATATCCTGAATTGGTATGCTCTCCTATGGTTGAAACTGAGCTCCACATTTTTTTGTTAGATAACTCTTTATATAGTATTTCCTTTGGAAACTTGTAGAGAGAGAGATTTCTATCTGTTGCTGCTAAGACTATTGACTTCTTTGAAAAAAATCTCTTAAATGACATGAATAATTTTTTCGGTATAGTTTCATTAAATTGGCGATTTATTTCTTCCACTTCTTCTTTTAACCAAACATTATGTAAAGGCACATCAGCATCATATTGATTCATATTTATATCATTTACTTCATTCAGGTCATCCTGATTAGCCCTTCTAAATCTTGGGATTTGTTTTGCATTTTGCAAATTTAATTCAGCTATGTTTGCGTATGTTGTCTGTGCTCTAATGTTGCTATATATTCATGAAGTCTGATTCGCGCCAAACTTTATCTTGGAATCCGATGTGGACGTCATATTGACAATATATAGCGTCTGAATAGCGCTTAGAAAAACAAAATTTTAAGCAATAAATCACTTACTTTGCGAGTAAAAAGTCCGTTTTCCCTGATAGGTGTGAATATTAATTATCTTCAGGTGATGTTTTAAGCAACTGTTTTTTGGCAATTCAGTAATTTTTATATACTCTTGTTGGAAACGTTTATCTAATTCATCTAACTAAAGACACAGCAGGACCACATATTATTATTATTATTATTATTATTATTATTATTATTATTATTATTATTATTATTATTATTATTATTATTATTATTATTATTATTATTATTATTATTATTATTATTATTATTATTATTATTATTATTATTATTATTATTATAAATGTTTAATGCCTTTATGTTACACTGATAACAGATCCAAATTATAATAGCAATAATAATAATAATAATTATTATTATTATTATTATTATTATTATTATTATTATTATTATTATTATTGCTATTATAATTTGGATCTGTTATCAGTGTAACATAAAGGCATTAAAAAATTTTTATTTAAAAATGCTATAATAGTAATAATAACAAGTCAGCTGTCACATGACTTATATATAGCTTGCACTTACAAATATGTAAAATTAAGAGCATGCTAATAGCTCTAAACAAGCTTTTTTTTTATTATTTATGATAAATGCTACTACAAGAGAAGGCATTCAAATCATTTTTATCTTGGATTGTCCCCATCCCCAGACCGGTTTCGACCTATGGGTCTCTTCAGTGAGAAGTTGGGACATTAGATCTAAAAAACCAACTCAAGCAAAGCATTTATCTAAAAGATAATTGTTAGAAGAAAAATTCTAAACATATGATCTCAAAATTATGAAACCAAGCAGGTGGTTTTCAGTTTTATGGATGTGATTCATTAGAGTCCACTATTGATAAATTACATCTTCTTTATAAATGAACAATATATGAATTTGTACAAATATATTTTATAAAATGAATTTAAGCATGGTTTTTACAGAAAATACCCCCCCTCTCATTTACATTATAAACATTATCTCAAAAATATTCTGGAGGAATAAAGTATTTATTGTTTTCATTGGAAAGATTTGACTGAGAATAGAATACAATTAAATAAAACATTAAAGTCTTTGAAAAAGAGAAGATTATTATAGAAGAAATTAAAAAATAGTATTACAAAGTATAAAATATATAAAATAATGAATCAGTCATGAATTGATTTATATAACCATTGCAAAATTTATCCACCATTATCATTTTGTCTTTATATCTTTTTGTTTTCTTTTGGAGTTGGATGGGGTAATTCATGGGGGATTATTTGTTGATGATTATGTTGATATAAATTATTACCAATAGTAGTGGTAGTGATAGAGGTAGTAGCAGCAGTGGTGGCAGCAGCAGTAGCAATAGCTGTAGTAGTAGTAATATGGTATGCATGATTAAGGATAAAGTATCAAACTGATGGGATTAATTCTGCTTCCTGTGTTCGAACATTTTATAAACTCCTAAGTAATAAAGCCATCCATTATTTTATTTTATTACTATTATTAGATATAAATTCCAATAGTTTATTGAGCAATAGTTCGTAACAAGTTTGAGCACCAAGAATGATAAAACTAGAAATGACAGAAACTAGGCATAATGCATGAATCATGAAAATTTGGAATCTATTCAACTATAGAGTATGATGATAAAGTAATAATAGGTGATCATCGTCACTGGTAGCCTCCTAAATAGTGCGCAGTGGGTAATTTTTAACAATTTTTTTCTTTTAATTTTACCATTTTAAGATACAAATGTTATATATATTCTTAATTTAATGGTGGATATATTAGTAAACTGTTTTTATATATTTAAAAAAATTCCATAAGCTACTAAAAGTCCTGTATTGTATTCTAAACTCGATGCTTTGAGTTAAAAATTTGCGGCAATCATTATTAGAATTAGATAAATCCTTGTTTTCTACACTTTTTTTTTTCTGTTATCTTTTTAGTTACTCGTTTAAATCTCCATAGCAATTATTTTTCAACCAACCTAATAAATTGTAAGACAACTATAATTCCATTAGATTTGTATTTTTTTTTCTTTTTTAAATCGTACAATAATGGGATTTTGAGCATTATAATTTTTTACCGAGATTTGTAATGTATGTACATGCTTTATGAAAATCGATATCATATATTTCTATTGATTCAAAAAGAGAAAAGGAAAATAATTCTTAAAAACAAAATGCAAATCCTCCAAATAAATAAATGTACCATTTATTTCAGTAAGTTAATGTATGTGTTTATATATATACAATACAATGTATATAAAGCATTGACAAATGTTTGAATACTGCCTGAAAAATACCCTCCATTTCAAAAATTAAAATTAAACGCGTTATATTTATTAAAATATGAATGTTCTGTTATTATATTTTTGTAATGCATCACTAACGGCAGCCATTCTCAAACGTATATGACCTTTTAAACTCTAAGAAAAAGAAAGACAAAATAATAATAATAATAATACACTATAATGAGTTTTGAGAAATCTATGCAAACCAATTGATGAATTATACACATGTTTTACATATAAAACATAGTATTTATATGATAATTTGAGACTATCTTTTAATTTCAACAGCAACATTGTTTCTTTTGAAAGATGTCAATACCTTGTTCAATTACAGTGTAATGTATTTTATCCTTAGCTACATCGTGAAAATGAATACAATTAAAATTGGACTTATTTAGATTGTCTTTGAGAAAATCTTTATAATATAAATGAAATGTGCCTCTACCTCAAAAATCATACTGAAATATACCTTAAAATATTTTAGGAAGCCCGTTATCGCGCATTTATAAATGTGTTCAAATAATAAAAATATAGTTTTATCATAGTTAACCTGTATCCAGAAAATTGAAAAACATTGATTGATTTAATGATATTGCCACATATTTTTATAAATTGTTAACGTCTCAATGTTATGCTGCTATTGGTTTTGATCTTAGATCCATATAATTAGGCAAAATAATAACTTCAAAACATCACATGTTCACCATTTGATATATTTACCCAGGCTGTTAATAACAGTAATAAACTCTCCCATACAGTAGTGCCATCAAGTGCAAGTCTTCATAATCACTGGATGCAGGAAGGTTTGTGCATAAATTTTCTATCTAGCACCTGTTCATCCAATATCCCCAGATTAGTTTCTAATGTGTGGCTTTCATCAGTGAGGAGTCTTGGATTTAAGAATACTCCATGTTGATTTTATAATCTAATGCAACCCTCCAGCAGCCATCTTTTACCTATTTGTCTTTTCACTTGGACTATTAGTTTTATAGTTAACCAAATAGATAAAAGGTGGCTGCTGAAGGGTTACATTAAATTTTCAGATCTAGGTGATACTCTTAAATCCAAGGCTACTCACTGATGAAATATCTCTAAAAATAATATGTATATAAAGTTAGGTTGTAATAAAAAGAGAAACTATTACTAAAAAGAGATATGACATTGTAAAATGTTTGGATAAATTCTATAAAGAATTATATATTACCCACCATTTTAAATAAAGAAATAAGATCTAAAATTAAATCTATGAATAAGAAAGCTCCAGTATATGATGAAATTATTATTGAGATCTTTAAAAAATAGGTGAAAAAATAAATTAAGTTATAAATCTATATAAAAAAGATGTTCCAGATGATAGGAAAATGTAACAGTAGTATTGTCATTTAAGAATTCTGATAAAAAAGATAGTAGAAATTATAGTTATCATTCTTCTATCAGTTTCATACGTAATTTTTATAAAGATAATAAATTACAACTTGTCTACAACAAACTTTGAATTCTAACCAATCAAAAAAACAAAGTGGATTTAAAAGTGGTTTTAGCACACTGGATTACATCCAAGTATTTCTAGAAGTTATAGAAATGATGGTGTGTGAGTTACCATTGTGCACTGATTTGCAAATTATGAAAAAGCATTTGACAAGATTAACATTGAAAAGGTTGAATGACAGGATGATTCCATATCTCCAAAACGTTTTTACAACAATTTTATAAAAGTATTTTTAAGATTATAATGGGAAACAAAATAAATGGAGATTATTTAAGTTATCTAATTTTAGCAAATGGGTGTGATTGTTTTTGCAAGTAATGGCTTAGAGCTTCAAGAAATATTGCAAGAGTTATCAGGTCAAAGTAAGAAAATAGGTCTAAACATAAATGCTAAAAAGAGTAAAATAATGTTCAATGGATTTTTTCCACAAAAAAAAATAAAGATTAATAATTATGAATTAGAAGAAATCAACAACTACAAATACTTTGGTCAAGTTATTAATACAAATAGAAATAAAATGAATGAAATTAATCATAGAATTAAATTTAGGGTGAAATGCTTTTAATAGAAATAGCTTAGTATTAAAAGGAAATGTTTACATAAAATATTTTTAATACATGTGTTTTAGTATTTTTCTGAAGGTTTCCTGATGATGATGTTTTAGTTATATTTATATATTGGACTATTTCCATTATCTAGTATTGAGTATTGAATGCCTTTAGAAAAATTTAACTTTATTTAAATTTTCAAAGTACATTCAAATGATAGTAATAGCACACAGGTTAGTATATACCCACTGTTTTGAAAAGTATAATTCTCTTCCTTTTTTTAGATGTTGCTGGCCTGACCAGTGACAGTACTACATGGGACTTAAACCTGGTCCTTTAGATTCTTGAATATTGAATTTTAAAGTAATGCTTTAACCAACTGAGATATGCTGTCAAAGACAACAGTCAGTAGAAATTTCATATACTTATCTATGAGGTTTCTTCTGATTTCTCAACTTTTTCCTAAGGGCAAAGTTGATTAGTGATTTCTGTACATTCTGAAACTTAGTCACTTAACAGAAGAGCAATTCTGAGACTTTAGACTACTCTACAAAATATAAAGAGATGTATGTTAGGAATATCAAAAACAGATCAGAGACCAAATATATGGCTGAGAGAATGAATGGGCATCACTGATATTTCTGAAACAGTAGTGCTTATGTAGTTTGCCTGCCGAAAACTTGCCATCCAATTTGTTTTAAATAGTCTATTTTCAGGGGCTCAGAACACATGATATAAATAATACAACTGGCTAAGTTATCACATTTAATAATTAGGGTTTTTTATTTATTAAAATGATAAAGAAACACAAAAATCCAAAGGATTGTAATTCAAATTTTTTAAAGGTAAATGCAGTAAATAAAATTTAAAAAAATAACATCATTTAGTAGACTATAACAAACCTGCAGACATCAACATCACTTTTGGGGCAGGCACTATCCCATAATTTTGAAAATATTCCACTGCATCTTGTTCTGCTGATAAAATATTTCAAATTTTAATCATATTTTCAGTTCTGTCAATGAAATATTCCAGATTTTAATCATATTTCCAAAAATAATACACTAAAGAGAGAATATTAAAAAAACTATGTGTAAATTAATGTTAAAAAATATTATGGTAATTTGTCACATGTTCTCTATTATTCTCATGTTAAATGTTCACCAAGTGTTAACATTTTGACATTATCGTATGAATGGAATTTATGGCAGGGATAATCCCAACTTTGTTAATAAATTACATTCACAATTCTAAATAGATTGTTAATTTTAAAAAAATTTGAAATTATTTTTCAATAAATTCCATTTAGAACATAAAGTTAACATGTGCATAACATTTAACACTTGGCATTAAACTTGTCATTCTTAAGTATTCATTAACCTGTGTGTAAAATTACAAAATTTCATTGACATAATTAGAAATATGATTAAAATTTGGAATATTTCATCAACAGAACAAGTTGCACAGGAATACTTTCAAAATTATTAGCATGGGGCTAACAATGATACAAATTATTGTAATTTTTTTAACATTTAATTTTACATGTGGTTTTTTTAACATTTTTTTTTTTACTATACCATTTTCAGAATTATGAATAAAATTTGGAATATTTCATTGACAGAACTGGAAATATAATTAAAATTTGAAATATTTCATCAACAGAAGATGATGCAGTGGAATATTTTCAAAATTACAGAATAATGCCAACCCAAAAAGTGACAACAGTTTGCACATTTGTTATAGTCTATCAAATGTTTTCTTTTTAATTTTAATTTCTGTATTTACATTTAAAAGATGTTGAATTACAACCCTTTGGTCTTTTGTATTTCTTTATTTTTTTAATAAATAAATAAAAACATAATTATTGAATATGATAACTTAGAGTCAGCCATATTGTTTATACCATATGTTGTAAACTCATGAGATCTTGAAAGTGGATTATTTTTAAAAAATGGATGGCAAGCTTTCAACAGGATAACTATGTAAGTACAGAATTAAGAAACTGAAATGGAGTTGAAATGCACATGGCTTGATAATAATGGAAAATATTGATGATGATGATTAATACCACTGCCTTCTGCTTTATCACCTTCAGTAAAACTGATTTCTTAATTATTCCTGTTGTTTTAATAGTGATGTTTTAGTTTAACAAGCTAGGCACACTATGGAGGCAGGCATTTTTTGAATATCTTTCAATCATGTGATAAGCAGAAAGGCTGCTAAATAATGCTACCTAAAACATACAATCCTTGCACTTCTGAAACCATTATCATAAATCCAATTCCAACATAATTCGTATATGAATGATTGTATTGTCTCAAGCAAACATTAGAAGAAAATGCTACTGAAAGCTTATATTGAAAAAAATTAAAATAATAAGAGTCAGAATCAGAATTGTTGAGCATATAGTTAAAAAATAGAAAAAGGGATGAGTGATGACATGAGACTCACGATGATCAGATCTTATTAAAAACAGAATCTAGCCTATGATGAAGCAATATCTTAGTGTATAAAGCAGCTAGAATTCATTGAAAGTCATATATATATATATATATTGAAAATAGATAAATATAAAAATAAATAAATAGACAGATTTATAGGTGGAAAGACAAATAGTTAGATAGCTATGCTAATAGTTGGACTGATATATAGGAAGTATTTTAAACAATTGTTCTACGTATCAAAGAATTCTGTTTTATTTAATAACCATATAACTTTTGTAATAAGCATTCTTTAAAGCATAATAATTAAAAAATAAAAATTATAATCAAGTTAACAGCTGTTTTTATTCAGTTCTTGAGAATTCACAACCATTCCAAATTAATTATGTTGCTAATATATTTTTCACAACTTAGTAAATTATAATAAAATCTAACTGTAGATTATTAAAGATTTAAAATATAGAAATTTATTAAAACTTAAAAGCAGGCCTTTCTGTATAGCACATTGACTAATAACGCCTGCGCAGTTTGGTGCAATGATAGAATAGCATACTCCGAGTTCAAGCTCCATGGATCATGGCAGAGCTTTGCCTCTTCCGGCGAACTTTTCGTGCACTCCCAAGAAATGAAGTCATTACCCTAAACACTTTTTTAAAAAACCGAAAAACTAAAAATAAATGATTTTTGTTTGAAGAATAAAGTAATGCAAACTAATTTTAAAAAACATTCTCAAAAACAAAAATTCTGAAAAATAAAAATGTGTTGGAATTTTGAAAAATCTGCTCAAACACATACATACATACATGCACGCACAAAAAATATTTATATGTGCAAAACAAATTACAAAGAAGCATAAAATTTATTTTAAATAAACGTAGCATAAAAGTTTTTAATTATTAATCTTATCATTACAAATAAAGATAAAATCTGGCCAAAAAAAAAGAACAATATATAAAATATATTGCAGTATCTTCGGGCACTTAGCTCAGATATCATTAATTTGAAAAACCAGTGATCTGGAAATATTTATAAATGAAGTATAGATTTTTGTCTCTTTTACATTTTTTTATGGTTTCTAACACTGAGTTACAAAACTTTTAGTTAGCAAAAAGTATTTCCAATTAATGTTAGTTGTGAATAGGGTCTTTTTATAAATTTAATACTCACTTTAAATATTTATCAAAAATGTATGAAAAACTTAAATAAACAAAAAAAATAGCAATAATAATTTAATTTTAAAATTGAAAATTAAAAATATGGTAATTCATAATGCTACACTAGCCTAAAATATGCTTAAAATTTTTCTTGCAAGTAAGAATTCCATAATAAGTCCTATATATTTATCAAAACAGTTCAATAAAATTTTAAGATAGATATATACAAATGAAAATAAATTATTTGCAAAAGAATTTAAAATTTATAAAAGTATAGTAATTGGACTTTCTACAATTATCAAATTATTATTTTTTATGCTACCTGATTTCGATAGTTTTTGATAAAATACAAATGCAATTACTTTATTTAGTCACCACATATTCAACTTTCAATAGGGTAGTTGCAACTGCATAATATATAACAATAGAAACAACTAGAGTGTCTACATTTTAGGTACAATATTCTTAAAAATCAATCAAGAATTTCTATATAAAACATTGGATTAACATTTACTTGTATTATTTTTTTTCAGGACATTCTAAATGTCATCTTTTGAAAATTCACTCATCTGAAATATCTACAAACGAATTCTTGGTTGTGAGATTAGATCATGCATATATTGCAGGATATCAGTGTAATAGATTCTGTTAATTTTGTCTTTTTTATTAGCACCCAAATGCTTTCTTATTAATAAATATGACAATAGAAAAGCTATCAAAAGACAAACTAATATTCCAACTTTTAATGGTGACAAAATTTAATACGTGTCAAACAACTACAACCCTTCATTACACACACATCTATAAGATTTAATTCAGCAAGATTTACTCTAATTCACGAAATTATTACAAAAGTATTAGAACTAAATAATTTATCAAAGTAGTTGTTAGTTGAGGGTTAAATATATAATTTACTGATTTTTCATTGAATTATATTAGCTTTACAATTCTAAGTTTGCATCATTTTTTATTTATTCAGTTTATTCAGGGTACCATAAACTACATCTATAAATAAAATATTATATATATTATTTTTATCTTCAAATTCTTTATTATTGTCTGGATAGTTTGTAGGTGATGAATCTTATAAAACTAACAATGTCATTGTCTAAAGTAAATGTTATAATTTTTGCAATTTTTCCTCTTTTCTTATTATTAGAAAAAAAGTTGTTTATAGTAAAAGAGAATGCATAGAGTATTTTAATAATATAACTGGTATAATCTGTTTGGTTTTTTAAATATTATAATCTTCTAGATATAAATATAAATGTACTCTTAAGACACTTTTCGAAAAATGATTATCAAAAGTTGTAATCTTCATATTGGTAGAACCAAAAATAGAAAACTTTTGTATATTATATATGTCAACATTAATCACTCATGAATATCTTAAATATATTTTAATCTAATTATACTGATTTATTCATATGTTCATAATATATTTTAATATAAACTTTGTAATAATTAATATGTGCTATGCTAATTAATATGAACATAAGACTTTTTGTTTACTTTTAGCATATAGGGCCAATTTTTGCTCTACATCAGAACCATGTACTGTAAACCTGAGTAATCAATGAATACTAGATGGCAGAGCTATTATATTCATAATCCAATAATTCCAAATCTGAATTATATTCAATGATAATTTTGTATTCAATGTTTTTAATCCCAAATTCCCATTGGCAAAGATATATAATAGATCAGGTAATGAGAATATAATAGCACTAATTAGCATCTAGTGTCCAGTAGATTTGAAAACATACTTCAGTTAATCGCACTTGCTTTCAGTAGTTTTCTCTACTGTAGAGACATCTATTGTAAGCTTGAATAATCAATGAACAAATATTTATTAGTGCTTTATATTTAAATTATGTGATCTGGCCTATGCTCCTCATCACATATTTAAAATATAAAATCCTCATGTTTATTGATTACTCAGGCATACTTATATAGTTCTTGGGCTGAGCTAGGAGAACTATTCCTAAAAGCAAGTACTAAATAAGTGATGTTTACAAATGAAGATGCAAGTTCATCACCATTTATGTGGAATCAGATAATCTGTATTCTTTTGTCTATATGAACATACATAATCATCCTATCTAGTTGTATTTATAGTAGGATATAATAATGGTGTTTAATTTGTATTGCTATACTTGTATTGTGCTTATTGGAAATGTGTACTCAAGTTTTGTGGTTCTGTGTTTATTATATATTCTTTACAAGCTGCGGATTAAACAGATGGTATTTTAACATTAAACATGTATATTAGTTTATATCAATTAAAATAATTGAATGGTCATTTGAACAAAAAATCATAAAAAATAATTATTCATGGTCAAATAAAAATTAATAAATTTATATTGCCTTCAAGAAAAGTATAAAAAAAAAAGATTAAAACACACAAAATAGCTAATAAAGCACTTAAAAAGATGATGGAGAAGCAAGATTTTTTATAAGAACAGTAAAAAATAAATTCTTTTTTTTTTTAATTAATAATCTTTTTTAAATATCAACCACCATTTCCTATGCTTACATAACCTGTTAAAACAGAGATAAAAGTCTCCACAAAGTAGTGCAAGCCACAGTAATCAATGGATGCAAGAAATTTTATGCATAAAATCCCTATCTAATACCTTCTCATTCAATATTCCCAAACTAGTTTCTAGCTTGTGGCGTTCATCAGATTCAAAGCTGCTAGAAACTAGTCTGGGTATATTGGATGATTAGGCACTAGTTGGAGATTTTATGCACTACATTCTTGAATCTATTGATTACTCTGGCTTGTACTTGGTGGCACTACTGTATTGAGAGTTTTGCATATTTTAATCTTTTTAAACAATATTTTTTAATTAATAATCATTTTAGGCAATATTCATTAATAAATCACCATTCCATGTTTAATTATTCATATATAATAGTAAAATTAAGTTTACAATTTATTTTGAGACTATCATTATTTTTAAAGGATCACCAGTTATCCAAAAACATTGTTAATCAGAAAAGTCTAAAAATCATAACTTTTAGATTATCTGTATAAAAACTTTCATAAAAATAAATCATTTCATTTCTATTTCAATCTAATTTACCAGTAAGTTAGAATCAGTTTTTGTTTGCTAAGTAACAAAAAAATGCCATTAAACATCACATGATCGCCATTTCTTATGCTTGCTTAAGGCTCCTCACTAATGAAGGCCACAGCCAGAAACTAGTCTGGGGATATTGGATGAATGGGAACTAGCTGGGAATTTTATGCACTAGCCTTCTGGCATCCATTGATTACTCTGTCTTGCACTGAATGGCAATATATATAGAGAGAATTGTCTGTTTTAATAACAAAAAAATGATTGTTAAAAATGACATGTGTAATCCAGTTCTGTGATTCAGTGTTCAAACTTCTCATGAAGTTCAAATTTTATTATTGTTAAAAATATTTTATTGGGAAAAAACAGTCTATAATCAAATTAATATATAAAAGCCACATTTATAATTAGTGTAATTGATATTAATTTAAAATGGATTAATTCCTTTTTATGAAATTTAGTGTAGTGATAGATTAATAGATTGTATAGCTAAAAATTGCTGAATCAAATACATTTTTGGAACTTAAATATCATATAACCTTCTTAGAAGATTTCATTCTCCCATCATGCTTTGCTTTGTGCAGTTTATGCAGATAGAGTGCCAGATTTGAAAGCTAAAGACAAGTGAATTAATGCTCAATCTGTCACTTATAGTGCTTTAATGTCATGTGATCTATAAGTAGACCACCAATGCAGACATTCTAATTGTGGCACATTTTTCATCTTAATTTTAAATATTTTAAAACACTTTTTGTCATTTTGTGTTTTAGATTTTTGTTGGATTTTTTTAATTTTTACTTCACCAAACTCATAAAAATATTCTCGCCAAAAATTTGAAGCTCATTTTGAAGAAATTATAAATTTATTGGCTTAAAAATAACAGAAAAATATGGAAGATACAATTACTAGAATATTATTAAGGTTAAAATTTTATGATGCAATTTAAAATATCTGTAATGCAATCAAAAAAGAATAATTGAATTGTTAATTGCTTGGAAGGTGTCATGCTATTCAGACACCTGAATTGATCAGCTGAGCTTCAATTTGTGAACTTTTGACTATTGAGTCTGTTGTTTTGTCTCTGTGCTGTACTGGACAAATTGGTAAATATAATATATTACATATACATATTAAATTACCTTTAAGAAGATAAATGGGCCTGTTTTTAAATACAAATAGACTACCATTAATCCAAAATCCCTACTTCCAATATTTTTTTTGAAATGTTAAAATTTTGCAGATTTTAATGATAAACATCACTCAATCCTATTTTTAGAAATTCAAATTCTATTTAAAAGTTAAATACACATTAATTTTACTATAATAATCAAAACTCTCTGAAATAAACTCTTCAATATTCAATATATAAAAAAATCAATAATAGGTATAGCCAGCTTTTTTAAATATATAATTTAAATTTTAACTGTTAAATGCTACTTAGAATGGCTACAGCTATTATTGATTTTTTTATACTAGTATAGTGAATATTGTAGAGTTTATTCCAGAGTATTACAATTATTATATTTATTTTATCTGGTATTAATTTTACTATCTGTAGTTTTTTAAGTAGAAATATTTTTGTATACTATATAAATTTATAGTATTAATAGCAATATAATATTTTAGAATATATATTAGTAATTAAAACAATAAATGTTTTTATAATAAAAATATTCAAATTAATGGTGTTTAGATTAATGGCAATCTAACTGTATAAACAGAAAAAAAAATCAGTTTGTGTTTTATGTCATATTTATTACATTTAGCAAAAAAAATAGCTAGCGTGTAATGTCACATGATCTTCAGTATTTTTTTTATTTATTTATTAATAACAAATTGTCTCATATTAAAAATTTCAAAAAATTAATGTATTCATGCAACAGTAAAATTTAAATTAAAAACTATTAATTTTTTTAAATTTAATTCAGTTTAAATTAATTAATACAATCAAATTTTTACATTTATTTTTTATATGTCATCAGAAAAAAAATTATATGAAGTCAGATTATCAGCATTGAAAATTTCAAATATACCACAAGCTAGTATTTTTACCATAATGATCAAAAACTGAAATTAAGATTTTAATACACCAACAGCTAAAGTAATTGCATTTATTTAGATTATGGTCCAAACAACTACTTCCCAGAAGTTTAGAATTTAAAGAAAAGAAAAAAACAAAGCTATAGTAAAAAAGTATAATTTCACTGAAGCAGTTGGATAATCACCCAGAGGAAAGCAGAAACAAGTAGCTATTTCTTCAGTACTTTTTTAAATTGCTTTTAGAAAAATCTTAATTATGCTTTATTTCAGAAACAAAATCTATACACACAGTTGAGTAATTGATTGGGAGATCATATGATGATCACACTTTAGTAATGATAGATTGAGCTGTCATACAGAAACTGATAGCTCTAAAATCTTTTGATTTACTACTGTGCTGAAAGGCAAAGATCATATATATATTGATACTGCTATGTGTCTTATGGCATACAACAACATAGTAGTGTGTGTACATGTGTATAATAAAGTTGAAAGGAAAATAGAAATAAACACAGCAAAAAAATGTAGATATTTTCTGCATTATTGTAATAATAATTAAGGATTGAATAGTTTTGAATTTTAATTTTTTTATATTAAACATTTAAAAAGGTCTAATTAATATTTTATTAATTCTGATTTTGAAATTTAAACAAGCATATTTTTATGTCACAATAGATATACAGGTAATTATAAAGTTCCACTAACTATTTTGATTAGAATTCTTTTGGCAATTAATGCTTGTATAACATATCTTGATAAAATGCTACAAAGTTGTTTTTCAAAGGATTGAATTGAGTTGAAAAGAGTCATTAACTTTTTTCAATCAAGATCAGAAAAACTTATTTTTAATTGGTGTATGTTTTTGTGCCATCTTGACTATAAAAAGGTTGGAAAAATATGAGAAAAGTTTTTTGAAGTTTTACAGATTGTGATAAAATAGACTATGAAGAGATAATTGAAGGTAGGACAGTCCAAGTCCAGCTGCTGATAGTAGTCAGAATTGTAGACTTTGAATTCATATGGAGGTCAGGGTCAGCTTTTCTGTGGTTCATCAGCCCATACATATGTGTATTAGACAGCATAGAGACTGAAGGGAGATCACTGGAGGCCAATAGTTACCTAAATTATACTTATCACAAAAATGACAATAAGCCAGCCTACTGTTTTAAAAGAGACCAGCTTACCAAAAGACCCCATAAGTGTGTTGAAGAATTAGTTTATACATGTACTGTTTTATCTATACACAGAAAATCACAGATAAATGTACTGTATCATATACATAAAGTACAGCTAGTGAATTACTTTAAATATTCCTTAGTAAAAATGACAGTTGTAATTTTAAATTACAAAATTTTTTTAAGTTAATAACATCATTCAACAAAAAAATAAGATGTGTTTTCAGTATATTTTATTTTTAAAAAGTCCAAATATTCTTATAGATTATGGAAAAAAGAAATTGCTGGAGTATTACTTTTTTAAAATCCATTTATAATTAATCAAGAGTAGTCTGTCAAAGATATAAAATCATTTTTTTAAAAGAAAATTAAAACTTCTATGAAGGACTGTCAATGAATTAATATTTCTTTTAAAAAAAATAAAACAAAAAATCTTTTTTTGTTTACCATTATATAATGAATAAATTAATAACTGATTCATATTATTGTTTTATATATACACACATATGTGTGAATTTTATGAATACTTTCAACATGAAATTAATTGCAAAAAATATAATATTTTTGATAATTTTAGTATTTTGACAAATTAAAATATATGATATAAATATCAGTGTGTACACATATTTTCATGGGTACCCGCATATATATGTGAAAATAGTCCCTATTTATGTATCAGTAAAATGTGATAACTTATTATTATATGACAATTTGCATAAGTTACAAGATGTCTATGTCCTTATATAGATGGGTGTCATATAGAAACATATATGTCCTTATATAGATGGGTGTCATATAGAAACATATATATATATGTTAATATAAGTGTTTCATGCAAATCTATTGAAACGTATTTGTAAATTACAATGTAATAGGGAATTTCTTTTTGCATCCATCAAAATCAGAAGACTTAATTTAAATGTATAGTCTTATTCTGAAGACCTTAATTTTATTTTTATTATTTTTAATAAACTGATATTTCATTGTTAAAGTTATTCCAGTGAATTTACTCAATCCTAAATAATTCTAGAATATCAAATGTTGTATTATGTCTTACTCTTAGTAAGATTTATAAATATTTTGTTTTGAGCGACATTTGTGCATAGTGGTCTGAAGGGGTTTATATGAAGTATTTATGGACATCTACTTAATGATTCTGTATTGGGACAAAAAGGATACCCTTAAAAACGCATGCAATAGACTTTATTTAGTTTAGTATTTATTAGAAATTAAGTGCATACTTTGTCTGTACATTAATGTACTAAGTGTCCAAAGCATTGTTGATGATAGTCATGTTTAATATCACAGCATTATTTTTTGTTGTATTTTTATAGATTCGCACTTAAGTTTGTGCATCCAAATTGATATTTAAATAATCACCTCCAGGCTCACAAGAGCTTAAGAATTAGTCTAATCTATAAATGATCTATTTGAACTCCAGTCACAAAATTGACTGTTGATTTATTTTGTATTTTTGATCATTGATTATGATGAATGATTATTGCTTTTTGATAATGATAGTCAACTTATAGGTATTTGATATAGTTAGTCCTCATATTATTTGTATATTGAAAAGTGTCCAAAAAAGAGCAAGGCATAGTTCTATATTTTCCAGCATTAAGTCTCAAAGAAGCTGAACATAGATTTGTATTTTCCAGTCTGTAACACTCAAAAAATCAGAGCTTTGTAATTTATGTCATGCAAGGGTTGTGATAACTTAGAGTGTCTAAATTGGGGTAGCTATCTTGGTGTTCATTGTGCATTGTGTGCTTATAGTTTAATGGCTGAATTCTTTATCTACCTCAGAATTTTAGGCCACTATCCATTCTGTTAGCTGTCAGATTCTGGTCAAATATCCAAAAATCAATGAGTACATAGTTTGAGGTAAGAATTTTGTTTTTATTATACATATATATTATGTAAAATATTGTTAAATGAATGTTTCATTTCCCTTTTCCTATGAGGTGGGTTCTGAAACCATTATGTGTCTCATGGCATTCAACAACTTTGTAATGTGTATGCATGTTTATATATAAAGTTGAAAGGAAAAGTAAAAATAAACACAAACAAAAATTGTTTGTACATATTTTTATATTAAACTGTAATAACAGTTAAGGATTAAATAATTTTGAATGTATTTTTTTACTATAAATTCAACATTTAAAAAGGGCTAAATAATATTTTATTAATTTTGATTTTGAAATTAAAACAATCATGTTTTTATGTTGCAATAGATATACTGGTAATTATAAAAATCCACTATCTATTTTGATTAGCATTTTTTTGTAATTAATGCTTATATAAAATATATTGATAAAATTCTACAAAGTTGTTTTTCAAAGGATTAAAGTGAATTTAAAAATGGCATTAATCTTTTTAATGAAGATAGGAAAAGCTTATTTTTAATTACTGTATGTTTTTCTTAGCCTGACTATAAAAATATTTAAAAAAAGATTAGAGAAGTTTTTTTACAGTTTTACAGATTATGACAGCATAGAGACTATGAAGATAACTGAAGGCAAAATAGTGCAAGTCCAGCTGCTGCAAGTAGTTGATTTTGATTCACATGGAGGATGGTCAGCTTTTCTGGGGTTCATTAGCCCATATAAATGTGTGTATTAGACAGCATACAGACTGAAGGAAGTTCATTGCAAGTCAACCATTACATGGAATAGATTTTTCTTGAAAATGACAATAATCTAGTCTACTGTTTTAAAAGGCACCAGCTTACCAAGAGAGTCCATCAGTTATTTGAAGAATTAATTTACATATATACTGTTTTATTTATATGTAGAAAACTATAGATAAACATACTGTGTCATATATATATAAAGTACAGCTTGTGAACTACTTTAAATAATTACTTTAGTAAAAATGCCAGTTGTAATTTTTAATTACAACTTTTTTAAAGTAAAATAACATTATTCAACAAAACAATAAGTATGTTTTCACTATATTTTATAAAAAAAAGAAAATTCTACAAATATTTCTAGATTAGGGAATAAAAAAAGTTGCTGGCATATTGTTTTTTTAAAAAAACATTTATAATTAATCAAAAGTAACTTGTCAAAAATGTGACATTTTTTTTAAAAAAGGAAAACTTCTATGAAGGACTGTCTTTTTTTGCTTACCATTAGACAATGAATGAATTAATAACTGATTCATATTATTTTTATATATACCTACAAATGTGTGAATTTTACCTATACTTTCAAAATGCAATTAATTGTAAAAAATTTAATATTTTTAATAACTTTATCACTTTGACAAATTAAAATATCATGATATAACTATCAGTGTGCACATATTTTAACATATATGTGTCTACTTGACATAAATTTATATGATCACATAGATGTTCTGTAACACATGGGAATTGTCATTGTAATGATAATAGAAAAATAAGATATCACATTTTACTTATATATAAATAATGACTGTTTTCAACATATGTGTGGGTCCCCATGGAAATATGTGTGTGACACATAAATGTTAAAATTAAGCATATTTTTATTATTATATAACAATTTACATTTATTATATCACACATCTGTGTGCTTATATAGAAGTGTGTTTCATGTAAATCTATTAAAACCTATTTGTAAATTACAATGTAATAGGGGATTTCTTTTTGTATATATTAATGAGAAATCAATATTCAGAGACCATAATTTCATTTTTATTGTTATTAATAAATTTATATTTCATTACTAAAGATATTCCAGTGAATTTACTCAATCCTAAATAGTTTTAGAATATTGTATGTTGTATATCTTTTTTACAGTAACAGTTATAGGACTTTGGTTCTCTGAGCTTGATTCACACATAACAGTCTGTTACATAAAAGGGTTTATATTTAATGTTTATGAACATTCATTTGATGATGATCCAGGGTTAATGTAAAGGTACATTCTTTAAAGTCCATGACTTATATTTGGTCAGTACATTAATGGTATTAAGTGGGTAGAGCATTAATGATGATCAGCATATTTAATATCCCAGCATTATTTTTTCTATTGTATTTTATGGATTCACACTTAAGTTTGTGCATCCAATTTAATGTGTAAATAATCTTCACCAAGCTGGAAAGAGTTTATAATATTCATGTTCATTTCCCATATTATTGATATATTGAAAATTGTCATTGACTTGGAGTTGATGATTTCCATCCCCAGAATCATCCTTTGAGTTTTTACCATTGCAAATGACTCCCAACATGGGGCAAATGTTGATAACATACTGGTGGCTATTACAAAAAATTGTCATTCAACTTGATCTCAATATAACCACATCTGAGAAGAAAAAATTACACATTTTATGCACAATTAATTTTAAAAATTACTGTAAAATGTGTGAATTGATTATAAATTATGAAATAGTAGTTTGAATATATAATTAAAAAAATTCATAGATTTGAACAACAAATCTATAATTTTTGACATTGGAAATAGTTTTTGACTGTTGGAGTTTGTTCAACTGTACTTTCAGTTTTGATGATAGATGGAGGGTTTTATCCATTGCTTGAGGATATATTTTCATGCAACTCCAGGGAGTGTTCTATATCAGTCACTGCTCCAACCACTCTGATTTTTTACTGTTTGTCATGATGCAGTTAATATAGTCCTGCCATAAGCTCTATCCTATATCTCCAAAAAAAGGAACAAGGCATAATTCTTAATATTTTCCTGTTATCCTTAAGACCCAAAAAATAAGAGCTTTACAAAGATGTTTGCATTTTTATTTCATATCAAATGTTGTAGTAGCTTATAGTGTCTAAACTGAGGTAGCCATTTTGGTGTTTATGGTGCATTGTGTATTTATAGGTCCATGTCTAAAGTTTTTATCTATCTCAGAATTGCTAGCCACTAACCATTCTGTTAGCTATCAGATACCTGTCATATTTCTAAAAAAATTGATGAATACATAGTTTAAGGTATGAACTTGGTTTTGATTATACACGTATATTATGTAAAATATTGTTAGATAAGTGGATTATGAGAACATTATAGGTCTCTTGGCATACAACAACATAGTAATGTGTGTGTATATATATAAATTTAATTAAAAAAGTACAAATAAACAAACTAAAATTTTTTGTAGATATTTTCTAAATTATACTGTAATAACAGTTAAAGATTAAATAATTTTGAATTTAAAATGTTTATATTATAAATTAAACATTTAAAAAGGTCTAATTAATATTTTATTAGTTTTGAATTTGAAATTAAAACAAGTATGTACATTGATATTTATAAAAATGTCACTACTCTGTTTTGATTAGCAAATTTTTTTATAGTTAATGCTTATATAACATATTTTGGTAAAATGCTATAAAGTTGTCTTACAAAAAAATTAAAGTGAGTTGAAAAGAGTCATTCGTTAACTTTTTGCAATTCCCTACACTGACTATAAAAAGTTTGAAAAAAAGATTAGAGAAGTTTTTACAATATTTCCAGTTATCACAGAATAGAGATTATGAAAAGATAACTAAAGTCAGGACACTGAAATTCCTGCTATTGATTTAAAATTGTACAGTTTTGATTTACATGGAGGACAAAGTCAGTTTTTCTAATGTTTATTAGCATATATGTATATCATAGAAACTGAAGGAAGCTTACTGCAAGCCAACCATTACATGGAATATACCTTTCCTAAAAATGACAATAAGCTAGTCCAGCATTTCCCAATCTTTTTTGGCTCATGTACCACTTTATAGTACATCATGCTAAATTGTACCACTTTGTAAAAATGATTGTATTTCTTGAAATTTGTTATTGCGAGTCTGATATTTTATTTGCATTATAAATATTATAGGGTGACCATGTATTCACATCACATAATGAGACAAATTACATTGAAACATGCCTAAACATCATGCTGGATTATAAACTAACTGTAATATATATATATATATATGTGTGTGTGTGTGTTTGTTCGAAGTTTTATATTTATCTGCTATTTTGTCATATTTCATTTACTAATAAATGGTTTTAATAAAAACACAAAATTATAAAAAAACAATATATTTTCTTATCATAATCATGTCTTCCATAGCATAAGCTTGTGGTTAAAACACCTGTAGAGGGCCCTACTATTGCATATTATACTCATATTATCAAGGTTATAGCCTCAGTAAATATTATCATAATCAAATATTTTTATAAAATAATTTAATGAGATCTTGTGCTTCTTTCAAAGAACATAATTTTTTTGAAATATGTTTCAAAAGATGCGAGATATACCCTTAAATCTATAGCTGCATTCAATCTGTTTCGATACTTATTTTTAAAAAAAATATATGAAGAAAAAGCTCTTTCTATTAATTCCATACTAGTAAATGGTAATAATAATTTAAGAGCTTTCTTAGAAAGTTGTTCATATTCTTTAATGTTTAACCAAAAATTAATTAGATTGTGTCATTTGAATTCTACTTGTAAAATTCTGTCACATGATAATTCGATTAAATTTCCTTTATTTATTGATAATGATGTAGCCTTTTCTAAATTTCTTTCATAGAAGGGGTTTGAAATCCAATTATCATTTATGTTTTCAGGTTTTGGAAAATATTCCATGAAAGACAATTTTAATACTGTTAAATGTGCTATTGTATTTTCTCATATATCTTGAGACAGACTAACCTTATTTTCAAACAAAAAAATATGTAGAGTTTTGAATACTTCCAGTTGATTGTTTTCGATACACTGTTTTCAAAAATCTAATTTCTTAATCATACTTTCAATTTTATCATTAACATTAAAGATCGTTATCGAGTTGTTCTGAAGTATCAAATTTAAGTTATTTATTTGCAAAAAAAAAAAATCAGATAAATATGCAAGTGCCTGAAGCCAATTAAAATCATATAATTTTGAAGAAAGATTAAAAGGATTGTCTTAAAAAAACTTATGCCTCTTGGCTAAGTTGGAATAAGTGGGTTAGAACCTTACCATGAGATAGCCATCTCACTTTTGCATGAAAGAGTAGAGAAGTATGAAGATTCATCAAGTTTTCACACATAAATTTAAAAATTCTTGAGTTTGTGAAGCTTTTCTTTATAAAATTAATAATCTTCATTACACTATTGAAAATGAGTTTTAGTTCTTCTGGAAGGCACTTTGTTATTAGATTTTGCCTATGGATATAGCTGTGGCTCCAAATTACATTAAGAGCTACATTTAAGCCATAGCTGTGAAGACCAATAATAAACCTGACATTGACTTGGCACCATCAGTACACAATCCACAACAGTTTGACCAACTAATATCTTTCAATATAAAATAATTAGCAATAGCTTTAAATATTTCTTCATCCATTGTGATTGTGGAGAGAAAATAACAAAGTAAAAGATTCTCTTCAAATTCATTGTCTTTAATGTACATCTGTGGTCTCATCTACTTAAATTGAGAAAAAATTTCTTTTTTATTCTCTCTATCGCTGCTTCCTCGATATCCTTGGACATATCATGAATTCTTCTCAATGCCACATTGTTTGAAAGAGGAATACAATTAATTTTGGGATATACTTTTGGTCAATCATAAAGTCAACGGCATCCTTTATACAAAGTAAAATTAATTTTTCTCCTATTCGATGACTATAATGACATTTGGTGATATGGTAACTAATACGATAACTAACATCTACTGCACATTTATTATCCTTATTAGCAGATAAAATGTAAGATGATAAAATAGACACGTTATTTTGTTTTTTTAAACATTTAAAAAAATCACAATCTTTGTTTTTGTAATCCATATGTTTTGTATATAGATGCCGCAAAAGAAATGAAGGCTTCATGTATCCATTTGAAAACACTACCCCACACACTATACACTTGGGCTTAGGACAATCTTTGTCTTCAATATATAAAAATCCATATTTTATATATTCATCACAATATTTTCTCTTAATGCGTCATTGAAGAACTGAAGATTGCGCGATTTCAACGTTTTGCACCAAATTTTTAGACTTGTCATTTGTAGAATTTGGCAATACATCACTGTTCATGTTTTGCTTGCGATTTTGGCACATACCAGTTCTTAACCACTCATCCATGCTATTCTTTACTTAATTAATTATTTAATAAGCCTCATTAAAAAAAGTTAATATGGGATCAATGAATTTTAATAAACAAAGACGATACAATCACAAACAATAACCTGTCACTTGTAAGCCATGCAGTGAAGTGAACGAGAGTGCAGCACCATCACAACAATGGCGGTGACATCTCAAGTTACTGATAGCTAATGGCTAAATTTAAAAGTTCATTCCAAAACAACAATATAGATTGCTGGATTTTTAATCATCGACTGTACATATTAACAACTTTACTGTATAATATTATTAATTAAAATATTTTTTTATGAATTATAGGAAAAAAATGTTTCTATAATATTTTTATGATTTTATTTTTTATGTCTGCCATTATTGATTATTTTTCGTGTACCACTAACCAGCAACTTGCATGCCACCAGTGGTACATGTATCACAGGTTGGGAAATGCTGAACCTGTCTACTGTTTTAAAAGGTGCCAGCTTATCAAGAGGTTATCAGTTTGATGAAGAATTAGTTTACATTTATACTGTTTTATCTATGTGTAGTAAATCACAGATAAATATACTGTGGCCTATATATATAAAGTATAGCTGTTGAGTTACTTTAAATAATTTCTTTAGTAAAAATGACAATTGTAATTTTAAATTACAATTTTTTTAAAAGTAAATAACATATTCAACAAAAAAATGAGATGTGTTTACAATATTTTATTTTAAAAAACTGCAAATATTTTTTTAGACTAGGGATTAAAAGAACTTGCTGGAGTATTATTTCTTTAAAAAGACATTTATAATTAATTTGAGAGTAACCTGTCAAAGATGTGAAATTCTTTTTTTAAAAAAAAAACTTTTATGAAGGACTGTCAAAGAATTAATATTTCTTTTAAAAAAGTAAAACAAAAAACCTTTTTTTGTATACCATTAGATAATGAATGAATTAATAATTGATTTATATTATTGTTTTATATATACACACATGTGTGAATTTTATGTATACTTTCACCATGGAATTAATTGTCAAACATATAATCTTTTAATGATTTTATTATTTTGATAAATTAAAATATCATATAATATAAATGTCAGTGTGCACACACATTTCCATGGGAACCCATATATATATATATAAATCAGTCATTATTTATGTATCAATCAATTGTAATAACTTATTTTTTATTGTATAGATGTGTGACAGATAAACATATATATATATATATTAAAATTAATCACATTTTTATTATTATATGACAATTCAAATATGATCATAATTATTATACTGCACATGTGTGTGTTTACATATTAGTGTGACTCATGTAAACCTATTGAAACCATTTTGTAAATTACAATGTAATAGAGAATTTCTTTTTGTATTCATCAAAATCAGAAGGCTTAATTTAAATGCATTGCCATATTCTGAAAACCATAATTGCATTTTTATTGTTATTAATAAATTGATATTTCATTATTAAAATTATTCCAGTGAATTTACTCAATCCTAAATAATTTTAAAATAATATATGTGATATTATGTCATTCTCACAGTAATACTTATAAATCTTTTGTTCTTTGAACTAGATTTATGCATAATGGTCTGTTATATATAAGGGGATTATATTTAGTGTTTATGGACATCCAATTGGTGATGATCCTGGATTGCTGCAAAGGGGGTATCCTTTAAAGCCCATGCACTACATTTTATTTATTTAAGTATTTATTAGAAATTAAATTTATAATTGGCTAGTACATTAATGGTACTAAGTAGCCAGAGCATTGATGATGATCAGCATGCTTTATTTTTCTGTTGTATTTTAATTAATATTTAAATAATCTGCTCCAAGCTGGAAAAGGCTGAAGAATTAATCTGGTCTATAATAGATCTAATTCAAATTCAGTCATAAGATTAACTGTTGATGTATTATGTATTTTGATCATCAAACTGATAAAGTGTATTCTCCCAATATGGATGCAAACATATGTAAACTATTAAACATTGAATAAACACCTGCAAATATATAAATCAATCTACATAAAGTTTAATTTTTATTAATCAAATATAGATTTAACTATGAATAAAACTAAAGGAAATAATGATACCAATAACTATGATAATTTGTGACTAGGAAATTTATATATCTACATTGCATTTACATAATTATCATTTTTTCCTCATATTAATAACTTATATACAAGTCATAAACTTAACATACTTATGTAATATATAATAATTATTATTTTTTCTTCACAAATAATTTTATCAAGTAAAGAAAAATTTTTACAACTTATTTACTTTATTTTTATTCTGATAGTTTCTTTTAAATAATATTTGGATAACAAGCATTATTTACAAATTCAGATTTTTTTTAAAAGTACAAATCACTCTTTAAATATAAGACTCACACAAAAAAAATAATTGACATTTACTTCTTTTTTTGACAAATGTGAAAAGTCTGTAATTTCTGTTTGTCTTTTAAATAAGCACTGATTCTTTTGAGAATATAGAATCAATTAAAGTTAAAAATGGTGTGGGACTAAGGCAAGGATACCCTATGTCACCTATTTTGTTTGTGTTGTATTTGAGTGAAATGGAAAAAGCAATAGAAAGATTAGAAAGAGGGATAGAGATACTGTTAATAGGTAGTAAGGGAGTATATATTTTGTCAGGTCTTTTTTTTGTGGATGATATATTTTTGTGTGCAGAAAAAAAAGAAGATATGGAAGTTATGCTGAGGCATGTGCAAGGGTGGGTAAAGAGATGGGGTTTAAATTTAGTGAAGAAAAATCAAATATAATGATGGTTAATACTGGGAAAAGAGAAGATGTAGAATTTTTATTGGGAGATATTAAGTTAAGTGTGGTGAATAGATATAGTTATTTGGGAATTATTTTAAGTAATCAGAAAAATTATTTGGATGAATGGGAGAAAAAATTGATAAATGAAGCAAAGAAAAGAAAGGGATTGATAAAGAAATTAACAATATTTTCATATAATAAATATGATGTAGCTAGAATTATATAGAAAGGAGTTGCAGTAGCAGGGTTAACATATGGTAATGATGCATTATTACTTAGAAAAAGCTCAAAGGGAAGTAGGAAGACATGCAGTGGATGCAGAAGTATGGATAGCAAGGGAGGCAATTCAAGGAGAAATGGGATGGGTCAAGTTTTCATATGAGAGATGCAAAAAGTAAAATGAAAATGTTTGGTAGATTGCAGTTTATGGATAATAAAAGAATAGCTAAAATAGTATTTAATTGGGTTATGAATAAAGGGCAGGTAACAAGATGGGTGAGAAAGGTAATGCAGTATGCAAAAGATTTGGATAAAGAATTTATATCAGTATATTTGTACAAAAGATGGGATGATTGTAGGGAGTTAGAGAGATGGAGAAATAGTATGGAGAGTAAAAAGTGTTTAAATATATATAAAAATAAACAGAATATTAGGTGTGAGTTAATATATGATAATAGTAAGGAAAGTAGTTTATTGTTTAAGGCTCAAACGGGATCTTTAGCTACAAAAGAATATTCATGTAAATGGAAAAATATGAGTGATTTATTTTGTAAATTATGTAAGGAAGGAATAGAAAATATTAGGCATTTGTTAATTGAATGTAAATGTTTGAAAACAGAAAGGATACATATAATGAAGTTGTGGAAAAATAAATAAGAAAAGAGTGATTATACAGAAAGTGAATTATTGGTTTTTATGCTGGGTTTGGGAAAAGATAACAGGGGTTTAGATATAAAGGTTATAGAGTTGACAAAGATTATGTTGTGGAAATGGTATAGAGCAGATTATGGGTAAATTTAGAGTGGGGAATGAAAAATAAAGTGGCTAACAGGTTTATCTGGGCATAATTGCTGAGATATTCTTGACTTCGTTTAAGGAGAAGCCATAATACATCACATCACATCACATCCAATAATTGGATTTATTATTAATAGTAATGAGAACTTCAAAATAAATAAAATGAAAATCATTTAGTATAATATTTTAATATTATAAGTAAGTTATTTGTAAAACAGTAATGTATTTGTTTTATTTGTTTTAATCATTTAATTAATATATAGGGTATATGAGCACAGACTTTCAGATGACCCATCACTCTTCACTCTATCTAATAACACTGATACACTCAAGCACATATATGCTGAAAAGATAAATAATCACCAATATACGTATTTCATGCTAAACCAGCAATCATCAGTTGGTCCAGATTATCATCTCCCACACATATATACTATAAGTGATCAGATATATATTAAGATAGACAATCCTCATACTTTAATTGACAGGCTCCAATCTTCTACACACTCCAACCCTTCAACCGTCCATCCAATTGAAAATCTGATAATCTGGACCAACTGATGATTGCTGGTTTAGCATGAAATACGTATATTGGTGATTATTTATCTTTTCAGCATATATGTGCTTGAGTGTATCAGTGTTATTAGATAGAGTGGAGAGTGATGGGTCATCTGAAAGTCTGTGCTCATATACCCTATATATTACATATATAGACACAGGTATAGAATAAGCCTGTGTTTCAGTTATTTCATTTAATTAATGTAATCTGTTATTTTAATATTTCAAAATATTGCTGGTCTAGACTTTTTAGAATATTAAATTTTGGTGTTCTCAAATTTTTAAAATCCCAATATATCACCCATTAACATACTTTTTCTAAATGACCTGGTAGAATATTTCTGTAAAAATTCAAAAAGTAAAATATTTCAAATAAAAACTATGGTCTCCACTGATCATATGACAGGAAGGTGAAAAAATTTCTTAGTCTTTACTAAACTGTAAGCAGAAGGATTCCATAAGATTTAAATTCAGAATAAACCATCTTGGCATCCAGCCTTAACAGCTTGCACACCCAGGCACCATATTGAATTTTTTAAAAAATTGACTTGAGACACAATTTTCACAATAGCTTCAGTTTTAATAATGTTAGAGCAAAAAACTTTACATTGATAAAAACTAGAAAAACTAAGGAAAGCAATAAGATTAAGAGAAAAATAGTGACTACCATTTAAAAAATAAGGAAAAATCTGACATAATTATTACTTTATTGTTTGTTCATAATTTCTAATTTATCATTAAGTTTAAATTACATCTTCATTGATAATTTCTTTGTATCCCTCACAAAATTATCTTTCAAACTGTATATAATACTTCTTATCTGGGACAATCCATAGCTTCAGAATCTCCAAAACTACTCACATAAGAATTCTTCATTTTTATCTTGTACCCCAAAAGTTAACAAATCTTAAAGGTGTCTATAAAAAAAGATTCATCCTAATAAAAGATACAAAATACATCATTTCCAGAAGGTGTATATGCATTTGTCATCATAGCAATTGGCTTATTGTCTATCTAAAACTAGAAATTGTAGGCATCTGTCTGTATCAATGATAAAATGAGATTCATCTCTTCATTTTATATTTTTTGTTTTCACCAGTGATGTTTATATTCATTATGCATGCCAGTGATGCTATCTTGTTATATTTATTGTCCAACAGAGATATAATTTATTTGCATGTAGCTCATTTTTGGGCTATAGACTTGAAAATAATGTGATGCAAAATGTGACAAAACTACTGACTTCACAGCATGAGTATCAAGGAATAGGCAAGAATCAGAATGGTATATACATAACCATTATGTCTATCATCATACACACACTATTTGAAATCTCTCTTTATTGGTTTTAAGTGTTTATATTTTCACATGGTACTATGTCCACTAAATTTTGTGATTGCTTTACTGCAATCTTTCTGAACATCTGATAATAAATTTTAAAATTTGCATTGCACTGCTCTATATGTGTAAATCAGGGGTCCCCACCCTTTTTGCACTTAAGAGCACATTCTATAATATCAGACAGATGGCGGGCACCATTTATTTTTCCAACCAGATGGCGGGCACCATTTACTTTTTCACTATAAATTTATAGTTGGCTATTGCTAATAATACACATAATGTACAAAAAAATATTTATTTCAAAAATAACATTTTAACATATAATTAATGTTTATATTATGCTGTAAAAGTATAGTATGCCCTACAATTTGATTACAATATAATACAATAATTTATAAGAAATTTTAAAAATTAAATTTATTTGTATCAGATAAATAATTTTTTATCGTATTCGGATAATGGCGGACACATGTAAAATGGTCTGCGGGTGCCATGGTGCCTGCAGGCATAGGGTTGGGGACCCCTGGTGTAAGTCATTACTTGTTATACCAACACAAACATGCAAGTGCAAATACAAATACACTTACACAAATATAATCACATTAATAAATAATTAAACCTTTTGAGAATCATTATGTCTATAAAATAAGATTGCCTCAAACTTGGATCAGGAACCCAAAATTACATTGCACATAAACAACTTTTGTTACATTTGAATATAAATTTATATACTGTATAATAATGAGCATAAATGATTTAATATTATATAATTTATATAGTACACAAACACACTAATACAAATACAAACACATTAATAAATTATATAATTTATCAAATAATTTAAAAAAATTTAAAATATTCAAATAATTAAAAAATTAAAATTGAATACCTATGACTGATATTCTTTGATTACATTTTTATCATATTGAAGGCCTTGAAATATCCATTATCAGCATATTTTAAATATATTTTATTATGACTTTGGCTGATTAAAAAAATCTGCCTTTGTCTTCTCCATGCAAATTAGTAAACTCAGCAGAAAAGAAAAAAATTAAATGAACGTATTACTAAAAATATTAATAGTCTGAACAGGCACTAACCTGTATTCAATGCACTTTAAAATTTGCAATAATCAAGCATATTTTGCTGATAGAGGGATCTTCCAAACCATGGCACAAGATAGCTTTTAAAAGATAAGAGTGGCCATCTTATCTTTAACCTAAATGTCCACTTATATAGGTGAATCTAAAGCATCTTGATTTGGAAACATGAAGTAGTGGATTTAAATAGTGGTGAAAACAACTACATGCTTCCAAATCAAGATGCTTCAGATTCACTTATATAAATGAACATTTAGATTAAAGATAAAATGGCCACTCTTATCTTTATAAAAGTTTCTATCTTGTGTCTTGGTTTGGAAGATCTCTCTATCAGAAAAATATGCTTGATTATTGTGAATTTTAAAGTGCATTGAATACAGATTAGTGCCTGTTCAGACTATTTACATAAGCTCTCTGTGCACTCTATAAATTAATTACTACTCTTCAATAGTTTATAGAATTTCCAACATTAAGATTGTACTATTAACTTGCTATAAAATTGCAAGATTTAGTGTAAGTTAATTTATAAAGCAAATAATGGATTTAAACAGTGGAGAAAACAACTACTTCATACTTCCAAATCAAGATGCTTCATATTTGCCTATATAAATGAACATTTAAGTTAAAGATATGATGGCCGCTCTTATCTTTATAAAAGTCATTATCTTGTGTTGTGGTTTGGAAGATCCTTCTAACAGCAAAATATGCTTGATTATTGTGAATTTTAAAGTGCATTGAATACAGGTTAGTGACTGTACAGATTATTTACATAAGCTCTCTGTGCATTCTATAAATTAATTACTACAAAAAATATTAATAAAAAATTCAAATTTTATCTGATTTCAACTCAACATACTCCATTCCAAAGAGATTTTTAAACAGCAACAAATGACAGTATTTCTGTTGATGTCATGCTTATAGTTTTCTTTCAATTTAAAAAAGAAATCAAAATTTCAATAAATCAGCTGATGCAAGCATATGACACATTACAATGTGGCAACCCATTAAAATGATGTCTAGGTAATCAACCAACTCAACATATGTTTCTTAATGGGAAATGATTTGCTAAATCACCCTGAATGAAGAAATTAAATGTCAAACAATGAAAACCAATATTGGAATTTTAGTATGAAAATTTTAAGATTGCTTCATGAAATGCCATGATATTTATTCAACTCTTCTCTAAACCAGAAATCATTACTTGAAATTATATTTGCTATACCATCTGCATGCTTCAAATTAATATTATAAAACTAATCTGATCTGATAGACTAGTTAATTTCTTGATATTATATTTATAAAGACTACTTAAAGCTTTGGATTTATTCTAAAAACTGGCACCAGAAGATTATGGATTATTTAATAATGTAATGACTACAATTATACAAAATCTATAGATAATTATTATTAACATTGATGTAAACAAATGGATTTACATTTATTAATATTTTATTTTTATAAATATGCTTGTAAAATTGTATAATCTACAAAAGCTACTCTTTAAAGAGTTAATTACTGTGTTTAAAACATAAGGAATATAAACAAATAATTATAGACTTGTCAAAATATTATTTGGAAACTAATCTTTATAGGGTTTATATTTTAAAAACTCAACCTTTGTTTTTATGCACTTTATATAAGAATTCTGTTGTTAAACTCATCCATTAGGATACTTTAACCTTAAAACAGCAATGACTTGATAATTGTAAATATTGAAATAATAGATTATTAATTTTGAACATTGTTAATGGGGATTATAATCATAAGCATATATAATAAAGTTGTTGAATTTATTTAATTATAGTATATTTAAAATTTTTTATTAATATGTATAAAAAGTTTTCAAAGAAGAAAGATATGGTAATAAAGATACAGGAAATATATTATGCTTATGATTGCAATGTGTTATAAATGTGTGTTATTAATTAGTTGTACCTTTGGAGATTGGTTGTTTTAACTTTAATTATGATTAATTTTTAGCCAAAACAATATTTAATATGTTGTGTGTTTTATTGGTCTTTTAATTTAACCTCAAGTTTCTCTTTATATAATGAAATGAATTAGAGTAGGTATTTAAATATTTACTAAGATTACCATCTTATTTTACTTTACCTAAAGAATATTCATAAGAGACTATGGAGATTAGATAATGTACCTAACCATACCTGTAGCATTAATAACTAATAGATATTATTATTACAACAATACCTTTTTATAATTTTAGACAAAATCTAAGCTTGTTACACATATTATGTGAATGTCACCTGTTTCTGTGATAGTCAAGTTAAAATTATACTTTTACGAGAATAAAATATACAAGCTGAGTTGATCTCTGCTTTTTGTTGAAAGGGTTTATTTCATGGCTCTGATACTTATAATAAGATGTTGCAATTATATTAATAAATGATGTGATAAAACATTCTTGGCTTTGGCTTATTGTTGATATTTAAACCTTTAAATTAAATACCATGCACTCTCTTCAATGGAATGCTTTGTTTTTGCATCATGTATGATATATCATATAGATAAATATCATTAAAGTAGCAAGTATTTAGTAATTACTTTATTATAGTATTATTTATCATCTTTAAAGAGCACTTACTGTTATTGTCATTATGTTTATTATTTAATATTTTATTATCAATAAAATTATTACTTTTGTTAAATTATCTTGTCTTTTTGTCATTAATTAGTTATGGATCACCATCTACACATTTTATTAAATAAAATATGGTCACATACTTTTTATAATTATTATCACATTGCTTAAAAGAAGTTTTATTTTTTATTGTATTCACTTATGCCATTTACTTTGTAATCACCACTTATGCCATAGTATTTGTATTTATTTGATATTTGATTAGATACAATAAAATTCCTTTGCTATTGGGTTATATCTATAATAAATCATTTTCTTAATTTTTGAGATTAAGGATTTTGAGAAATGTTAATTATAATATGTTGTTCAAAACCCTGAGATAATTGTTCTATCTATTTATTGCAACATAAGAATTTAGAACCAACTTGCTAACCATTATTAAAATGTATAAATGTAAAATAGTTTTTTATTAATATTTAATCCTACACTTATATGTAAAGATAAATCATCCTGAATGTTATTAATTTTAACTAATCTTAAATAAAAATAATATTAATTTTTGCTGGGCTTAGAAGCTGTACCACAGTGTAACATTTTAAAATAAGTAGAAACTGAACCTAATATCATAAAAGTCTCTCTCATACTGTAACAGAGATCCGATGAAGTTGGTTGTGTTTTCCTTCATAGACTTTAGTTCACTATCACCATAACCTTCTCCTCTCACTCTCTTTATTGGTTACAATAGTAATAAAGCATCAAGATATAAAATTCTTAAAGATCTTACTTTTGATTTTAATGATATCATAGATTTTATATACTTGAAAGAAGATACATTTAAATATCTATAGTCAAAATCAATAGCAGTACTCTAATATCGGAGCTAGATCACAGACGGAATTGAATCCTAGCACTTTGACTCATTTTGGTTTTTGATGTAAGAAATTAAGGTGAGAATTGTTGTTTTTCCACAAATTAATAAAACAAGATAAATAGCTACCAAATAAAAAAAATCAAGATTATGTTTTTCCAATAGATTGCTACCAACCAACAAAGTTCATTCACTTAGTTTGAATTATTTACTTATTTAAATAGTGGAAATAAGACTGATTTTAACATTTCCTCAGTGCTCATATTTTGACATACACTGAGTTCGTAGATGTTGTTTACTGTAAAAACATATGTGCTGACCGAATTTATTGTAATGTAGCAGTATGATCTGGAATACATTGCAATTGGTATTATTTTTTCTTTGTTTTCCACTTCAAATAAACATCATCACAATTGCATTTGCTAATACTTATTAAAAGGCTTTCTCATTTGGCTCACAGCCTGAAAAAACATGTGGAGCTTATTTGGAGAGTTTCAGCAGCATATAAAAAATTGATAGATTTAAACTCTAGCTATGAGTGTTCAGGTTTATGAATTAACTTCTAGTCTCTGAGAGGTTTACTTTTTAAATTAGGCAAAACTCTCCATGGTGATCATGTGATGTTTAGTGATTTAATACCTTTACTTTTTGTGTGTGTTAGTCATATCTTTTACATTTTGGTAAAAGAGAAAAATCCAAATACTATATTGTTCATTACATTTCATTTCAAGCCTTTCTATAAATACCTGAAGCCAAGGATAGAAGTAAGCCCTCTGTAATATATGTGTGTGTGTGTTTAACATATGCTTGCACAAATGCAATACAATTTAATGTTTTTAATGGGTACTCAGCAAAAATAATTAACAAAAAAATTAGTGATGCAACAATGAAAAAAATACTAATACTAATAAATTATGAAAGAGAATTAAATCTCAACTGAATGAGTGCATGATAAATGCATAAGGAGAAATGGCTGACATAATTTATAACAAAGATCATAAAGACAGGTTTGCTGGATTTATAATTTTATAGACTTTTTCAGATCATAGGTTATTGTATGTCTGTGGACAATGGGAAGGAGAGTTGCTGAATATAACTAAGTGATGTCGCTTGGGAATTTATAGAAGGTTGAATACCAAAAACAATAGAATGAGTTATGATCCATAGATTGTAATATAAAGTTTACCAATAATTCAAATAGAATTCGAGTAACTGAAGTGGTAGAAATGAACTGTGATTCATGGATCTGGACTTCTTGGATAGGTCACTTCGCCGCTGCACAAAATTATACAGAGCATGAGAACTATTATATAGCGTTTATGCAAATAAAAAGATTTGCTTATATTATTTTACATTAGGAAACGAAAAGCTTTTTCCTCAATTAAAATTTTTATTTTCTGATAACATTGAATTTAAGTAAATAATCTTACTTTTGCGTGACTCTATTGAAAATATACCATTTTTTATTGCGTAAATTTTCAACCCTTTCCCTTCTTTCTGTATTTCTTTTTTTTTTATTTCTTTGTTTAACAACGAATACCCAAAGTTATTTATACTCACAGAAACATATTTTTATTGAAAGATCTTCACGTTTTGAAATGGTAAACAAAATAAATATTTTATATTAGTTTATCGTTAATGGATATTATTCCAATAAGAAAAGATTACATTAAAAAAAAGTAATCATAATTTTTATCAATTAAGTGACAGCTTATTCTCTCCTGTCAATATAAACTGACTTTAATGGGAGAAACCACGTGATAAACACAATTGTTGAAAATACACAACTTTGAAATGGTGGAACGTATATGGAACATATGAAACATACAATAACAGTGTAAGATGAAATCTTGGCGTTAAACAAAAAGAAAAAAGGCTGTCTATCACTCTTAAAGCTAATATATATATATATACTCATACAACGTAAATTTACAGTAAATGAAGCAAATCTACCATTATTAAGATGTTACTACTATTTAAGAAAAATTATAATTGTTAAAAGTATTCGATGATTTTAAACTGATAATAAAAAGATGTAATTTGTAGCCTTTGCCAGTTGATATAGTTTCTGCGAATCAAACTGAATGCTGTGAAGATAAAAAAAAAAAAAAAATCAGGATTCATATTATTATTTATATTAGTAATGAACAAAAAAATTGTATTGGAAGTAAAAAATGAAATTATTTCAAATTAAAATTTTTATCCATATAAAATCAGTGGTGAAATTAATATTATTTATCCAAATTAAATAAATATTGCTGCATGTATTAATTGCTTTTCTTTAGCCTAGTCTTTTTTAAATTTATGTTATTTTTACTTCTTTACTTAAGATTTCAGCATTCTACTTAGTTGTGGTATTCACTTCTGAGCCATATCTTCTTCCCAATAAATGTAACCACTGTTGCCACCCCCACCCCCCCCCACCCCGACAGTCCGGTTTTTCGAATAATGATCCGGTAATTAGTTCATTTGTCATTTATATAATTTTTGTGACTTTTATGTATTTTTTATTTTATTTTTATATCATATTGCTTAAAAATTACTTAATATTTACATTATTATTGACTTTTTTTCATATTTCTATATTTTATATAACTAATAAACATTGTAAGGAAAAAAAAATTTTAGTGTCCGGGTTCGCTCACTGACTAGGTGGAAACACTAAAGGTGACTAATATTATACTTTTGTTTTTGAGAATATCTTTTTACCATAAATGAAGCTACCTTTCCTATAAAACCAAACTCAAATTTACCATAATATTCTTTTTAGGTAATCAGCTAGAGATCATTTACTTATTATATCCATCCAATGAAAATGGGTCTACACAATTTTTTAGATTCTACAGTTTTACATTAAAAAAGTTAAATTACATATAGATATAGCCTTATGATCCTGTTGTTACAATTTTATAGAGCATTATTTGATTATTTTTAATGGCTTTACTTACATTAATAAGGGGTACATTTCTTATATCAATAAAAATTAATTAATGTAATGCCACTATATATCGTATTATATGGATATGATGAAATATTCTGCTTTATAATTGTTAAATTTAGCACCAGTACATTATAATCTATCTGACATCTTAATATCTAAGTTCACCTTTTTACCTAAAAGACTAGTAAAAATGAAGTTGTTTTTTTTTTTTTGTCTATTAAATGTTTCTAAAATATAATTTGGAAGTTTAATTACTAAACCAAAATATTAAGAACATTCTGTATATCATTTTTTTTTTAATTAGCAAGAATAAGCAATGTTGTAATCTATAACCAAAAAGAAAAAAATTAAGTTTTGTTTTTATTTTTAATTAATTTGATTTAAAAGTTTTACCATCAAAACTGATGATTGCTTCCTAAATTTGATCTCTCTTAAACAATTCCAAATACCATTATTATAAAAATGAAAAACAAAACTGAAGCAATGTGCATGTTTAAATGCTTCAGATTTTTTTGTCAATAGAAATAACTTTTATCCTCATTTCCATTAATTATATTATAAATAAACACCACAATCTTTTCAATTAACAAAGTCAAATCTCTTAATCAAATCAATATATATTTTTTTCCAAATACATGAAGTTATAAATCATTTAATTATAAGTTTTCATCATGTGATTATGTCCCCAATTCATTCATTTTTTTATAATAAAAGCTACCATTTTTAAACTTTTTATGGTATAAGTTTTTAATGGAATGCATTTTTTGTCATTAAAATATTTTTTCATTTGAAAAAAAATAAACTTATCAAATACATATATTATGTTCTTTAGTATAATAATCAACTAGATTAATTAAAATTGTAACTTGAAGTTTTAAATGATGGTTAAATGAATTATTGGCTTTATCAAATTATGTCTTCTTTAATACTAGAGTCTTGTTTTTATATTTAAAAAATCACTTTTTATACTTTACAATAGTCTTTATACTTTAACTTCAACTTTTTTTATTGCAAAATTTAGATTTAATGGTTTTTTTAAAAAATTTTTTTTTTTTTAGAAAACGCTTGATCTGAACCAAATATTGGTTAGCATAAAAGTAGGCTGTACAAACATTATATATATATTGTAACAGGTGTGTTACATAGCACACAATAACATAGTGTGTGTGTGCATATATATATATATATAAAGTTGAAAGGGAAAGTAAAAATAAACACAGTCAAAAATTTTTTGGATTTCTTTTACATTTCCTGGAATAAAATAATCCTAGTAAAAGGTAAATAATTTTGAATTTAAAATAAAATTTTTTTATAAATTAAACATGTAAAAAAGTATAAATAAATATTAATATTGTATTGTGATTTTGAAATTAAAAACATTATGCTAAAATAGAATTGATAATTGTAAACAATTTCTATTATCTATTTTGAAATCTTTTTAATCAATTGGTAAATTTTTATTTATATAAAAATCTTTGAAGATCATACTTTGATAAAAATTTCAAAGTTGCTTTCAAAAGGATTAAAATTGTTTTTAATCAGGATAAAAAGATTACAACAGTTTTAATTTAGTGTTTTTGTCACTTCAGCTGACCATATAATATAAAAAGAGTTGATAGAAAGAAATTTTGGCTAGTCATTTTTTTTAGAAGTTAACAAAGTTGATTGGTTTGTCTCAAGAGTTATACCAATAACTGTCATGAATCAGAGATAGCTGAAGTGAAGACAGAAGGAGAAAGCTGCTTTAATCCATGATATGGATATGAATTCACATGGAGAAAAAGGTAAATTTCAAATGTTTCATATCTATAAATATGTTCTAGAAAACAGCTTGTTGGCCTGAAATTTATCAAATCCTGGACAGAAGGGGGATCACCAACAATTATTTGATTATACCTTCCTGAGTGATGACACTTACTCACAGAGAACTTCAGCTTTCTGAAGAAATAGTTATGCATACGCTATTTCAGCTATATTCAGAGAAGCACAGGTAAACATTTTATACATGAAGCATAACTAGTGAGTTATTTTAATAGTTCCTTAAAATGACATTTAAAAAGATAAATAAAAGTGCAAGTAATACTTTTACTTGGATTAAAAATAAAAAAGTAATGGGTTAATAGATGATTCTATATTCTAAAGAAAGACATTATAATTAATTAACCTGTGATACTAATATGTATATATAAAACAATTTTAATTTTTCATTTATTAAAGGTCAATCCTATTTTTTTATAAAAAAAGAAAAACTCTTTTTAAATTAAATATATATATATATGCTGTATTATTTCTAAAGACATTTATCAATTTTAATCAACAGTGACCTGTTTCCATTTTATGATAATTTTAGTATGTTCAGAAATTATTAACCACATGTCTGTGTGTGCATATATGTCAGTGTATGTTGTGTAGATAGTTAAATATACTTGTTAATCATTTATTGTATTTTTATATAACTTAATTTTTTTTTATTCAAACATGTTCAGGAATTATTTTGTCACATGTCTGTGTGCATACATATATATATCAATGATTGTCAAATAGAACACATTTGTAAAATTTAATCATTTTTTTTATTTTATTAAATGTCCATTGATATATGTACATTTTAAAATTATAACACGTGACTGTGTGGATATATATATATATGCATTTTATGTAAACTCATTAAGAGGTATTGTAAATCAATGTAATAATTTAAATTTATATATTAATCATGTAAATCACAATGTGATAACTTTTTTAATTGAAAATGAATCAAAATCAGAATGCTTAATTGCTACGTGGATAGCCCTATTCTACAGATCTTAACTTCAGTTTTTTCATTGTTGTTAATAAGCATGTATTAAATTGTTCAAATAATTTCAGTGATTTAATTCTAAATGGTTTTTAGATTGTATTATGTACTGCACCATCTCTTGATCACAGTAACAGTAATAGAGCTTATATTCTCTGAGCTAGATTTATATGTAACAGTCTAATATATGAAAGGAGATATGTATTTTAGTCCAGGGGCACTCCAGTATGACATTGTCCTAGTTTGGAATGAAGATTATATTCTTCAAAATGCATGCACATTTTAGTTTAGTTTAGTTTAGTTCTATTAGAATTTAAGTCTATAGTTGGTCAGTACACTAATAGTACTAAGTGGCCAGAGCATTGCTGATGATTGGCATGTTTTAATATCCTAGCATTATTGTTTTGATTATTATGTATTCTGATGGATGAGCACTTAAGATGGCACATCCAAATTAAGGTTTAAATAATTTCCCCAAGCTGTCAAGGGCTAAATAATTATTCTGGTCTACAGTAAACCCATTTTAAATCCAATCGCAACATTGACTGTTGACTTATTTTGATTGTTTCATAATGATAAATGACTTATACTTATTTTAATGCTGTTTGATGTATAGTTAATATACTTTTATTTGCTCTAAGGAGTTAACTGGGCTGATCACACAGAGTGATCTCTTCAGGTTGTTCATGCTCTTATGTGATATTAAACATGACAAAAATATCTCTAATATCTATATCTCAATAGTAATATCTTACTTTAATATTTATATTTTGCTTTTGGGATTGATATTCCATCACCCTAGGTTTACCCAAGTATGACCACTCTAAATTACCCATCCTGTTATAATATATATATATATATATATATATATATATATATATATATATACAGGAATATATATATATATATATATTCCTACAAAAACTAGATTGGATCTATTCATTATTCAAATTTACAATAGTGGACTATGGCATAAAATAAATAGAGTAAATTTGTGCTCCCAAAATAATATAATAATTATCAATAAGTAGCTAATCTTTCTCTTTATCAAATTCTGATATCTAGTATAAGTTTGACAAATTAATAGTGCCAGATCGAAGTCCTTAATGAATCTCTCTTTATTACTGTTCTATACATGTCTCTAGACTAGTTTTTAGCTTATGCTTTTGATCAATGGGTTCTGGCTCTGGATTTGAATGAACACTGTGAAATAGAAACTAATCTAGGGATATGAATAGAACAGCAGTACAGAAAAGAGATTTGCTGACAATTACCATTAGAAATCTATTAATTAATAAAAAAAGTATTAGAAGTAAATATATAAGTTTTGTAATTTTTAATCATAAAGTTAGAATTATCAGACTCTAAAAGCTAAATGTTTTTAGAGTGATTTTCAATTTAAAACATCAAAGAAATTGGGATTGTTTGAATAAAAAATCTGCTCTCAAATTCCACTTCAAGATCTCAAATATCATATGATCTATTTGTTTTATAGTAGTGATAATATTTTTACAAATTTCAAATATGCCATATCAAAAGGTATATGTTGGTTATTCTATAATAAATTCCAAAAGATACATTAAAGTATTTAAGGAAAATTTAAATAAAGTTGCAGTACAAATTGTGAAATATAAATTATAAACAAAAAAGAAAAGCTTGAATTATGCATAATAAAAATAATCAAACTGTTAGTTGCTTGAAGGGTCATGTGATAATCGGGCATCAAAAGTGACAGGTTTATTTGATCAATGAAACTTTAACTCTCAAGTTTGTCACTTTACCACTATATTAAAAAATATATATAATCAGTGAAAAAGATTTTTTTTAAAATCTAACCATAGGCAAACTGAATGTCTGACTTGAAAATATAAAGAGATAAGAAAAATTATTTTTATGTTTGGTAGAATAAAAACATATATAGAAATCAGCTTCATAGGAATAAAGTAATTAGCAAAAAAAAAAATAACTAGAGAGAATATGTAAGGAGTCTGTGAATAAATATAACAAGACTTCATTTATAATGAATGGAAATAAATAAATAAGTTTATCTAATAATTATAAAAGCTCTAGCTAAAAGTATAAATACAAATACAATAAATAAAATAGCAAAGAAAAAATAGTTAAGAGAACATTTAAAAAGTCACTACATAAAGATAAAAGAATTCATGTTTTAAGTAAAAATAATAAATAAAATTAAAAAAGATCATCTAATAATTGCAAAAGCTCTGTCCAAAATCATGAATGCATGTAGAGTAAATTTGAATAACATAGCAGAGAAAAAATAATTAGAGAAAACATAAGACTTCAAGTGTATTAAATGAAAATAAAATAAAAAAGTCATTTAATAATTATAAAAACTCTGTCTAAAATCATAAATACAACTAAAATGAATTTGCAAGATTGCATTTGAATTTATAATTGTGCAATAGAAAAAATGAAGGTTTGATAATTATTGGAATTCATATTGGAATTTATGAATCAGTTAAATACTTTCATGTGATTCTATTACTGAAAACATTATACTTCAATAAAATGTCAAGTTTATAATCAAAATTTAGTTTGAAAAAAATAATACAATGTATTTTAAGTAGATAGATTACCAGAAGATTGTATGTGTTTTTATAAGGGGAGTCATTTGATTTCAGAATTAATAAGAGTCAAGAAAAGCTAAGGTAACTGTGAGAAGTATGATTGAGATATATAATTATAAAAAATAATATATGCTTCATTAATCTTGTAAAATCACTTGTCTTGGTGAAAAAAAAATTTACCAATTAGAAGAAACAATATTTAGAAAATTTGTATATGAAAAAAATAATTATAAAATTAAATAATCTAAGTAATAACAATAATTGTATAGTTTCTTGCTCAGGATTTCATACAGAAGTCTGGAGGCCAAAAATGACAGAGATTGAACTTTTTATAAATTAAAGAGCAATATTCATTTAATTATGTTAGAAGTCTATGTATAGAAGGGATAATAAAAAGTAAAAAACCTTTAATTTAATTCAATACTTATTTAGATGACAGTTCAAATGGATACTACTTTAGAAAATGAAGAATTAAGAGGAGGGGAATTATTTGAAGACTTTCACTGATAGTACTCCTGTTTGATGAGAAAAAACTTAACAAAGTGATAACATAATTAAAAATATTTAGATGTTCTATTCTAGGTAATTTATAAGAAGCTTGTAGTTTAGTCTGTAGTAGAGGCAAAATCTATAGGTATAGAGAGCTATGGGCCACAATCCAATTAGCACTTACCATGTTCAAACTTCTTTTGAATTCCCTAGCAATAAAACTGTTTGATATTTTTGTTTTTAGTTATGAGATCTAAAAAAAATATGATGCAAACAAATGAGAATGCTTAAAAAATTTTTTATTAATTGATTAGATAGATATACATGTTAATTTTAAATTATTATTTATATAAGTAGTTAAAGTATTTTTTTCTTGTTTTTTATTTGTAATTTGATCTGTCCGTATAAAGCTTGACTCACTGTATTTGTCTGAATTTATAATAAACTCCTAATCTCAGTTTTGATTAAACTTTGTACAGCTATGTTGTGTTCCCATTGTAATGCTAAACTATTGGTGAGCAACTATAGAATAATGTCTTTATAATCAGTGGAAATAACCATACCATAATCATTCATTTTTTTGTAGTCAATGCATCAATAATTATCTGGTTATTCCAAGTTAATCTGAAACATTTAGTATTAAGCTAACAATAGCTAGATTTTTACTTATAAACTATTGCATGCTAGCCTGGGTTGATTGTGAATCAGATATTTGGAAAAATCGTAAGCCTATTTTGAGATTCATCCATCCAATTCTACATGCCCAGTTATGACCAAATGTGCTACTATTATATCACAACAATTTTTTGCCAATAATACTGACATATCATGTCCTAACTTTTTGATATATCTGTCATTATTATCATTCAACTGGTTCTATAAGTTGTTTACCTATAAAACTCCAAATTTAATAATATATTTTTTGCTGCAAATAATCTTTTGTTATGTAGCAAAATAATGTGAATAAATTTAAAGAAAAAGGCTAAAAGATAAAAGTACAGAATAATAGAAATAACATATGAGTTTAATTCAATAAAGATCTTTACCTTAGAATATGACACATCTTTATGCAAGGATTTTCCAATAGAAATCCCATTTCCCCACTATTTTGATTTATAAATGTTTTTTTTTTTTTTGTTATAATGATTTTTTAAAAAAAAATTGAAACGTTTTTAAAACATCTGTCTTTTTTTAATGTTAATCATTTTGTAAGATTGATGACATCATAGGATAGTGATATAATCTAGGAATATGTTGAACTTCTTGCTAAAAATTTATAGTATAGAGTTTCTTCATTATACAGTATAATATAATGTTTTGATTATAGACTTAAAATATAATGAATGTAATGTATTTAAAAACTTATTAAAGATAGTGAATGTAATAAAAGGGAATTGAAATAACTATCACCTTAAATAATAAAGAAAATTTGATTTTACATTTCATTGAAGCAACAGAAAAAATTTATAAATAACTCTTCATTCTTACCTTTAAAATACATAGTTGCAATTATTGGGAGACTGTGATAATAGATTTTTAGATGCATTTTGATCAAGTTGGATCAAGTTCACATGGCATTTAAATGCCGCCACACGTTTTTTTTATATTTATTGATATACATTACGTAAAATTGTAAGTGCTTTATTATGTGAAAACATTTATTCACAATAATCAACTTTCAAAAGTACATAAATCATTATTAATCTTTCTTTCGTAATTTAAAACTAATTACATTTCTGTTAACTTTAGAGAACGAAATCTCAACCTGTCATTCTAGAATATTTTATAATAATGAATTAAGATTCCCTATATATATTGTACTGAAAACTTGATATCTCTATTGATGATTTATCTACTGATGATTTATATATGCATGTACATCGCACATAAATATTCACTTCTGGATTATAATTAAATTATTTTAAAATTGTCAGCTTGCCAAAAATTAATTGAAATTTTAACCAATTAATTAAATTTAATTAGAGTGGATATTGATGATCAAATTTTCTATTCCTTACATAACTATTTATATAAGATATCTAAATTATATTTTCTGATTATCATACATCAAATTCTACAATATTTGAACTCCATTACCCTAATTTGGGGTACCATAAATAGATTTGTCTCCAACAGCACTATCGCAATTCTCTCAGTAGTAACCCTGCTTTATTAACTCTAAACATGAATGCTCAGAATCAGATAAGGATTATTATATATGCATTGGAGTTATGACTATTAGGAAAAAACAGCACAGACCACTAAGTCATTTAATTAATAACAATTTATTTCAGATAATATTGATTGAAGCAATAAAATTACCTTTAATATTATTAGTTTATGAATAAAGTAACAATTTAATAAACATAATAAAAAAACAATGTTTAAAATTAAATATAAAAGTCAAAATTAAATATAAATACATATTTATATAAATTATATATCAATTTACACTGCTCTAATAATTATTTATTAATAACAAATTTAAACAATGTTATATTCAAAAATATATGTATAAAATTTATATGCCATGGAGGCCTCTTATCTATATGCTTATATATTTAAACATTCTTACTGTGACTTCTTTAAATAATTCAGTAAGCTTATTTATCAGTTTCATAAGTCCATGTCTGATATGTTATAGAATATTAAATCAATATCAGCTGTTTGATATTTGTCTTTGTTTTGATAGTCTGTTGCTTAAATATGTGGGCTATACAAGTACAGGTGATGAGAAACAATTCACCTGAGGACAAGTAAGTAATATTTGAAATCTTTTTTATTTTTAAAGTCATTATAAGCATTTTTCAAAGTTTTTCAACCTACATTATCCAAGCTCTGATTGGCACATGTTGAGTAGGCTTAGCTGGAATTTAAATCTTTCTTAACTTTACAAATGATGATGATATGCTGTCCATGGACATTGTTGTTTGCATAGCTTTTGCCCAAAGGGCAATTCTTCCCATAGACCTTAGCTTGTTTTTCTTTTTTTAACTTTATCTAGTGATTTATCATTGATATATTGTTTTAATTATCTTTAATTAGTCCTTCTTATTTAGAAATAATAGTCTTTGTAAATATTCAATTGGATAAAGCTAAAAATATTGAAATGTATTCGAATGAATTGTTAAATGTTGGCTACAATTATAATCATATATATATAATATTATTAAAAATTTTAATATGAAATATAAGAATAAAAATATTAATAATAATATTGATTTTCCTGCTAATAAAAAAATATGGATATCATTACCTGTATATTTTAAATGATCAAGTAAATTTTATAAAGAAAATTTATAAAGGTATATGTGACATTGTATTTTACATACCTCCTACATTAAACAAATTAATAAATAACTCTAAAAATAAAACTCATTTATAAATAAAAATTGCATCATTTATAAATGAATATGTAGGTGTGGTAGTGGAATATAATGGATTCAAGATGCATGTTGGAGAAAAGAACTAAAGAGCAATTTGCTGTTATTAAAAAGAGTTCAGAAAACTAAATAAAATTGCAACATAAATAATAATGGTTCAGCATCTATTTTTTATGACCATAATAAGTCATGTATTTATGGTTTTAACTTCAATTATAATAATGTAAAAATATTGCAAATTAAAAAAAAATAACAACAAAAGGAAAATAAAGGAAGCTATGCTAATATGCAAATACAAACAAGACTTAATTAACAGACAGACAGCAAATGTTAAAATCATGGAATTGTGGAAAGGTTATCCTTTCAAAGTATTATTTGACAAAGACTATGAGGATAGTCGAAAGTGCTCCTGAGTGGATAAAATTTTTAAAGTTATACTTTACATATATCTAATTACTGTATTTATAAATATTCAATTCAATTATAAGATTATATACATATATATATATGTTATATATATATATATATATATATATATGTTATACTTAATGTTTTCACGGTTATATGATGTAGATAAATTATAACTTTTTGGGATATACCGTGTCTTATTTTCCATTGAGCACTGATATTTCGACGGAATAGCAACCGCCATTTTCAAGGTTAACTTTTGAAAGAAAAACGGTTTTTCTTTCAAAAGTTAACCTTGAAAATGGCGGTTGCTATTCCGTCGAAATATCAGTGCTCAATGGAAAATAAGACACGGTATATCCCAAAAAGTTATAATTTTTATATATATAATGCTTCAGAATTCAACAGTATCAATTTTATCTTACTCTTATTAATCATTTAATTTAAAGTGAACCTTAAACTAATATTATAACTTTGTATATTTTTTACAATGAAAAAAAACTTACAAATGGAATATAAAGTTATAATAAAATATTAAATGTAGTCCAGTTATTAGTTGAAGTTAATCATAAAATTATTTTTTAAAATCTATTTAATGAAATATTATACATATTTTTAAGATAATACTGCATTAGAATATTAAAATATTTTATATTTCAATATAAATTTAAATATTATAGGAATCATGAAAGTTTTAAATTTTATAAAGATCATGCATTGATTTGAGTACAAAATTTGCACAAAACAAATATTAGTCAAAGTCTTTTTTCAGTATGTATTGTTTTAAAATTTTTTTATGATTTATAAAATCTTGTACTACATTTTTGGTGTTTTCAAAAATTAAAACCAATCATCATCGTTTTCAACCTAATCAACCCATTGCAGGATGAAGGTCTCTCCAAGTTTATTTCATCTTCTCCAATCCCTAACTTCTTTTCTCCACATTATACCATCATACTTTCTAATTTCATCCATCTATCTCACACATATGGTACTACTCTTTCTATGTCTTTTACAATGTCTTGGAATCCAGTTTAAGATTTCAATTGCCCTTCTATTATTATTATCATCTATTAAAACCAATACTATTATGAAATTAAAATATTAAAATTATATAAATATTAACCCATTTTTAGGTGATGTATATAATTATTGTGATATTAAAATTATTCAAACACATATACATTTTCCAAATAATAGCTGTTAAAAATTTTCAATTATAGAACTTGAATTGCATTTTACATATATTTCAGTGAATAATCATTAAGTTCTTATCTATAATTTTTATTGAATTTTGACATATTTCTCATATCTGTTATTTATATTTTTGTATCCATTGAAAAATAAGAATTACTGTTTGTTCTATATAATATTTTTTTAAAAAGATCTGGGTTCAATTCTCAATCAGGTAAACTTGAGTCCAATTAAACTTAACAAGTAGTTGGCACATACCTAACTCAACTAACCATTAATATTTGTCAAAAAATGGCTATCTAGATTAAAAGAAATTTTAAAAAATTCTCAATACCTTATTAGCTAATGACTGGCAAGTCTGATGAGTAATGCCTTCTTCATTATTTTTCCATGAGATGTTGCTGGAGGGTTCTTTCCTTGGAATGATCTATTGAATTGTTTATTCATTATGATTCTATGAATTAATGCCAAATTATATTTTTTAAATATTTGCAAATTAGATTTTTTATAATAGAAAGATATATTTACTGCGTTTTTGTGTGAAATAGTACTACATTAAATTAAGTATAATAATGTGTAGTGTTTATACATCTCATCTGAAAAATCGAGAAATTTTAATTAGATGCTAGAAATGTCAACAAAATATGAAAGGAGAATAAAAAAAATCTCCAAAAAACTAATATTTTTCAATCATTGTTTGTTCATCAAGTAGAATTAATTTAGAAGTCTGTTTGCTCCTATAATCTATCTACAGTCAGGTAGATAAATAGATTGGTTAATAGATAGATAGATAGATAGATAGATAGATAGATAGATAGATAGATAGATAGATAGATAGATAGATAGATAGATAGATAGATAGATAGATAGATAGATAGATAGATAGATAGATAGATAGATAGATAGATAGATAGAAAGATAGATAGATAGATAGATAGATAGATAGATAGATAGATAGATAGATAGATAGATAGATAGATAGATAGATAGATAGATAGATAGATAGATAGATAGATAGATAGATAGATAGATAGATAGATAGATAGATAGATAGATAGATAGATAGATAGATAGATAGATAGATAGATAGATAGATAGATAGATAGATAGATAGATAGATAGATAGATAGATAGATAGATAGATAGATAGATAGATAGATAGATAGATAGATAGATAGATAGATAGATAGATAGATAGATAGATAGATAGATAGATAGATTAGTCTTTAAAGGATTTAATGGAAGGTAGTAAAAATATTTTTAATAGTATCTCAAAGAATAACAGCAAAGGAAAAAAGCCATCAAATTTGCCAATGGCCAGTTTACGAGTTTTAGTTAGGGCTTTTTATTTGCTATTTTATCTGAAGCTAAAACCAGTTAAATATTTATTTACTGAATAATAGTTTGATATAGGTTGGATATACAATTTCGTTCATATTGGAAACTAATCAAAATTCTAAGTTTTTATATAGCTAAGTTGCATTTTCATACATGCATATGTATGTGCATAAATGTGCCTGTTAAACAGTTATAGCATTAGCACACATAAGTTTATGATGCCATCTTTAACAAAAATGATGAATATGTTATGTTTTAATCACATTTATCTAATTACCCAGAGTTTCCAACACAGAATATCCTGAGAATATTGAACAGTCAACTCTATATTGAATAAACAGGTAATTGATTGTAAACAAGATATTTGACAATATGAATTTTTTTTATCTAGTAAACTAGATCTCCAGACTGAGAACATGGCATATATATACAAATCTTGGTTATCGCATATGCTTCTATTGTATGAAGTAGATGATTCCAATATATGATGAAATTTTGAATACTATAATTTTTTAATTTAATTTTGCATTCATTTTCAGCACACACAATGACGTATATTTATAATATATAAATATACATCCAAATTTTGCAATTACCCGCGACTGGCTTTTTTTGTTGTTATTTATTTTTTACAATAGAAAAAAAAACTTAAAATATTGAAGATTAGTATAATGTTAAAAATATGTATAGTTTATGAAACTTATTTTACGATTATTTATATATCAGTTAAGATAATTAAGAAAAAACTAAATATTTTTTATTAGTTTAAACTTGATCAAGTTAAACTTAAGATTCTAAAAAATACTGAGATGAAGAAATCCTGTCAAGACCTGTTTCATTATTGTTTAGCAATCATTTCCTAATAATTGTGACATTTATGTCATAAGAGGCAAGATTTTTAAGCTGAGTCTGTCATTTAACTGATTCTGCCCCCTCTTTTTATTTCAAAGAATTTTCTGTCAAATACAATTATGAATTTAAGCTTATAAGGAAAGACAATCATCTGAATTTAAATGGACAGAAAAAATAAATTTAAAATATCATCTTGGTGAACTTCCTATCTTAAATATTAGTGTGCATATATACATGCGCGTGTGTTTTAAACACAAATTATTATACAAGATTTAGATAATATCTTAAAATGATTTACATATTTTGTAAATGTAATAAATACAACTTTAAAAAATGAGGAGAAATGTTTACATTTTTTATATTTTCAATATAGCTGGTACATGAACCTTTGAACCTGTTGATGAACTAGATGAGTCTTCTCACACTGTCTGAATTAGACCTTATTAGTCAATGAATAATGGGCAATTGAATTATTAGAACTGGATCCTCCATCCCTTGCATCTGCTGAGAATGAATGCAAAATTAAATTTTAAAAAATTATAGTTTTCAAAATTTCATCACATATTGGAATCATTTACTTTAAACAATAGAAGTATATGTAAATAACAAAGATTTGTATATATACACATTGTAATGGTACAGAATCAGGGGTGAATCTAGGGTGAAGAAAAATCATCAATTATCAACCCCAAGTAAATACAAATTCTAAACATGAAATTGAATACAAATGAATATGTATGAGAGATCAGAAAAACTGACTATAATAACTATAAGTTCATCAGCATTAGCCAAAAGTAATAATCATCATTCATCATCATGAATGATCAAAATAAAATCAACAGACAATCTTGACTTGAAATGGGTCTACTATAGATCAGGCTAATTATTTAATCTCTACCAGCCTGGGGCAGATTATTTAAACAATACTTTGAATGCACAAATTTAAGTGCTAATTTATAAGAATATAACAGTTAAAAATAATGCTGGAATACTAAAACATACTGATCATCATCAGCACTCTGGCTACTTATTACCATTAAAATATTGGCCAATTATAAACTTAATTTCTAAATAGATAATTAAAATGAAATGTAGCATTGGACTTTAAAGGATATCCTCTTTGCACCACCCAGAATCATCAACATCTGGATGTTCATACCACTAACCATAACCCCTTTTTAAATAGCAGACCATTATACACAAATCCAGCTCAGAGTGCAAAAGCTCTAAAACTGGTACTATGATCAAGAGATATAATACAACAAATAATAGTTTATAATATTTTAGGATTAATCAAATTCACTGGAACAATTTTAACAATGAAATATAAATGTATAAATAAAATGAAATGCTATAAATATAAACTCAGCATTCTGATTTTCATTAATACAATAAATTATCACATTGTGATTTACAAATACCTCATAATAGGTTTACATAAAACACATCTAAATATAAGAATCCAGACATGCAGTATAATAATTTATGAACATATATGAATTGTCATAAACCTATAAATAAAATTCATTTTCATAATACATAATTAATGGCTGATTTATCATACATGTGTGTGCATGAAAGTATGTTTACATACTGGTGTTTATAAAAAAAAACAAGTTATAAGTAATAAATCATATTTGTATTTTTATATTGGACTATTTCCATTATCTAATATGTATGTAGAATATCTTTAGAAAAATTCAATTTTATTTAAATATTCCAAATACATTCAACTGTTAGTAATATCACAGCAAACAGGTTAGTATATGCACTAACTGTTAATAATATAAACAGGTTGAACAATTTGTTTTGCTGTGATATTACTAACAGTTGGTGTATATACTAACCTGTTTGCTGTAATATTGCTAACAGTTGAATGTATTTGGAATAGTTAAATAAAAATTAAACTTTTCTAAAGACATTCAAGACTCCTATTAGATGATGGAAATAGTCTAATATAAAAATACAACAAGAACACCATCATCACAAACCTTCAGGAAAACATTAATAAATCATATATTTTCTCAATACACTATTAATTCAATGTCAAAAAACATAAAATGCACCCATATATAATTACTTAGATGTGCTGTAAAATAATTTAAAAATTATCAAGTTTGAATTATCATAGATTATTAAAAAAAATCAATTCATTTTTAATAATACATAAATCACATGAATGCGTGTATATATAAAAAATAGATAGTATAAATTAAAGCTATTAATTAGCTTCTTTTTTATAACTAAAAGTTTTTTTTAATATATATATATATATTACTCTTTTGACAGACTTTCATCAATTTTTTTCATGCTACTCCTAATTAATTGTAAATGTTTTTAAAAATCCTCCAGAAGGTTGTTTTGTTCTTTAATCTAGAAAGACTTTGAAGTTCACTTTTTTTTTCAAAATAACATCATCTATGAATGAATTATTTGTTTTTAGACTTATAATTCAAGCAAAAATTATTTACTTGTTTTACTTTTAAATTAGAGGTTTAACAAGTGTCATTTTCATTAGAAAAAGAGTCTGAGATTTACTTTTAATAAATAAAACTGGAAATGGTCATTGATTATTTTCTTTCATTATTCTAGTTTTAGTTGAATAATATAGTCAAAATTTATTTATCTTTAAAACCAAATGATATCTGTAAACATTATATATATATATATGATGTAGTACATTTGTTTGTGCTTCTTTGCATATTGATAAAACTGCATATACAGAATGATAATCTTTTAGTAATCTGGTCTCTTCTAAAACCATAGACTGCCTTGATGTCATCTTTGGGAAAGGTATAATCTGGTAACTGTTGGCCTGCAGTGAGCTCTCTTCAGTCTTTATGCTGTCTAATATATATATATATATATATGAACCATGAACTTCTTAAAAGATGGACTTGCTTCCATTTGAATCCAAGCTTTATCATAGTGAACTAGTAGCATTAGCTGAACTTGCACTGTTTTGCCATCAGTTATATCTCCTAGTAACTTTTACTACTGTAAAACTGTAAAAATTCTAAAAACTCTCACTAATCTTTTTTCCAACCTTTTAATAGTCAGGATGGATAAAAAACAATAACACAGTCATTGAAAGTAAGTTTATTTATCTTGATTAAAAAAAAGTTAGTGACTCTTTTCAATTCATCTTAATCCTTTCAAAAACAATTTTGTAGGATTTTTATCAAAATATGTTATACAAGCTTTAATTTAAAAAAATTTCTTTAATCAAAATAAATAGTGGAATTTTATAATTACCAGTGTATCTATTGTAACATAAAACATGCTTGTTTTAATTTCAAAATCAGAATTAATGAAATATTAATTAGATCTTTTAAAATGTTTAATTTAGAATATTTTTTAATTCAAAATTATTTAATTCATAATTGTTATTCCAGTGTAAAATTAAAAATATCTTCAAAAAATTTTGTCAATGTTTATTTCTATTTTTTCTTTAAACTTTATATATATATATATATATATATATATATAATTAGTTTATAGATATATATATATATATATATACACTAATTGTTGTATGCCATGAGACACATAACCATCTCAATATATGTATATATTGGCTTTAACGTTGCATTTACATATGTACAAAAGGTAGTAACATTCTATTCTACAAGTTATATTAAAACTGTATAGGCAAGTATCAAATTAAAATTTTCAAATACTAAGATTTCTGCTGATAAATGAAAGCATGAATTATGAAGATCTTGAATTTCTTTAAGTTCATCCAAAATATCCTCATGAATATAAAAATGATAGCCTATTTTTTAATGAAAAGTTTGCACATTCTTTTCTAATATCTGTGAAATTCTTTCATTATCATAAAAATATCATAATCATTTTATTTATGTATTAAGATCACATATATAATGTTCTGTTGTTGTTGAAGTTTTCAAATGACTAATTACTCTAATTAATCCATAAGGATGTGATAAAGTTCTAAATAACTAACTCTACCAACAAAATGATAAGAATGAGATGAAAACCCAAGTTCATAGTTGTTGTTACATTCTTTTAAACTATTCACTTCTTCTATCTAGTTATCCTATTCAGAGAAACTAAAATATATTTCAAATAATCAACAATAAAGTTGAAGAGATGTTCATTGTGATCAATGGAATTGTATCTAAATATTTAAATCACCTGGAAGTTCATTTTCTTTATTTTCATCTTCACTTTCTCAATTTGTGATAACTTTTTTCAGATGATTTCTAGGATTTAATCTAATGAGTCTAGAAACCATCATAGATAATATTCCTGTAAACTTTACTCAACAATGTGATAACTGAATGAAATCACTAAAAATAGCAATTTTTAGGAATAATGTCTAAGAAATTTTCAAATGTTTTGAATAATTTTAAGTATGCAGGTGAAGCTAAACAACTCATTTCAAGACAAAGCTTTTACATTATTTCCCTCCCATTATACACAACAATGAAGGAGATGGCATTATAAAACTGGCCAGCTATATATAAGTAGTAAATCCCTATATTAATTTTAATTTAAAAGACAGTAATGCAGAACAATAAATTTATATATATATATATATATATATATATATATATATATATATATATATATATATATATATATATATATATATATATATATATTTGTTTTTATGTATATATATACATTTAATAATTACTTGCATCTGTTAAAAAGAGAGGAAATTAAAAATAATACCATGCATGATTGCAGTTTATAATAATAAGTATATTGATATTAACTGAGTTGGAACTTTATATCTAAGCAAACATTAACATAACTCATGGACATTTAACATTTGAGTCTGCAACATTACCACTGCATTAAACCATGAAGGGAAGAGTGAATTCAAATACATATTTAAAATCTATCAGTAGTAAAACATAATTCAGAAATGAATAGGCAAAATAAAAGTTATTAAAAAAGTAGAGAAAAAAAATTATATTATTGTTATGGATTTAGTAAAGAAGCTTGATTTGAAATAGCAACCATGATGATTATAAGCCATATACTAAAACACAAACCCCTGACAACAGCAAATACAGAACTAAATAATTTTAATATCAGTTTTCCCATAATGCATGTCAATTATTCTCTAGATTAAAAGATTTAATATAAGAACATCTTAATCCAAATCAGAAATAATCTTATGTTTAACTATTTGACATTCCACATTGTTTAGACAAATATGATATCATTTTCTCTCAACAGAATATTTTATTAAATATAATCTAACTTTTTAATTTACAAAGAAGATAATTCATTTATTTAATTTTAAAAATATATTTTTTTAATCAATCCATTTACTCGTAGACAAATTTTACAAATATTATCCGCATTTGACACAAACTATTTCTAAAAAAAATTGTCATAATGCTGAAATTAAATAAATAAATAATTGAATGCTTTATTGAGAATTCATAAGAAGTTGAGGCAACAGAAGTGTTATAATTGGCCATGATTTATGAACCTTGGGTTCCAAAGTTAGTACTTCATCACTGTATCAAACCATGTAGGGCTTGTTAAGGTAATAAATATAAAAAGAATATTTCATATGTTTTTATATTCAACTTTTATAAAATCACTCTAAAGTTTAATAAAAAGAAAAATAGAGAAACAGCAACTTAAGAAATTATAGTAGCTAAAATATCAGTTATGTCAAAAGTTCAAGAATTTTTTTCTCATGTGTCATAGCATCATCCAGGAAGCAAAACCACTGACCCAGGACAACTGCTTATAAAGCAGCTGTCACTGACCTCTAAACCACCAATGCTTGACAAGTTCAAGAATTTCTGCAGTAAAATAGGAATATAACACTTAATAGTACAACTAAAAAATATGCAAAGTGAATCTGTCTTTGTAGACTTGGTCACAATTTCTTTCCAAATTCTTGAAAATTAGAATCAAAGTCTTATGCATTGCAGTAAAATTCATCTATCAAATAAAATTTAAAAATTTGCCAAAAATCCATTGATTTCACAGAAGCCTGAATCACTTAAAAATTGAATTTATAAAAACTATTCATCAACTTAAGAACCTAATCATAATAAAAGTAATGGGTTGAATAATATGTGCATGAAAATAATACTCTTAATAATTAAAGATTTTTAAAGAATATAAAACAAGCTATTTGATATTATAATTTCCATTATTAATTTATTATAAGTGGTGAAATAAAAGTTGATATAAAATAGTGAACAAGATAGCACAATGTTCTGTATTTAGTAAAAGTAGTATCCCCTGCCTTTCCTTCTGTACTTTATAAACTGTAAGACTTTTGTTATAATTGTGAAACTAAAAACAAAATTTTCTATTTAATATAATAATGAAGAAGAAAACTAATGAAAACAAAATTGTATTTAAACTGTTTATATCTAGTAAACATTTAACCTAGAGCAATTTTTAAAAATCACTCCCTTTCTGTGCTTAAATTAATATAAATATCTACTATTTACTAATCATTAAAACTAGTCAATACCTAGACAATATCAATATAAATAACAATTAGTAATGTTAAACAGCTGTCAAGGCAATTTCCTTTTAATAATAAAGGTGGATATCTATCTTTATGTATGGACTAATATAATTGCAGTTTGTAATGTTATAATCGACTACTTATTATTCTGCATTCATAACAGGTCATATTTATCTCTTTAAGGGATTTATTTAAACTTCTTTCTATTAATAAATTTCAATCTCAATGGTCAAGTTGCAACTTTTGATATATACATAAGTATATTGAAACATAAATAAAGATGGGTTTCCACCTTTATTGTTAAAAAGAGGTTGCCTTGACAACAATTTGAGATTTATTGATTGTTATTTATATTGGGATTGTATAAGTTTTGACTGGTTTTAATGATTACTTATAAACCCATTTAGCCTTGAGCATTATTATACTATTAAATACTATACATAAATTTGAAAGTTTATTTGTTTTTTACTTAATAACTCAACAAATATAGCATCAGTCTTGATGAAACTTGCATGATTTTCTTTTTTTCTTTTTGGAGAATTACACTGTAACTTCTCCTTTTTTAGAGTCAGGAATCTTTCAGCTACTAAGCCCAGAGAAATCTGTTAGTTACTTTACCTTCCCTTTTCATTCCCCAATCTATATTTTTCTCATACTCTTCTCTATCCTGCTCCATCCCACTTCCACAACAGAATCTTTGTCAACTCTATGGCCTTTATATCTAAATTTCCCTTATCTTTTCCTAAACCAAGCATAAAAATCAAAAACCTACTTTCTGCTTAATCACTTTGCTTATATTTATTCTTCCATAACTTCATTATTTGTACCCTTTCTGCTTTCAGGTATTTACATTCAATTAACAAATGCCTAATATTTTCTATGTCTTACTTGCACAACTTTCAGGATAAATCACTCACATTTTTCCATTTATGTTTATGTTCCTCTGTTGCTAAAAATCATGTTCAAGCCTTAAACAGTAAACTATTTTTTTGCTATTATCACATCCTCTTTACTCCTATATATATTTAAACTATTTTTACTCTCCATACTAATTTTCCATCTCTCCAATTGCCTATTTTTTAATTAATGCATCTATTCTTCTATCCCACTTCTTGCCACTATAACACTTAACAATTCTCCTAATATAATAATCCAACTTTTTGAATAAGTATACTGATAAATTCTTTACCCAAATCTTCTGCATATCATACTATCTTTCTCACCCATCTTGTTGCCTGTCCTCTACTCTTAATCCAATTAAAATACTATTTTGGCTATTCTTTTATTACCTATAAATTACAATCTACTAAACAATTTCATTTTGCTTTTTGCATATCTCATATAAAAACTTGACCATTCCATTTCTCCTTAAATTGCCCCCTTTGTTGTCCACACTTCTGCATCTAATGCATGTCTTCCTACTTCTCTTTGTGCTTTTTTTAAGTAATCTAACACCCCTTTACTAACACATAACACATCATTACCATATGTTAACCCTGTTATTGCCACTCCCTTCCATACAATTCTAGCTATATTATTTTTATTATATAAAAACACTGTTAATTTCTTTATCAATCCCTTTCTTTTCTTTGCATCATTTATCAATTTTTTCCCCCATTCATCCAAGAAATTTTTCTGATTACTTAAGACAATTCCCAAATAGTTATATCTATTCACCACACTTAACTTTATATTCCCCAATAAAATTTCTTTTCTCTTTCTCCAATATTAATCATCATTATTTTGGATTTTTCTTCACTAAATTTAATCCCCATCTCTTTACCATCTTTGTGCATGTCTTCAGAGTAACTTCCATATCTTCCCTGTTTTCTGTGCACAAGAATGCATCATTCGTAAATAAAAGATCCAATAATGTGTATATTCCCTTGCCACCTATTAATTGTACCTCTACCCCTCTTCCAAGTCTTTCTTGTTGTTCTCTCCATTTCTCTCAATACAATGAATACAAAATATGTGACAAAAATCATTCTTGGCATAGTTCCACCCCCCTTTGAACTATAACTGATTTTATATTCCCTAATTGATATGTATAGTAACTATTTTCATACAATCTCTTAATAAGATCCACTAAAGCTCTATCCATTCCTAAATTTACTAAACTTACCCATAATGTATTTCTATTTACCCTACTATATGCTTTCTTTATATCTATAAAACCCATATGTAACTTTCTACCTGTATTTATACTCATATCTATAAGTTGTGTAACTACAAATAAATTATATCCAGTATGCCTATCCAATCGAAAACCTCCTTGCATTTCTTCCACTATATTATTTTCTTCCAGCCACCATGCATGTGAAAACTTTATATAATATTGATGTTGCTGCTATTGGTCTATAATTGCTTAACTTTCTATGATCCTTATCTTTTTCTTTACATAGTAGCCTTACTCTTGTATTACTCCAACTATCTGGAAAATTTTTTTTCTGTGCCATCATATTAAAACATGATAATAGGTTTAATTTTGCCCTATTTCATATATTCATTACCATCTCAGCTTTCCATCGATCTAAACCTATTGCCTTTCCACTTTTCAATTTTTTATGACTCATTCAATTCATTTTTGTAAACTTAATATTTCCATTATTATATGCTTTTATGTTTATTATCATTCTGTCCTTCACTTGTAACATCTTTTCTATATCTATTACATACTTATTTAAGACTGCCTCTAATTCTTCTCTATTGCTACATTCTATTTCCTCATCATTTTGTAATATTATTTCTCTCTCTCCAACATGTCTTCTTTTAATGTATTTCCAAAATTTTTTATTCCCAATTCTTCCACTTTTATTAATATCCTCCAACACTTTACTATTTTCATTCTCTCTATATAATTATTTATTTTAGCCAACTTTTTAACTACTTTTCTCATTTAACATTAGCATCTTCTTCACTTCCTTTGTTCTTAGTAGCACACTTATACTTTCTGCATGCTTTTTTCTTTTTTTTTACACTTTTACTAACTTGCAATCTTCTATTATTTTTATTCTTCTGAATATTCCTACAAAAATCTTATTTGCCACTTTTCTACTTTGATGATGTCCTTATATTCTTCCCCAAACAACTTTTTCATTATTTTTTCAACTTTTATTTTATATTCTTCTAACTTATTCTTATCATTCATTCTCCATACACATCTTTCAGTATCCTTTCTACTGTTATTACTATTTTCCATCACATTACAAATCACTTCTATTATAAAGAAATTATGATCACTATTACATACTTTCTCTTCATTACCAAACACTTTTATTTCCTGTATTTTACTTATTCACTCTTTCTCTACTAAGATATAATATATTGTGTGAAATATATTATTTCTAGACCATGTGTATTTTCCCTCATAAATATTTGATAAATTTTCAATGCTCAAATTCACTCTCTGAGAAAAATTCTTCAAAAGCTATCTATTCTTGTTATCGGCATCATTAATTTCTTCACTAAGCTCATTCATATCACCTATAACTATTATTTTCTTCCCCCTTTTTTTGAAACTCTGTATATCCTTAACTGGACATTCATATATTCTACTGTTCCACTCCATTATAGTTTGACTATGCTATATACACTATAGCCACCATCCATTCTTGTCTTCCTAAGCTTATCTTAAACTCCAAATGTTCTTGACATTTAACAGTATTTAAATATTTTTTGATATAACTCCTATAACATCACTCCTTTTTTTATTTTATTTTCTACTTATACCCTGCCATACCAAGTCTTCCAGTGTAAATTCTTCTTTTTCACTTAGTTGTATTTCCACTACTGCTAGTAGCTCAGGCTTCTCATTTTTAACTGTTTTGTTTAATTCCAGCCACTTTTCTGGTCTCCTACCACCTTGCATATTCAAATATTTCATTTTAACAAATTTTTTTTCCTAACTATTCTTTTATATATTCTTTTGACTCTTTTTTTAATTTTACAGAACCATTTCCTCTTCAAATCAGCTACCATTTGTGTATTTCTTACATCTGATAACACTGCAATTTAAAACCCCACTCCTTTTTATAAGTTTCACAAACTATATTCTTTATAAATCAAACTCCCTAAAACTTAACTTCCTTGTTTTGCTAAGTGTGATCCATCTTTACAATATAACTCCCTCTTACTAATAAAAAAATCCCACACATTCACAAACATAAAATCATTTCTCTCACAATTTTATCAATCTCTCATTTATAGAACATGGCCTATCTAACATATAGCTATTGTCAAATCTTGGTAATAATCTAACTATTCCTACTGTTTCTTTACTATAACTCAAATTACTAATTAATTCTATATATTCATTCATTACTTTTTCTGATGGCTCTGACATACCCTTATCAACTCCCTTGTTTCTTTACCTTATCTGTCACATCTCTAATTCTAGCTCCAGGCAAATATTTTCTTACATACCTATGTCTAATTTCTTGCAATTAAATCTCTACATTTTCTAATTAGCAAATCTATCAATACTGTCTCATAGTTTACATTTCCTACTTTCATCCACAATATTCTCTTCCACCTTTTGGACTTCCTTAGCTACTTCTTCATTATAATTTCTATTGAACAATTTCTTTATCCACTCACACTTTGTCTCTAATGATTTTAATTTTGGTTTTACATCATTTATCTCTTCATCTATCTTACTTATTGTTTGTCAACTATCACTTTGGCACTATTTATTTTTTCATCTATATCTCTCATCACTCCATTAAAAACATAATCTATTCTATCTTCCTCAACTACATTTTACTCGATTTCTTTCTGACTTCCTCTTTACTGTATTTATACTTAGAAACCATTTTTCACCTCTTTTATCACATTTATGCACTGTTTACATAACCACAAACCTGTTACACCCTTCCTAGTCTTATTTAAGCATTTCAAATGATAAACATCATCATATACAGTACAGTCTATCACAGCATGCCTAATTTCTTGCTGACCATTATATATACATTATGGGATACAAATGAAATCCATATTTCTTATTTTTCAAGTCTCCTACTCTATATTTAACTTTATACTTCCTCTACTACTCTTCGAATCACTTTATACTAAAGGAGAAAAACTTTTCTTTCTTTCAATGGTGAGTGATAAACATGTGTTTTTTAACTTTATGCCTCCAAAACATCATCTTCTTTCTCAAATAAATCATTCTCTTGCTTACATGAAACAATTCTTTAATAGGAAACCTAAAATATATGGGTGCTGAACTGAGTTCAGACCCATATGACTATATAAGTATTGAGCTTAGATTGAAAATATTTTTGTGTTTTCAATTTCATTCTCATAGTTTTATAGTTAAGTAGAGAAAAAAGATGGTTGCTGGAGGGCTGCATTAGATCCTAAGATCTAGGTGCAGTACTCTCAGATCCAAAGCTCCTCACTGATGAAGGGCACAAGCCAGAAACTAGTCTGGGGATATTGGATGAGTAGGTATTAGATAGGGATTTTATGCACAAGCCTCCTGGAATCCATTGATTACTCTGTTTGGCTCAGAGTGGCACTACTGTATGGAGAGTTTTGCCTTGTTTAATAGGAAACCTACTAAAAAAACAACTAATTTTATGTACAACTTAAATTTTAAAACGTCCTTGCAATAACACACACACAAACATTTTTTCCCCTTCTTATATTTAAGATGGCATAATGAAACATTTTCCAAACATTATCAATATTATTTCCGATCTTTACAAATGCAATTAAATCTATCACTCTTCATCCAATTGTATTTTCATTTCCACCCATAAGCAAACAATTTTAGTAGTATTAATTTTTCAGATGCTATTTAAAAAAAATAAATAACCTTTAACTTAACATGCAGAACAAATCAATCATGTCAACATAGCAAGGCAGTCAAAGCAAAACAGCAGATACTATTAGTGACATCTAAGGTATTTTTCATTATCTAAAAGTAATATTTTTCAATTACTGAAAAAAATGTATGTATTAAGAAAATTATGATAATATTTATAGAGGTATTAAATAACAAACAAATATTCAAATTTATATATATAAGGCAAATAAAACATATTTGTACGATTATTTAAAATATTTTAGTGGACTGATTGTTAATTTATTATACACATCTTTATTATTTTAAAAATTAAGTTAGAAAAATTGCATATGAAGGATTAGATTGTCTGCCTATAATTAGTTTCAATAATAGGTGTAGTATAAATCAAATATTTGAATAAGGATTAAAGAATTTTCAGTCAATAACCAGGATAAATACTATAACTTTAGAGCAAATAATTCAGGAATATGTAATTAAAGACTGCTCTATTGTATGTAAGTTATTGGTATCTTTTATCATTTAATCTTTTCTTTATTCTCATGTGTGTAAATGATTAATTGTTTTCAAAAACATTGATAATTTTCTACTAATGCAAGTGAAACTGTGGGGACAGTTATTTTTTTATATTTAAAACAAATATACGTATAAATAAATTGACAGAGCTATATATATTTATTTAAAAGATTTTATAAACAATTTCTAACATTAACTTATTGATAAGAAATCATTAGCAAAAGCATATAGATGTTCTATGAATGACTAATGCGACATAAGTATAGCAATTTATTCTTTTTAATTACTGTCAGTATGCTCAATTTGATGTTAAAGCTGTACATGCAAACACACCCACGCACGCACACATATATATATATTGTAACCTTCCCTTCTGGTTCTTCAACACCTTTACCTTACCTACTCTTTTTACCCCCTATGATACTAGCTCAATAATAAACAATCAAGTATAACAACAATAAAATATAAGATTCTTTATGTGCTTGAAACTTGTGATACATCAAAATATAAGATAGACTATAGAGACGATTACAACATAGAGGTTTTACCATTGAGAAGTATATAAAATACACTCCACAATGGCATTGCTATTGTGAAAATTCTCTTGCCACTATCCTATTATAATCATTAAAAAAATCCCCACAACAAACAATGACTAACATAATATTTCATTTAAATAATGCTTTATCTACTCTTCTATAATTTTGTAATCTCAAAATAATTAACATTATTAAAATTTACATTAAATTAAAAGAATTAATGTTATTCTATGGTTATCTCAGCATCATAAGTATTCTATTTTAAAATCCAATATAACAATCAGATTGATAATTAAAAAATTGAATCACAAGAGGGATTTCACTGGAATCCAACCATTTAAATAAAATCACATTTACTAATGCAAACCGTAATTAACCTCCTATTTGAAAATTAATCTAACTATAATAAGAAGACATGAAAATTAACGATTACTATCTACTCACTACCTTCACTTAAATAATTAAATTCACTTTTATGGGGCTTATTCTTATACTTATACTAATAACAATCACTATAGAATACTCATTTTTATTATAATCAAAAACTTTATTATATAATTATGTACAAAATCTAACTCAATTAAATACATTTCTTAATTACTTGGCATTCACCTATTGTAATTAGATCCTTCAGAATTACAAACCTTAAAATATATTTGGTCAGTAATTTGTACTCTGAAATAATCTAATACTTCTAAATTTATGATATAAAATGCATTTCAAAATTAGATTACAAAATCAAAAACTACAAACTCCCTTTAATATAGTTATAATTTAAAAGCCATTGATATAATTAATGTGTCAATTATAAATTCTTAAATATAACTCTTCAGATAAAGCATGTAATCAATGTATGTTATGTATAATTTTATGTGGATAATGCATTTTATTGATATGACCTTGTAACGGAAATGGCTCTCAAATGCAATGAAATTACTAATACAAAATTTAAATCAAAATATTTATTTATTTACAACAATAATAATGAACAACAAACACTTATACATTAGGTTAAATAATTCACTAACAAAATAATCATGGAATTGTTTATAAATTTACAACAAAATTATGGATATTCATCATAGATAGACATAATAATTATTGTATACATTTAACCCTTCCCATATTCAGTATCTAATTTTTTTTAAATCATAAGCTTATTCTTCTTAACATCATGAATGCTTTCATACAAATATTATATAGTATTACAATTCATGAGTTATCAGGGATTATCTTCTTAGTCATCTTTCCTTATTTACCTGATATTTTGTAACCCCTGATATTTTAATAAAATTGTAATATTTAAATTATATTTCATATTCAAAATTGTATAAAAATATTGCACTAGAATCTTATTAATAAAATTGTTGCTGCTGTGGTAATATTGCAAAAAAAAATAATTATAATGTATTCAAAATGAATAATGAAATTAAGGATTTTTTCCCATGTAATGTAATTCATTTTATACATTCATTCTCTATCTCTTATATATTTTTTGTTTATCTTTGATCTCAGGTATCATGATTCATATAATGATTTATTCAAATTTTGTTCAAATATAAAATATTTGTTCTGTATATGGTCTTATTATTTTTAGGCTAATCTGTCAAAACTTAGGAAGACAAACTATAAATTTTTTAAAATATTTAGCCAACTTTCAATGCCTACTCTATTTTGATTTACCAGAAAACCTTACAGATAAGAAACTGATTTTATCCAAAAATACTATATCATAATAGATTGATAGAGGTTTTCTTTAATTATGAGGTGTCATATTTTGGCAGGTGATCATTTTCCTGATGATCTTACCCTAATTTTACCCTGGCTTATTCAACAAGCACTTACAGTAGGTACTACACTCATGTATTTGCAAAAAATCCTCCTATCTCTTTTTAATAAACTATATGGGCCTCACAAAGATTAATATCATTCAACTATTCAATCAGTTCTTCAGGATGATATCTTATATCCTATCTTGGAATGTCAACTTATCTTTCCATATTGTGTCTTTAGCATTTCTTACTATATTACTTCTAACTAATAATTTAATTCAATCTTCCCATTAAATATTTTTACCCACATTTGAGATCATGTTACAAAACAAATAGTCTACCTTTATCATTATCAATATATTTTTTTTTTCTTTATAACAAATGAGATCAGGATTAATATTCTTTTTCTTTATATTAACATTCACTCTTTTCTTACTCTCACAAATAACATTATATTTTATAATATGTTTCTTTTATTTTCAAAGAATTCTATCAAATTTTATTTATCACCACTAGTTCATTTCCCTTTGTCAAATATACTTTATGCTAATACATTTGAATTACCTTTACAACACATTTTACACATATTTTTTTAAAAATATATATACCAGCTAAAATATAAAGTTAAAATATTATACTCCACACACTCTTTCATGTTATAACTCATGTATACTCTCTTTATATTTTTAAGCATACTCTTTTTTTAAACAAAAGTAAATAATAAAAAGATTAGTATCTTTTAACCGTATATACCACATTGCATATAAAATTATTTCAGTTATTACTAAATAGAATATCTAGCATTTATATTTGATATCAACAAAAAAAAACTGTTAATGATAAATTTAAATTTAAAATCCTTTTCTCTTTGTTTCTTTTTTTAAAAATCCCATTTCAATTCCTGGTTTAATACTACCATGGTAACCCGAATGGATGTTCACCATTCCTCGCGCATTTAAGTACTTCTCATAACTTCTTTCTGCTAGAAACAAATGTCTATTTAAACAAGAATTGACAAATGAGCACAATACTAACTGGATGAAAGTTCTGAATTGGATGCATCCTTCATTCTTTACTAGTTTAAAATTACATGTGCATAATTATACTCTTGAAATAAATTAATGAAAGTGTTTAACAAATCTTCTCAATACATTTTCCCATTATATTCCCATGTTACTAAACTTTAAAATATGTTTTGTAATTCATCAATAAGTTTACTTCACTTATTTCTTTATTTTTCTCTTATTTATTAATCTCATAAAATTTAAGTACATATGAATAAATTCTTTTCACTTTCCATATTGTAGTGTATTATCTTTGTGACTGTCATCTACTATTAAAAAGTTAAAAAGACGTTTTTGATTATCCTTTCTATTGTTACTGTTCCTTCCTTACAATAATATAATAAGATTTCATCTTCTATTAAAACATGAGAATATTAATTCAACTTTTTTTTCATTATTAAATGTGTGCTAAACATTTTCTTCTTCAAAAAATTTTTTTCAAGTTATTTATCACATGTTAATTGTTCCATTCAAACATTTTCTTCTTTTAATTAGACTTATCACTCTCAAATAAATCTGTAATTTTAACATCTGATTAAATACTTTTATAAGTTTTAAAAATTTATTTCTAGAGATTTTAGACTTGTTTTTTATTTTTAATCTATGATTAATAAACATACTTAAATTGACATAAATAAACTAATGCTTTCTTACATGAATGCAGGTATATCTTTCTTTGAAGAAATGTAGTTGTCTTTTTTTTCTCGTGGTTATCTCAAATAAGAGTAGAAACTTTGGTTTTTCTTTTAAACTTTAGATATCATCTTAGTTATAAGTGGATGACCAAAACTTGCAATTAGGTCATAATAAAGAAACTGGTTTGAATCCACTCCATGACATTAACAATTGCTATAAAATATATTGTGTTCTTATACAGCTTTTTAAATATTATTTTGCCATTTAAAACTTTAAATATTTTAAATCTTTTAAATTTTTTTATCAAGAAATGAAATTGAAACACCTATCTGCTTTATACTTTTTTTATTAATCTGTACCCTGATTGTCTGCTATTATCTTTCTTTTAAAAATCCTGGGATACAGTGATATCAGAAAGCTACTTACTTAAATCTCATTGGTCAATATCCCAAATCAACTAGTACAACTTTTAAATTTAAATATTTTTTTTTTATTTAAAATAATTAAAATCAACAAATAGTTTACAAATGAAATTATTTTAAATCATTTCTTTAAGACTAAAGTTTTAATTCTAATTATATTTTAATATATATTATTAATTGAATTTAAATATAAAGTTTAATAATAAATATTTATACTTAAACTGTATTATTATAACAATAGTTTTAAAATAAATTATTATCTTGTAATCTATAGTTGTTCCTTCTTTTATTTACTACAATTCTATATAGTTAGCTTTTGAAAAACATTTCAATAAAAATAAATTAAAGTCAAATTTATAAGTAACAATGTTTATTTGGATTAACAACTATTGCATTGAAATTATATAGTGGATTATAATATAAATGATTATAAATAATAATGGTTATTACATCTTTACAGAATTCTATCTTTAATTTTTATGCACTATGTCATTTATTCATATTATACCAAAATTTATAGCGTTACTATTATCTAAATTATAAATTTAAAATTTTGGAGTTATAATATACATTTTATATTATATTCCTACCATGGATAACCAATCAAAATGTTACTATATATATATATATATATATATATATATATATATATATATATATATATATATATATATATATATATATATATAAGAATAAATTATAAGTACCATAAATAATATGTAATAAAATAAATTCTATTAGAGTATGTAGATAATAATCAACTATTACAATAATAAATTTTAGTCTATAACAATATTTGTTACTTTGTTAAGCCAGGCTTTTGATACAGTATCTTTGTTAGAGCATGACTAAAGTCATGCTTTGACAAAGATACATCATATCAAAAACCTATTCTGTCATGATTTGTCAAAGGTATACTGTATCAAATCCCTGGCTTAGCAAAGTAATATATATTGATATATACCTATATATATATATATATATATATATATATATATATATATATATATATATATATATATATATATATATATATATATATATATATAATGAAATAGTGATCAGAACATCCATCTGCCATGTTCATGACTTGGATTCAAATTAGAACAGAGTAAAACTTAAAAAATTTTCAGATTTTAAACAAGCTTAGGATTTTTTTTTAAAGAGCTAGCCCACAAATAATCAGATAGATATTTAAAATAGTTGCTAAATGAGTATTTATCTATTCTATCTGCTTGGTAAACAATTATAAAAAAAAATCTTATCACACATCAATTGGAAAATATTTTATCCTGCACTAGGATATTCAGAAATTGTTGTATTTTACCTTTATCTAATTATATGTGTATGTTGGTGTGTGGTAAATAAAGAGAAAAATTTAATTTTCTCTAGTCCAGATTAAAACTTCAATATCATTTACTATTATCATATGAAAAATAAACAGACTGATCTTTCATACATTTGTTTCATTACAATATATCCCAATCAGTATTTTACAAACATGTTCATAAACATAGAAAATAAACATAACTTTATAAATTACTAATTTCATGCAATATATTTTATTTTTAAAGGGAGAATATATTAAAATATGATTACATTTTTAAATTGGATATGTTATATTCAAAATTTACTATGCAAGGCAGAAACATTTATAATCTCACTTTATTACTATAAATGCTAAATTAAATACATAATATTAGTAAATGTACTAAAAATAAAGGTATTAAATCAGAAACATTTTAGCATCCCTCTCATCTATATATAAACTTTAATATCACTTACCACTATCAAAAGTAAAATTAACATATTGACTTCTCATACAACATATATTATGGCTTCAATCTATCCATTAGCTAAAAGTTTAAATATCTGTCTAAATATTTATTAAATTGCCAACATTTCTTATGTAAATAGATTCATGAAATATATTTCATTTACAATGTGTAAATGTATTATTACAAAACCCCAATTTTTTAATTAGGTTCAAACTTATCATGTATTGTCATTTAAATAAAGGTCTTATGGTATAGTTATTAGCATATTTATTTGCCATGACTTGAATATTAATTTGGTCTGGGTAATGTTTAGAACATTTTTAGATTTCATACTCTTAAGCACTTTTAAGGTAATTGTTTCATAAATAACTCAGCTAATCATCTAATATTGGTCAGTAAATGGCTACTTAGTTATTCTCAGATAAAACAAATGTAAAAACTGTCAAAACACCACTCAGTGATAGAAAAAGTAATAAGTAATATATTCTTGTCCACTAATTGGAAGAAATATAATTATATTAGACAGTAATGATTCGTTCATTCACTTATAATCACTGAAATGAGTAATCATTGAGTCACTAAGTACAGATAGATTTCCATAATTAATATGTGGTTAGTTCATCACAAATGAAAAGAACTGTCATTGCATCTAGAAATTAGTCATAGGATTCAGTTTAATATTATTAACTGGTGTCTACTCATTATTCCATTGTTTATATTGGTCATAGTAATAAATATTGGAAAACATTTCTGTCTAACAAGAATATTTAAGAAAACATAAAAAAATGAGTAAATTAATATCTTATTTTGCTTTAAAAATTATTTAATAATAATAATATGTTGAAAACAGCATCTAATTGAAGAGCCAATTGTAAAAATAAAAAAACTAGAAATAAACAAACAAATACGTAAATAATCTTAGCGTAATCCAGTGAAGTAAAAGAATGGTGGATATCCCTTCAGAATAGAATATTAATTGTCCTTATATTTAATGGATCAAATAAAAAGTGACATCTTAAATTAAAACTGTTTTAGTGATGTGTTTTTCTTCACTAATTTAGTGGAAAGCAATTCCAAACCACCATTGATGATGATTAAAGGACAATTTAATACTTTGATTATAATATCTTTGCAAAAAATTATTTTGGACTCATCCAGTTTCCAAAAATCTCTACAAAATCAAAGTATTAGTAAACATTTTATTAGCACACCCCACGATAGACTGATGAAGATAAAACAATAATAAACATATTAATAAATTGTTACGGTTTTCTATTCTTAGCGCACTTAGCAAAGAATAGTAAGATCTCTAGCAATTAAGTAAAAATCAGATGTTGACTGCAATCTAATGACCTGAGGGGGGGGGGTATGCTAAGCTTGTTTGTTTGCAAATCATTAGCCACGAAGAAATATTTTCATCCTTTATTTATTCTTTAATCCTAGAATGTGGTCAAAGACCAAGGCACTTTAATAGAATACATACATATATATCAATCAATAAGGTACCCACTAAAAATAAACAATATGTAATACTTTTCAATTATAATAATGTAGAAATAAACGGTAAGAATATATAATTTACACAGAAGTAGTTTCACTTATTTAGACATATTCATTATCAATTGAAATTATGTGGATGATAAACAGATATATGATTTTCCAGAAACTATGTATTTCAATGTTAACATATTGTCTATTTAATATAGAATTTTTAAATTGATTTTACGAATTGCCCATAAATTCAATTGTTAATGCTTATTATCTAAGCAATTGAAAATCCTTTTGTATTAGTTATATATTATTGCTATTTATATTTTTATGATGATTTAAAAGTATTACATATATATGTGCGTATGAAGCAGCATATAAGTAGAAATAGAATTTTAAGACAATTTACTTCTAGAAATGAGTAAATGCAATGTAATTTACTTACGATATAGAGATGAGAAATTTAACTGGATTAATTTCAGGAGGAAATGGAGTATTATTGAAATGACATTAAACGTGAGATTGTTTTACATTTAAGATGAAGCAGGATACGTATTTTCTTTCATAACATTAAAAAACAAACAGTAGTTTATTTTGTTCATTTCAATTCTTTATTAAACATTTGAAACTTTAATTATTTCAACTACTTAATTTATATTTAGAGCAAATTTTATATTTTGTAAATATAAACTTAAATTATAAATATATTATTAAAGTTTATAATTCAAAATTATCAATAAAAAAACTATATCTTTTTTTACCAAATCAATTAAAACAAAAATTAAATATATTACTGTATATTTATTGGATACGTATCTGATTTAAAGCTGTAGCCCTACCAGTTACTTCTGTTTCAAATTTTTAATGGAACCAAAAAGTTATCCAATAACTTAAAACTTCCCAAACATAGAATTTGTTCATCATTCATAACCAATCCAAACAATCATCTGATATTTAGCAGGAAAATAGTATCTATTTTGAACTGAGGGAAGCAAAATTGTTTGTTCATAAAGTTATGAATACCAACTTTATATAATATCAAGTAAATATTTGCATGCTAAAATAAAACAAGAATCATTAAAAGATAGAAGAAAGTAGATTAAAAAATGATGAATTTAAACATCTTAAAATATCAGCTTCATTACTACTTGATATCTTAAATTAAATAAATATATTTAATTCAGAAGGTAATTAATTGCAGAACTAATAAAAGTTGGGCATGGCAAAATCAAAAAAGAATTTTTTGATTAATGTTATTTAATATTATTATATATATATTATTTAATTGTCCATAAAGGTTAGAAGATCTGGGTGATAAAGACTATGTATTTTGTTATTGTTGAAACCTATAGAGAGCATGAACAGTGAGAAATAGCATATAATTTTTGAACTTATTTTTTCTTTCCTCTCTTTTTTGACTTATTTAGTGCTTTATATCCCTAATCATTAACCATTAGAGTAACATTCTTATTAAGATCAGAACCAAAAGTTAAATGCTTTTAGGTCATAATCTTTGGTAGGGAAATGTCACTTTCTTTTTGGGATCAAAAACACTACTGATCTGTCTAATTGTTGTTTAGAAAAACCTGTTCATTTTATTGACTATTGATTAAAACATTTGTTCAGACTAGGCATGGAATTACAAAGGTATACATTTTACCTTTGGCTGCAGAAAGGAGTTTGCTATTAACTGAAAGGAGACCCTTTGATTCCTCTTGGAGGCCTTAAAGGAACCGAGCAGGGCAAATTCCTAATGTCCACTCCATACGTTCTTGTCGTTGCAGCTGTTATTACTATATGTTTATTCATATAGTATACGAACATGGATGGGCTGCTCACCAACACGCATTAGCCAGCGTGGTGAGTTTATTGGCTTTTTACCTCTGAGTTTAAGATCAAGAAACACCATGGTCTTTCTTCTCAGTGCCTGATAAGGCAGAATGAATGTTTGTGTAAATGATAAAGATTTTTCCCAATTATACAATTATGACAGACAAAAATAAAGCATGGCCCTTAATCCCAGGAGGCTGTAAAGTCACCAACCAAGGCAGCGGTTGGTGGCCGAAGGCGGAGGGTGCTAAGAATATCCTGGAGGCGGACCCAGGCTGCCATTTGATGACGACTTTTTATTTAGGTACTTACAACTGCAGATCACTTTCAAGTGAAGGAAGACTGCAAGAATTAGAAGAAGAACTCTCTTATATTAAATGGGATATTATTGGACTTTGTGAAGTTAGAAGAAAAGGTAAAGAGACAATTGATTTAAAAAGTGGACATATGCTCTATTATAAAGGCACAAATATTGGAAATACAAGTGGAGTAGGATTCATTATAAATAAAAAGTGGAAGAACAATATTGTGGAGATTGATGGTGTATCAGACAGAGTGGCAAGATTAGTTATACAACTTAATAGCAGATATCAAATGCAGATAATTCAGGTTTATGCCCCAACAAGTTCTCACAGTGATGAAGTAGTAGAAGATTTTTATATGGATGTACAAAAGGCTTTTGATCAGAGTAAACAACATTTTAAAATTGTTATGGGAGATTTTAATGCTAGAATTGGTAAACAAATGAAAGATGAAAGTGTTGTAGGTAATTTTGGTTATGGTAATAGAAATGAGAGAGGACATAGACTTGTGGAGTTTGCAGAGAAGGAAAAACTTTATATTATGAATTTTTTTTTTGAGAAAAATGTTAGAAGGAAATGGACATGGAAGCATCCAAATGAAGGTACAGCAGAATTGGATTATATTTTGACTAACAGGAAATACATATTTCAAGATTGTAATGTTCTTAATAAATTTAACACAGGAAGTGATCATCAAGTAGTAAGGGGTAAGATACATGTTAATGTAAAACTAGAGAGACAAAAATTATTAAGAAAAACTATATTTACAGTTGATATTCCTAATCTTCAGAAACATTCTAATGAATTTAAATTAGAACTTACAAATCGGTTTCAAGTATTAGTAGATTTTGAACATGATTCAGATTTGAATGAAATTAATATGAAAATAACTGATACACTTTTAAAAACTGCAACAAAGATAGCTGGTAGAAAAAAGCAGCAATTGACTAATAAAATTTCTACTGAGACTAGAGAACTTATGAAGAAAAGAAGGAATATGAAGATATGCAAGAATGATGCATTAAAAAGAATTGAATATCTCGAATTTTGTAAAATGGTGCGGAAAAGAGTTGAAAATGATTTAAGAAAGTATAACTGTGAACTAGCAAGAAAAGCTGTAGAAGAAAATAAAAGTCTTAAGAATGTAAAACAACATTTTGGTATTGGTAGGAAATTTATATCTGCAATAAGGAAAAAAGATGGAATTATTACTAAAAAGAGGGATGACATTATGAAATTGGTAAAAGATTTTTATCAAGAATTATATAGTAATAAAGAACAAGTACCTCCTATATCTATTACATCTTCCGAATTGCCCAGAATTTTAAATGAAGAAGTGAGAAATGCAATTAAATGTATGAAAAAGGAAAGGCTCCAGGTAATGATGGAATTATAATTGATATATTAAAAGAAGCAGGTGAAGAAACAGAAAAAATATTAGCAAAGTTATATACCAAATGTCTAAATGATAAAGATGTACCGGATGATTGGAAGAATGCAGTAATAATATTAATATTTAAAAAAGGTGATAAAGAAGATATTAGAAATTACAGACCTATCAGCCTTTTATCAGTTTTATATAAAATTTTTACCAAGATAATTACAACTCGTCTACAGAGAACCTTGGATTTTTACCAACCAAGAGAACAAGCTGGATTTAAAAGTGGTTTTAGTACAGTAGATCATATTCAAGTATTGAGAGAAGTTATAGAAATGACAAATGAATATGAGTTGTCATTATGTTTTGGATTTGTAGATTATGAAAAGGCATTTGATTCTATAAACATTTCTTCAGTGATTAAAGCATTGGATCATCAAGGTATAGATCCAGGATATTGTCATATTTTAAAGAATATTTATAAAAATGCAACAGCAACAATTAGATTACATAATGATACTGGGAAAGTCAACATTGAGAAAGGTGTAAGACAAGGTGACTCCATATCTCCAAAACTTTTTACAGCAGTGCTGCAAGAAGTATTTTGTGGATTAAAATGGGAAACTAAAGAAGTGAAAGTAAATGGAGATTATTTAAGTCATTTAGATTTCGCAGATGATGTAGTTGTTTTTGCAAATAATGCTTCCGAGCTGCAGGAAATGTTGCAGGAGTTATCAGATGAAAGTAGGAAAGTAGGACTAAAGATAAATGTTAAAAAGACTAAAGTAATGTTTAATCGATTTGCTCAAAATATGAAAATAAAGATTGATTATGATGAATTAGAAGAAGTTAAGAGTTACAAATACCTTGGTCAGATTATTAATACAGATGGAAACATAATGGAGGAAATTAATCATAGAATTAAACTTGGTTGGAGTGCTTTTGGTAGAAATAACTTGATATTAAAAGGAAATATGCCTATGTGTTTGAAAAGAAAGGTTTTTAACAAATGTGTTTTACCAGTTCTTACTTATGGATCTGAGACTTGGACACTTAATAGAAGATCAATACAGAGACTTCAGACCACTCAAAGAAGTATGGAGAGATGTATGTTGGGAGTAACAAGAAGAGATCGAAAACGCAATGTATGGGTAAGAGAACAAACAGGTGTTACTGACCTCATTGAAAAAATTAAAAGATTGAAGTGGAGTTGGGCTGGACATATTGCTAGAAGAGATGATAATAGATGGACAATTGAAATTTTAAACTGGATTCCAAGAGATTGTAAAAGACCCAGAAGGAGACCACATGTAAGATGGATGGATGAAATAAGAAAATGTGTAGGGGTGATGTGGAGAAGAGAAGCTAATGATCGGAGAAGATGGATTAAACTTGGAGAGACCTTCATCCTGCAGTGGATTGATAATGGTTGATAATGATGATGATGACATTTTACCTTTAGCACAAAATGCTGAACATATATTTTATATACATTCAACATTATTTTCACCAACATTCAATTAACATGAATTGAATCATCTATCAGCAATCAGTACTATTTATATATAATTGTATCTATTATTACTAAAAAACCATTAATCTGATGAGTGGAAAATCTTAATATATACACAAACTCATTACTTTAAATTGCATTGCCTTACTGATAAACATATTTCAAACAGATTGTGCTTAATTGATCAAGTATTTAATGTGTTATTAATGTGTATTAGTATTAGCTATTATACATATATATATATATATATATATGTATATATATTTATATTATATAATATATATATATATATATATATATATATATATATATAATATAAATTCAAAGATTGCTTACTATAAATGTTTAAATTAAATAAATGTCTGATATTTTTTTTGTCTTTACCTTTTGAAAAAAAAATTTTTTTAGCAATTGAGACTTATTTTTTTATTGTACAGATTTAGAGAAAAATCAAGGAAGCTTATTTATTACCAGCTACACCAACTCTATAAATAGAAGAGACACTTGCTTTGCCATTTTCAGAAAATGGATAATATAAAAAATATATATATTTCTGCATATATTTGCATATAATCACATTGACAATGTACAAGGCTATGATTATGGAGTAATGAAACTCTGAAAGTGCTCAGCCTAAATAAATTGTTATGTGAATAGTTTCACCTTCAACACATTAGCGTATTATTAATTACTTAACTATTAACAAAATATCATAAAGGACTTTGAAAAGATTCCAACCAAGAGATAGATTCATAGAAGTTTCATTAAGTTTTTCATTTCTGCCACAATATCCTTTGATGTAACAGGCATTAGTTATGTAGTTTATGATCGGTATTTGCCACAGTTGCAAAGATAAGTAGCTGCTAAGGTCCATTTATGAAGCAGATGAATTGAGTGCCATGGGTTGTCCTGAATCTGTTAATTAGACATGAGATCAAGAATTGATTAACCAGTTTACTTGAAAATTAAAAAAATAGTTAAATATCACTTTTAACAGTATTTTTCTGAACAAAAGATTGGAATTAATAAATGTTACTATTATGTCAGTATAACTAAACTATTTTTTTTGCTTGATGTAGCAATTTCTTATTGGATGGTGTTTATTCCACTATTGTTTCCATGAATGAAACAGATATTAATTGCATGAAATGAGTTACATATAAATTCAATATTAATCTCCTATCTAAAAGATGTATATTTCATGTGAATACAAAAAAAAAATTATAATTTACACTCAATCAATCAGTTAATAGTCTTAAATACTTTTTCTGATTGTTTCAAAATTAAGGAAATTTAATCTCACATTTATCAAACTTTGTAATTTCAAAAATATAATTCTTTATATTTTAGTAACTACTTCAAATTTTATCAAATAATTTTGATATGTAAATAAAAAATTTTGATATCTTAGTAATTTATTAATTAAATTACTATTAATAGTATAAAGCTTCTTGCTACTTTAAACCTTGAAAATATGTTGCATCAGAACAAAAAATTTTAATATTTAATCTTCTAAAATTTTAGATAACCCACCACTGTGATTTCTTTCAAAAACCTTAAATTTATTCTGACTAAATGAATAATGAAAAAGCATTATGCTTAATTAAAAGTCATTATCTAACATGGAATACTGTATAATAATATTCTCATTGTCTTTGACAATTTCTCATATTGTCAAATTATACAAAATGTTTTTTTTAGTCTGTTGTAACTATAAAAATCCAAATAAAATCTTATTTTTTATTTTAGCTTTGATTTGATTTATTCATTGTTCAATCATAAATAGAAAACAATGAATTATCTATATAGTTCAGTAGCCTCTAAATTTTTGCTTCTTGTATTTACTTATAATTTTAAATGCCAACTAGTTTTGACATTCAGATGTAGCTTTATATTTGCCAGTGATTGGTACAATGTCAATCTGACAGATTTATAGAAAATGCTGTTTGTGGGAAGCAAACATAAATCTTCATCTGCACTTTTTCTATTTCTTAAACATATGGTTATAAAATGGTGATCATTTTTTATTATATCAATGTTTCCACATCAGTAAATTTTAAAGGAACTCATATTTTGAAATGCTCCAAATATTTTATTCTATATACTTCAGTTATTATTTTTATTTATTTTCAATAAAGTTTTAACCTTAAAAAAATAAACCTTAATTTTAATTGTGAGTTAAATGCATTTACATTTTAAGTCAATTTTAAAGTTGTAAAAAAACTAGTCTAGATCTTGAAAATACTTTATAATATTTTAATTTCTTTAAAACTTATATTTAATATTTACTAGTCTATTCATGATTATGTTATCTCAAAAATAGCACTGTAAAATATAGTTGCTCATTCATTATAAAATATTTTGACTTTAATATGGATAGTATAATACATTCATTTGCACCATGTGCGTAAATTGCTGAATTATGATAATGACATCATAAATGTATTCTTTTTGTCTACATTATAAAATTTTTTGGAATACTACATCTAATACCCTGCAATTTATTTTTTTATTTTAAAGACAATTTTCCTTTTTAAAATTCAATTTGGTTTACCAATTGTACATAACAGCTTCATAATGTAATAACATGCTTGTTGACATTAGGATGTATAAGCATTAATAATCAATTTGTTGTTAATGCAAAGTATAATTAACATAATTAAGCATTAAAAAAAGTAATGTGTGTATATGAGTAGACATTTTCAAATTCATTAATTTTACATGTGCAACCATGTAAAAAATATTATTATGAATCATTTATAAATCCCCACCTTCTTATCTCACTGTCTTAATGAGCACTCAGTCAATCTCATGGTTGTAATCACAGTCACTGGATTTTCCACCATAAAATATTAAATAAAATATATTTTAATTGTCTCCAAAATACAGCATTATAAAAATAGAAATTGTGCATGATAAAATAAAAATAATTGATTTAGTATATAAGTATAGAGATGGAATCTTAAATATTTTTTATATGTAATCACTCACACAAATATGAGTATTTATGTGAATGTATTTTCTTCTAATTTTGTTACTGTACTGGCTTTTTTGTAATTATATTATTCTATAAATAGTCAAAATAAGAGTCATAGATCACATGACTCTATCTCTTAAGCTTGTAAGTTATAAACAACGAGGATTGCCAATTCCTTTACAAGCTTTATGATAAATGCTTAGCCAGAGCCAGCACTTAAAATATCTCTGTCAGAACCTCCCCAAACCCCTTATCATGCATGAAACCATGGTCAGGGGTTGGGGGGGTTCCTGACAGAGATATTTTAAGTGCTGGCTCTGGCTAAGCATTTATCATAAAGCTTGTAGAGGAATTGGCAATCCTCATTGTTTATATTATTCTATGTTTGTATTAATTATTTTTGTTGCACTCATAATGTGTATAATATAAATTAAATTGTAAAATGAGCATAAATGTCAGACAAATTTAATTTATAAATCCATAACTACTACACAAATAATCCTTAATCATTAACATCAATGAAAAAGTCATGAAATGATGTGGGGTTTTTTTCCATATGACAAAATGAAAAGTTTTTTTTTTACATAAATAAATTAATATATTTATGCATCTGCCAATTTGAATAAATGTGAGTATAAATATTTATGAATATGTTTTCTCAGTCCTCTATTTTTTAGTTTATTACTGCACTGATGTTTTATAGAATATTTTATTTTTGTGTTAATTATTTTTATTTATATCTTAATTAGCTGTACCTGCAGCTTTTCTTGCACTATTAGGATAGAATAACACAATATATAGTGGTTTTCATGGCTCTTATATTTATGTATTATTTAAATGAAATAATACATGAATTATCAACAGAAATATCACAAAAAATAACTTTTTACACTGTTATACTACTGAGTAATCAAATTTTAGGATTTTAGTTTAAATATATTTCTCACATGATAAACTAATTAATATTACAAATTATTAAGCATGTACTCTGGTATAAATAATATATCTAAGACATATCAAAGCATAAAAATGTGTAGCAAAATTTATTAATTACAAATAATAATCATTTGTAAATAATAATTTGTTTCATGGAATTTGTCACTGGAAAGCTATTTTAGAAGTTATATTTAAATATACATTTTTTTTTCAAGTTTGATTATTAATAATTTTTGTTCTATTAATCAGAATCAATCATTCCTAATTTAAATAATTATATATAATATTCATTTTTATATGGTAATTAGTTTCAAGAGATATAGTTTGTAGCATTTTATGTGTAATACATATTTTTGTGTTTTTCAATATATATATATATATATATATATATATATATATATATATATATATATATATATATATCAAAACTACCCCAAATCTAAAATTAAACCAGACCAGCATAAAAATAATATTAAAACACAACCTAAGGTTTCACTGCTGCAAGCAGATTTCTCAAGTGTAAAGAACTACAAAAAAAAAACTACACAATATATATACTATTAACAACTACCCACAAATCCATTCACTTCCCATCCACCCTTAATATTAAAAGAACTCTTAAATAAGTTAATTGCTTCAGAATAATAAATTTTCAATAATAAAGACTCTTTAATTCTTCTTTTGATTTCATTTCTCTCAAAGAAGGCAACCTTAGCTTCATCAAAATCAATAGTGTGGCCTGTATCTTTTTCATGGACATACAAGGCAGAACTAATATATCTATTTTTAACTCTACTTTTATGAACCTTTATTCTTTCATTTAAACTCAAACTACTCTGACCTATGTAAACCTTCTTACAAAATAAACAAGGAATAAAATATACTATACCGGGAATAGTCTTTCTATCAAAAACTTCTTTTGTATTATTTAATAAATTATTCAATATAACACCCCTTTTCCAAGCAATTTTCTTATTTCCAAACAATTTACTATTTCTACAGACAATTTTATAAGAAGACAATTTAAATGGCAAAGAAATAAAAGTAGAGTTAAAAATAGATATCTTAGTTCTGCTTTGTATGTCCATGAAAAAGATACAGGCCACACTATTGATTTTGATGAAGCTAAGGTTGATTTCTTTGAGAGAAATGAAATCAAAAGAAGAATTAAAGAGTCTTTATTATTGAAAATTTATTATTCTGAAGCAATTAACTTATTTAAGAGTTCTTTTAATATTAAGGGTGGATGGGAAGTGAATGGATTTGTGAGTAGTTGTTAATAGTATATATATTGTGTAGTGTTTTTGTAGTTCTTTACACTTGAGAAGTCTGCTTGTAGCAGTGAAACCTTAGGTTGTGTTTTAATATTATTTTTATGCTGGTCTGGTTTAATTTTAAATTTGGGGTAGTTTTGATTTTATATTGACTAGTTTAGCTTTATGCTTGTAATGTTTATATATATATATATATATATATATATATATATATATATATATATATATATATATATATATATATATATATATATATATATATATATATATATATTGAATAGAATCATGCATTTCTAATTTAACTAATAAATATGGAAATGTTAATATATGGGAAAAGAAGATGAGGGTGATTTAGTTCCAGAGTCATCTCATAATGTCCATTTTCCTGGCAAAAATGCTTTAAATTTATAAAATAGTTGTTAATTTTCTTTATGCATTGACATAAGTGCCTAATTATTTATTCATTTTCATGTTTGTGTATGATTTGTTAAACTCTATGAACAAATATTAGTTAAATAATGGCTGCTAACCTCCAAACTGCCTCAAGTGCCATTTTTGAACATGTATTGTGTAATAACATTTTTTATCCATTCACCATAAAAATTGTAAGATATTAACATGTATTGCATGTATAAAAGATAATAAAAATTTATTTTAAGGATTCTTTAAAATATTGTATTGGATAAATTTTAAGATTAATTAAAGTGCATAATTTATAAAGCACTTAATAAAAGATTATTAATTTATTATTACACTAATATTATTTTTAAAGTAATTGATAAAATAATGTAGAAAAGTCAGATTTTTTTAAATTATTGTAAATTTACATTTTTTCGAATATAAATAATGTGAAGCTACCATTCATGTTTTTTTTTTGTTGATTTATTACTCAAATTGAGCTGAATATCATTTTTAAAAATCCATTTTCTGTGTGTGTATATATAAAGAATAATAGATAGATAAAAAATGACCTAAAAAAATATTTTTTCAAAACTATAGAAAAGTTACTTTTTTAAAAAATTATTATAAGTTGACAATTTTTAAAAGATAAATAATGGAAGCCTACTTCTCGTACTCATTTATATATATATATATATATATATATATATATATATATAGAGAGAGAGAGAGTCTATCTTTTTATTATCATATATATTAGTATTTTAGTTAATTAATGGAGGTTGATATCTTTAAAATCAACACATACCCATATTTTAAATTTTACTTTCTCACATGTTAATTATATATATTTAAAACTTACTTTATCATGTGAGAATATATTTTAAGGAAAATGGTGAGAGTTTATCAAATTCAGTAATATTTCACTTGCTATAGTCATTTTAAAAATTACTTTTTCACATGTTAAATACATTTAAACTAACATTCTAAATGTTTATTAATTTCATAATAAAAGTTTAACAGCTTCTGTAGTATTTCTCTTGTTTTAGCTACCAGTTTAAATCTTACTTAAACATACTAAATATATCTTTAAACTGAAATCCTAAATGTTTATAAAATTTATTATTATAAGTAATTTAAATTATCATTATTCAATGGGAGATTAAATATATCATACAAATGCAATTTAATTAATTTAAAATATATTTACAAAATCAAATTTTACTTTGCTTTACCAGAAATTATACTTTCATTTAAAAAAATTTATAATTCAGTAATTTTTTAAGCAGTGCTGCCCCCTTATTGCATCTTTATAATATCATTCAAAAACAATTATGATATAGGTTTTTCATGCATTTTTACATTCCAAATTACAATTTTTTTAAAAGCAATTGAGTACCATAAAACAAAAACTTTATAGTCTCGTATAATTCTATACAGAAAAAAGAAAGTCATGCAAGATTCATCAAGATTGGTGCAATATTTGTTGAGTTTAAAGTCACAAATGAATCAATAAACATTTATATAGTAATATAGATGGGTATAATTTGCAGTTAAATTGTATCAATGTTTATGGATATATACAGTGAATCTGTGAATTATGCTATATTTTGTTCCAAGTTCTCTAATGTTTAACATATATAGAATATGATAGCTCACCTTTGGTAATAAACATTTATTAAAATAGAATATATATATATATATATATTGTTTATCGAACTGCATGCTCACATTACTTTTCAACACACACATTTACATATATATTGTAATGGAAAACATTCTAAAATATAAGAACAATGCTAATAAAGCAACATTGTCTTATAAATAGCAATATTTTCCTGTTGTATGAGTCAAAAATATAATTGTCAATTAATAATATAATGAATGTAAAGTTGCCTGTTCTACAAATGCCCATGTATTTGAACAAGCTAAAATATACTGATAAACTGTTTACCTAGACAATTAAAAATATAACTAATAAATAAACAAATAAATGAAATCATCCATAAATTGGCTATATGATAGTTTGGATTAAATCTACAATGGACTCATAAATTTTTAAGGCACCAACGGGTCCATAATAAGTATTTTGCTTGGAGAAGATAAAGTTCAATCAATTATATTTACTTGCTAATGAGCTATAGTCTGAGATATACCCGTAAATATTTTAATTGTAAATAAATTGTGTAATAAAATAGTATTATAATGATTATGCAATAGGCAAATCAAAGTACTTAGGTTAATAATAATAATAATAATAATAATAATAATAATAATAATAATAATAATAATAATAATAATAATAATAATAATAATAATAATAATAATAATAATAATAATAATAATAATAATAATAATAATAATAATAATAATAATAATAATAATAATAATAATAATAATAATAATAATAATAATAATAATAATAATAATAATAATAATAATAATAATAAAATAATAATAATAAAATAATAATAATAATAATAATAATAATAATAATAATAATAATAATAATAATAATAATAATAATAAAAAAAAAATAATAATAATAATAATAATAATAATAATAATAGTTGAAGTAAACATTAACTCATTGAGGTGGCTAAGACAAAGAACATAGTTCTAATTTTGCCAAGTGCAATCTAATATCATATAATACATACTTTATAATTTATCCCTGCCAGATTGTAATTAATAGAAATGGTCTATGATTAAAATTATTAATGCATACAGTCATAAAGGGTTAATTACAAGTTCTATCTCATACAATAAAAAAATGTAATGCAATGTTAATATTATTATCTGTTATATATATTTTTATTTTAATATGTTTTATATTTTGGGCTCAAGTAATGATTTTAATAATAATTATTAAATAATTTAGATAATATTATTTATGTTTAATTTTGATTTGTTTTCAAAAAATTAATATGTTAACAATAGATTTAAGTCTTAATTATGTGAGTCCATTATTTCAAGCTTAAATTGAATAAGATAAAAAAAGACTTTAGCTACTATTATACTCTTAACTATTATTGATAAATGAACTTTTATTTCATATAGATAATTTATAAGAAATTTTTCTTTTAGCATCTGTTACCAAGTTTAGCTTGTATATAATTACAGCTTAGACTCTACTATACCATGATGTTTTCCTTGGCATATCGAGGATAACAACTACAAATTTAGGACTCCATAAATGGTTTTATCCTCAAGTGACATTCTATCATTCCTTTTGTCGATATTACAATTTGTGGTAAATTTAATCATTTCATTTAAATCATAAAGATATCAAATATGGGGAAGCTTTGTATTCCCTTCCCCCTAAATAGATTTATACTCACAATTTCTTGTTATTAATCCAGAATCTATTTGTAAATGGAAGATAAAACACAAAATTTGGAGCAAAATAAAGTATGTGTGTTTTCCTTGCTGAATTGTTTTCTGTAGTTATGGTAACACAAAATGTGCTTTTTTTCCTTTTCTTTTTTTTAAACACTAGCAAAAAACATATGATTTTCTGGATTTCAAATTTTAAGATGGCTTTCTACTAACTTAATAAAAATAATTTCATTTTTAAATGTAATAAATAAAGTATAAATTTGCTCTCCATTTCTCCCAAATTAATAAACACATAACTAACTAAATATAAGACCTTTTATTGGTTTTTTATTTAGTTACTCATAAACTTTTATAAAGGGGACTATAAATGGCAGTATATGACATCCCAATGTATATATAAAACACAAATGCTATTTTATATGTATGTATAAACAAAACTTTTAAAAAATAATAATTGTATAATTATTAATGAAAAAATTGAGAGACACATTTACCTATAATATTTAAATATGAGAGGTTTTTAGCTCTTTGTATGGATTTGTTAAACAGGATGGTACCAGAGTCTAAATCCACTCTAGTTGTGCCAATGTATGCAAAAAATACTTCCTTTCAATACATTTGCTAGAGCAAATTGAGCTGTCAAATATTATTAGACTATCTTTAGCATTTTTAAATATAACACAAATGTTGAGCTTTTGATCAATATTTTCAATGATTTTTTGAGTGCATTGAGGAAGCTATTGAATTTTTTTAAACCCTGAAATCACTCAAAATAAGAGCTAAATGAATTTTGCATTTAATTTATATTTTTGGAAAGTGATAAAAAGACAGGACATACATTTAGATTCTAAAAAAATTATCTAAGACAAAAAAATAACATATAGAGAAATGTAAATGAGGTACAATATAGTGAATATTCAAATAATGCCATGAATAAGTGCTTTGACAGTATTGAAATGAATAAAAATTAGATCATCAATACTAATATGTACTAATTTTATTATATATATATATATATTCAACATCCATTGTTGTGCCAGATTAGTTTTACATTAAAACAGAACTGTAGATGTGCAGAATACTTTTATTAAAAGATTAAGGGAAGGGATAAAAGAAATAAATTACATATGTTCCATAATTGAAATAGTCAGTTTATGCCAAAATAATTTTTATATCTGCTTTAATTAATTACAACATAATACATATTGATCTGCTATATGACAGTAGTATGGGATTAATACAGAAAGATAAACAATAATAAATAATTAAATACTGTCTATTAGCTTCTTATTATCTGAATTAATTTGTAAGTATTTTATATACAATAATAAGCTCAGGTTAGTATTAATCAATAATGAATGAGCTATGAATATGATATAAAATATATTGAAAACATGCTAAGCATGAATAAAGTGTTTAGATTAAAATATATGGTAACATTTTCTGTATAAATACCTGAATATTTATATTACAAATAATCAGTAATATATATAATTAACATAACAGAATAACAGCATAAATATTGATTACTCATAAAATTTAAGCCCTCAAATATATCAAAGAATAATAATGTTAGTATCAGTTATAAAATCCCTAAGCTCCTTTTGGACCTTCAGTGATGGCCTACACTGGATCTTAGTCACATCTACTGAATGTCTTCTATTGCCTTCTTTCTTTGCTCTTTGATTATCTACTTATATTGTTATCTGAAGTCACTAATTTATATTTTAATTAATTTTGTACTTTATTCTGCATTCCATAGTTTCTGATTTTAATATTATCTATAAATAGAATATCTAATTAAGGATATATTTACTTTTTTTTTGTCTATCAGGAATTTTTATTTAACTGATTTTAATTTATAATTTGAACTTATATTTTTTATAAATGACATATACAGCACAATAACAACATTTTAAACATAAGTTTTCCAGATTAAACTACAAAATGTAACATTTTTGTTCTGGGAAATTTCTGTGTGAAACAAAATCATGATTAAAATAGCTGTGAAGTGAACTGTCATAATGAATTTGTCAAGAAGAAAGTCAGAATGAATAAAAATTGATATAAATTCAGTTGAGGAGAGGGGGACAATTTTTTTATATTAACCTGATAATAGTTGAAAGCAGAGATCTTAAAATATTTTATTGTCAATGTTAAAAACACAATTAATATTATAATATGGATTTAATATGAAGAAGATAATGATTATGATAACCACCAGCAGCTGATTTTTAACTTTTTGATGTAGATGCAAAAACCTTAACATATTATTATCTGCCATGAATGTAAACCTATTATTGTAAAGCACTGAAAACTTTGAAATTATTCAAACAGAAGTCAATCTCCGATAATGCACTATTTCCCAAATATTATAAATCTCTGCACACTCTCCTACCGGTAAGAATTTTAAAAACCTAAGTGAATCACTAAGTTTAGAGTGTACATTCTATATACACCAACTCTTACAGACCATGCTTAAATCAGAGCTTGAGTCTACTGTGTGCCTGATGTTCTAATCAAATATTCAATTGTACATATCTATTTAACCCATCATAGGAGAAGACAGTACCTCATTTTTAACCACCTTCGATTAGACAAACATGATTTATAAAGGTAAACCTATTATTATAAATCACTGAAAACTTTGAAATTATTCAAATGGAAGTCAATCTCCAATAATGTGCTATTTCTTAAATATTCTCTGTGCATTCTTCCGCCAATACGGATTTTAAAAACTTAAGTGAATCATTTAAGTTTAGAGAGTACATTCTATATACATCAACTCTTACAGGCCATGCTTAAATCGATCTTGAGTCTACTGTATGCCTGATGTTATAATCAAAGATTCAATTATACAAATCTATTTAACCCATCACAGAAGAAAGACAGTGACTCATTTTTGGTTTATATTTATAAGTTATGTTTGTCTAATCATAGGTGGTTAAAAATGAGACACTATCTTTCTCCTGTGATGGGTTAAATAGATTTGTACAATTGAATATTTGATTATAACATCAAGCACACAATAGACTCAAGCCCTGATTTAAACATGGTCTGTAAGAGTTGGTGTATATAGAATGTATGATTTAAATTTAAGTGATTCACTTAAGTTTTTTCAATTCTAATCGCAGGAGAGTGTGCAGAGATTTATAATATTTAAGAAATAGCACATTATCAGAGATCGACTTCCATTTAAATATTATCTCTTATGATTATAATGCAATAATAAGGCTTTTGCACCTATGAGATTTATCACAGGTTCAACATAGGCTGAGTTAAGCTAGATATTTCCCTGTAGAGAAATACCTTTAAAGATTGAATTGTTCAAGCTATATTTTCCTCCTATTATTCTCTATGAACTCTCTATTTACTAAGATTCTATCATTTAAAACATTACATCATAGTTTTGTCTGAAATGATAGAAGTTACTACAATCATACTAAGCCATATTGGCTTGTTCTTGCCTACATTATATTTTCAGCTCTTAATACAATTGTTATTTCCCATTTCAGTATATTTCTTTTTAAATCCCCCTGATTATGTAATAATTTTATTTCACTTCTATTTGTTTCTTTTATCTACAATAAAAGAAATAACTATTCATTCTGTTTTCTTTGTTCTGTAATCCAACGCTTATAGCAATAGGTCTCTGATTTTACTGCACTTGAAAAATTTGTCAAAATACAAATTAGTAGTTACAGAAATAGTATAAATCCCATTTCCTTTTAGTTTCTTTTTTACAATGACTAATTTCATTCTTCAGGGTTATCTCAACGAAACAACTCCCAAATAGAATAGCATCAAAAGAAAAAAAGAATTATTTAGAAAAAATAATTAGAATTGCAAAATTAAATTAAATTTCGTAATAAATATAAATTTTAATAAACAATTGTTATTTAATTAAGTTATTAAATATTAGTTTATCTAAGAGTTTTCTGATTCATTTAATCTAACTAAATCAACCACTCATGTCATAATAGTATATATATATATATATGTGTGTGTGTGTCATGGAACCATGGTTAATGTATTATTATGATATATGTTTGAATCAGGGCTTGAGAAGACTCGGATTTTTCTTTCCAATTACAAACAAGCTTTTCTTTTTTCAGGTAGACAATTTAGCTCTTCATTCAATACACACACAAATAAATGTGTGTACGGTAAAACAAGTTATTAAAAAAATCTTGAATCACAATCTAGAATTTAGCAAGCCTACTTAGTAATTTAAAAAAAAAAAACAAAGTCATATATCACATGACTCAATTTTTAAGTTTATAAATAAAAAAATAAAGAGCTCCACTAATTTACTCTAACAAACTTTATTGATAAATGCCAGCTAAACAAAGCATTTAAAAATCTCTATCTTGAAAATCACCCCCTAACATCAGACTAATGGTTTCATACTTTGCCACTCCTCAGTGAGGCGCTAGGGTAGTTTCAGACACTAGATCCAAAATGCCAAACCAAAGCCAGCATATCCTAACGCCTCACTGAGAAGTCCCAAAGCTTGAAACCATTGGTCTGAGGTTAGAGGGTGGTTTTCAAGATAAAGATTTTTAAATGCTTTGTTTAGCTGGCATTTATCAATAAAGCTTGTTAGAGTAAATTAGTGGAGCTCTTTATTTTTAATTAGTAATTTATTTACATTTTCATTTTTTTTTCTGGAGGAAAAGGATATAAATACATTGCAGCAAAACTGGAAAAAATGATGGAATCAAGATTGAAATGAACATAAATAAACCTCTCTTTCTTTTTAATTAAAGTATCTACCTAGGTTTGAGAGCAGTGTATCAAATAAATTTTCACTTGTGCAAAAGACAATTCAATGGGTGGATTTCAATTATTTTAAATATTTTAGAGATTATAGTCCCAATTTAAGTGTATAAATAGTTGTTAAACAAAAAAGAATATATTTAATATGAAGCATCAAGATAGTATAAACATAAGGGCTTTCTAACAAGATTTGTCATTTTAAAATTAAATTATAAAATTTAATCCTCATATATTTGTGCACATTGTTTCAGCCTGATTAAATATAAAATATTTCAGGATTAATTCATACTTGATATAATTATTAGGAATAATCTAATTAAAATGTTAATAATATTTTTTTAGAGAATTAGGTTGAAAATATGACTTTTATTATTTATTCTATTAATATGTATATAATTCTAAATTTAAAATATATTTTATTTCAATAAATAGTAAAAAAATAAACATAAGAGCATAAATCAATGATGTATAATATATTTTTGCTTTCATAATTATTAAGCATATGCTGGATCATCTTTAAAACTCCTCAATATCTTCACTCACTTCCATCATCATCATCATCATCATCATAATACTGCTACTGCTACTGCTACTACTACTGCTGCTGCTGCTACTACTACTACTACTACTACTATTACTACTACTACTACTACTACTACTACTACTACTACTACTACTACTACTACTACTACTACTACTACTACTACTACTACTACTACTACTACTACTACTACTCCTACTACTATCAACTTTGTTAAAGAAAAAATGAAATAATAATAACAAATTTATAAATTAAGAATATATGTTTTTTTTAACAATGTAATTCATTGTAAATAATATGCAATTCCTCTAATCAACTCTCTCAATGAAAATAAATAATATAATCAAACATATAAATATTTTTTTAATTTAAAATAAGTGTTTTCTTTTTTTAATTTTTCTAAAATATCCAGAAACAGTTTTTTAGAATAGTCTTTCAATGGAAGTTAAATATTAAAACTAAAGAATCTGTAACTATCAATACTTCCATAAAAAATCTTTCAAAGTACTGGGATTCAACTGTCACATGAAAGTAGACAAATAATACTTTTAATTGAGTAGAATTATGAACTAATATTATATCATTTGTTTTTAATAATGTATTTGTTTTCAGATTTATTTAAGTCATAGGATTGAGAATATCTTTTATTTTATATACTGTAATGTAAGTAACATTTACTAAGGCTGTAACCTTAAGAATATATGCATAAAAATGCGATAATAGGGACCTCTACAGGTCTTAACTACAAGCTGTTTTGTGTTTGCTTGTATTTTGTATACTGTAGTCTTGTGTGAAGATTTGTAGAGGTCCCTCTAGTGGCAAATTGAACACTCAAGGTGCATAGTATTAAGGTTATAGCCTTAAATATATATGTACTTACATGCTGACCGTGCACTTAATAAAATAATATTTACAATTTTATACTGTAATATAGTAAATTATTAAGTTTCCTCTTTGGTTTTATTTTTACATTTGAATGTAGATAAATAATACTGAATTTTAATTTTTTTTATTGATTCCAGTATTTATGTAGAGCAATTTTAATTTATGTGTGCTCTGATATTAAAATTATATTAAACTTCATTTTTATTTTTGTAATATATTTTTAGACAATTGAAATACATATCATTTAATAACAAATTTTAGGAAAAAAATTCTATATTTCTGGTGTTAAATCATTTAATAGAGAAATTTTCCATGTTTGTTTACTCTATTTTTTTAAATAGATAAACTGATTCTGTTTAAATATATTTCAGTATAATTTTATTTGATAAACAATATTTAATACATGTAGTATTTAATTGAAAATGTAATCATACAAAACTTGTACTGTTCAAGTTAATATAAAATGGTAAATATAATACAATAAGACAAAAATACTGAGCTCGCTTTTGGAAGATTGCTACTAGAATCATACTGTAACCTGCCGAAAGCTAGCTCAATGCTCTTGAGTCTTATTGTGTTATATTTACCTTTTCATATTAACTTGAACAGTACAAGTTTTGTATGATTACATATTTTATGAAAAGTGTATAATTTTCGAGATTTAATATAAAATGATAAACTTTTAAAGTAATTACCTAGTCTACATAAGGGACATGTTTCAAAAATAATTGGTGACAGAAAATAATAAATATTACTTTAATAAAGAAATGACACATCTATTAAAAACTTTTTTTTTTCAAACACAAAGGAGTACTTTCTTAAACTATTAAGATTATTGTTATCAAAAGCACTTCATCCAAGTTTGATTCTATGATTAAATTCATTCGTCCTGTTTCACTCTGTATTAATAATCCAACAACTAATTATTAACTTTTTTTAATTCATGATTATTAATCTTTTCCTTCTTTTGGAAAAATTCATTGAATATTATTTTAATCTTTTTAGCATTTATCGTTAATTGTATTTTCTTATTTTCATCTGATAATTTTTGCAACATTTCCTAATTCTGAAGCATTATTTGTAAAAATAACCACATCATTTGTAAAACTTAAACAATTTAAATTATTTCTAACCCATATTTTTGATAAATGTACATTCCCCCCTCCCCCCAATGTTTACAAAAAAATGTCTGCTAGAAACATTGCATTAATAATTACTTTTTTTTTTTATTAGTTATTTTTTATAAAAAAAATCGTTCAAACAAATTAATTACAATATTTACAGTTTAGTTTCTATTTTTTTTTCGGATTAACTTATTAACAGAAAAATGGAATATATATATATACTTTATTTATGTTGGTGGCTTGCGATCATATTGTGACTATTAACACACACTTTTCTGAAGGGAAGGATCCTGTAACTTTGAAAATCAAATTGCATCAAGTTCTGTGACAATAAGGACTCAAATTTTTATCATTATGATAATTTACTGAAAACAATTCCTGACAAAAGAAATACACTGAATTGATCCAAAGTATGACAATGTGAAGAGTGTCTTGTCACTTTCCACATTAGAATATAAGTAAAAAAAAATTAAAATTAAGCTTCTTAATGAAATTTATCTGAATTTGTTCCTTTTTTTAATTTAACAAATATATTTATTAATTTTGTTTTAATTTAACAACTAACATATCTGCAGTAGATTATAAGCCCTTGATACTGTACATTTATTAAAAATACAGGGTGCCATCTTGGTTTACTTGAAAACTTACAAGTACCAATGCTTCTTATAAAACTATTATAAACGTTTTGGAAAATTGTAATCATCCTGTCATATACTCTCTCAACATTGATTTTCTTAGCTGATGATGTAATGTAATTAGTGCTGTTGCATTTTGATAAACAATCTTCAGAATATGACAATATACCAGGTCTATATCTTAATTATTTTATGCTTTAATCATTGTAAAAGTATATGTAAAATCAAATGCTTTTAATGGCAACTCATATTCAATGATCTTTTCTATAATTTTTCTCAATTTTTAGATATGATCCATTGCATTAAAATTACTTCTAATTCCAATTTGTTTTTTTTTTTTTTGTTTTTTTTTTTGAAAATCAAAAGTTCACTGTAAATGAATTATAATTATTTAGGTAAAGACTTACATAGAACTGATAAAATACCGATAGAATTATACTTTCAAATATCTTCTTTATCACCTTTCTTGAATATCAATATTACTACTGTAATCTTCCAATCATTTGATATATCTTTATCATTTAGGTATTTGGTATATAACTTCGCCAAGAATGTTTCTATTTATTTATCTGCTTCTTGTAAGATTTAAATTATATTTGCATGATTTCCTTTAGCTTTCCCCTTCTCATGTCTCACTTCTTGATTTAAAATATCAGGCAATTTAGAAGATATAGTTACTAAAGAAGATACTTTGTTTTTTTTGTTCTTTACTGCTATATTATAATTATAAAACTCTCCCATATGTTTCATTTTTTTATTACAGAAATTAATTTATTTCTAATACTAAGATGTTTTACAATTTTGAGACTTTTATTCTCTTCTATAGTTTTTCTTGCCAATTCACAACTATATTTTTTATATAATTATCTATTTTTGTATCATTTTACAAAACATTAGTTATTCAATTTTTCTTAATGAATTATTTTAAAATAGTTGCATAATAACTTCTTTTCCTCATAGGCTGTTTTGTCTCAATATAAAATTTACTAGTAAATTGATGATTGTTTTTTTTTACTAACTAGTTTCTTTACAGTTCTTAATAGTATATCAATTATCTTCTTAATCATCAAATCTGAACCATCTTCAAGATTCCATAATATTTTTAAATGGCTAACAAATTCTAAATTAAATTCATTAAAGTCTTTCTGAAGATTATCAACTATTAACACAGACTTTTTATTTTCTCTTTAGTTTTGCATTATACATTGTGCTAATCAGGATCACTTCCTGTGTTAAAAATATTACAATCTTGAAATATATACTTTCTTCTAATCAAAATATAATCCAATTTCACTGTTTATTACCATTTGGATTCTTTCATTTCTATTTCTGTTTAGCACTTTTTTCAAAAAATAAATTTATAATATACAGTGTTATTTTCTACAAAATTCAAATCTGCGTTCTTTCTCATTTCTAGTTCCACAACAAAATTTATCCACTGTTATCTTTTGATCATTTACCAATTTCAGCATTAAAGTTTTCTATGACAATTTTCAAATGTTATTGGTATTATTAAAAAAAATTGCACATTTTTATAACAAATTTTATACTTTTTATCAAAATGAGAACTTGTTTGGGCATAAACCTGAATTATTTACATTTGGTGTCTTCCATTAAGTTGAGTAACTAATCTCACCATTTCAGCTGATATTCCATCAATATCTACAATTCTGTTGGGTTTTTTTTACTTTTTATTTATAATAAATCCAAACCATTTATTTAATCAATATTTGCTGCTTTGTAATAAAGAACATGTCCAATTTTTAAATCAATTGTCTCTTTACCTTTTCTTCTAACTTTATAAAATTCAATAATATCCCATTTAACATTGAACAGATCTACTACTTTGTGAAATCTTCATTCACTAGAAAATGGTCTGCAGTTGTAAGTACTTAAATATAGAGTCATCATTTGTTTTAAAAAATAGTTAAGCTCAAAGCAAGTCATTAAATATTCAGAATCAAGAAGAGGAAAAAATTAACCAATGAGAATGCATAATTTGGAGTACATGATCAAGCAAATGATATTTTGTTGAAAAAGTTTTTTTGAAAATAAGAAATCAGTTACAGATTGAAAAAATATATAAATCAAGTAATTGGGTTTTGTTGGATTGGAAAAAATTGTTTTGCTGAAGTTTTTAAACCTTATTTTTATTTTAAAAAAAGAGAAAACAAGTAATTAAGGATGAATTTAAGGATTTTAAATTGTATTGTAACAAGTTTTCCATAAGTTGAGTGGCTGAAACAAAGGAAATCTCTGCTGGCTAAAAATGACAATCAATGAATTCGCTGGAGTATTCTAAAACTGTTATATTAAGAAAACAATAAACCGACAGAAAGAAAAAAATGTATATTTGTACCAATGTTTTATCAAGAAATCTTGAAATGGGAGGAACAAACTGTAATATATATAAGTGTAAGGTTAAGCATGATCAAATGCACAGACTTGTTAAATATCAACATATTTATGAAAGACTAAAAGAGAATAAATATATAAATAATAAAAAAATCAGTTGTGACCAAGATAAAGTTATGATTATCAAGATAATTGGAATAAAGTTAAAAATAAACTCAAATGGAAATATTTATATATTAAAAAATGTAGTTAATATTCTAATGCAGGTTATGAATGTTTCTCTGAATGATAATTTTTTGAGTAGAAAAGATTTAAACATAATTTCATCAGTGAACCTAACTTTTAAGTATAGGGAAAACTTTTATGAAAAACTATGGATAGGGTTCAATGGAAAAGGAAAATTCTGACCAAGGACTATATATATAGAAAAAAATTATGGCAGTCTCCAGGGAGACTAAAATATAATTATTAATATTGTTAATGGAAAAAAATCAATATGTAAATGAAGAACAAAAGTAAAATAAATCATTATCAGTGACATTAGTTTCCAAAAAAATCTAAACTGTGTTGAAAATAATTTCATTTTCATTACATTTAGGAAGAAGGTGCAATGTGGGATCTATTACATGTGGATATTATTAAGAAAGTCATTGAGAGTAATATAAAGATCCGGATTATCCAGATGAAATGGAGCTAAATAAAATATATCACATAGGTGAAAAGCAACCTGTGATCTTGAAAAAAAAAATTGTATACCTGGTGGATAACATGAGAATGTGAAATTTTTCATACTTTTATTAGTGTTCAAATAAATATAAACGGATGAAAAGTAATAAAGGATTAATATATGACAAGTCGGAAGCATGAAAAGGGAGAACAACAACTGAGATATTATTAATAAAATTTATATATATATATTTGATAAACTTGTATGTTCAAAAGAAGAGAAAACGGGTAATATAATGCTTAGATATATAGTTAATTTTATGGTTTAAAATAATAATTATTAATATAGGGGAAAGTAAATCAAGAGGGGGGGTCAATAATTAACATAATTTGTTTATTTATGCTAATAATTGTGTAAAGTTTTATTTGATTGAATATTTCTAAATTATTAAAATAGCTGACTATATGTTATAAACTAGTAAATTACACATAAAAAAATAGTAAAAAAAGATATTAGAAAAATGGGGGGGGGGGAGGGTATCTGTGTTCCAGTATAATATTAAATAACAAATGATGATATTTAAAATTTGATCTGATGTTGAATTATTAATCCGATAATGGTATTAGAATATAGAGAATTTTAATTGATAAGTTTTCCTAAGCATTGTTTATAATACAGGTATAAGACAAATAGAAATTTGAAATGGAAAGTAGGACTTAAAGTATTAGAGAAGATTAACATAAATATTTTTATTCAATACAGTTAGCACTAGAGAGTGGCTTATATATATTTTTTAGTAAACATTCTGAATGGTAATTAAAGATTAGGCAAGAAGAAATAAATATCTAGATTGGATATGACGAAGGGAAAAAAAGATTTATTGCAGTTTTATGATATCGTTAAGTGATAAACCTATAAGAAAATTAAAAATAAGGTAAAAGGAGGAATCAAATAGCCAATATCACAAAACAAACACAGTTAAAATATAATCAGTCATAATATTATAATAAAATTATTTTACTGAAACCAAAATATCAATCCATATTTTTTATTTTCTAGTTTTCATCGCAATCTATGAAGGGTAATTAATAAAAAAGGAGGTCATTATTAAAAAAGGGATTGATTGTTTAAGACACGTATTATTTGATAATACAAGTAATAAAATTCAATATCGTATAATATTTGATTGTATTATCAAGAAATTTTATGTGGAATAGCTCATTGCAAATAAAGAGAATATAAAAGTGAAAAATAAAAATAAAAAATAAGTATATTGTTATATTATATTGTTATATAAATTTTGTTGTTTTATGTTATCTATTGATTTTATTACATTATTAAACTTTGTACATAAAATATTATTAAATTTAAGGTTTTAAAAGTTACACTAAGTGTCTAAAGTTGCATTTCTTTTGTTGGAAGATCATCATCACTACACCATCACCAGAAAGTATTAATTATCATATGCATATAAACCAAAATATGATTTGAAAAGCTGAAGAAAAATTGATCTGGCTTAAGATGTGGCATCACAAATATCTAGATAAATCTTTATTAAATTAAATATTAAATTATTGTAAACTGCTTTGATCAAATTAGTCATTGTTCAAATACCTTGCAAATGTAGTAAAGTATATTTATTGTTAAGAAATCATCTTAAAAAGTAGTTTCATTTAAAGTTTGACATGATGATTATATGTTAAATAAAATAGTGATATAGTTTTAATTATAAATAAATATTATGAATCATCTCCAAAATGACACTATCTATAGAATTAAGTAAAAACCCTCTTGATATTTTATAGGTAGTATAAAGAATTAATTAAAGTCAATGATAATCCTGAGATCTCCTTATAATAATATTGTTATTATGTTTATTCTTAATGATAGTGTTATAAAAGTAAAATAATAAAAGATTACCATACAATAAAATAACAATACAACTTATTGAGTAGATTAATTTAAATGTCATCATTATAGATATTTTATTCTATTAATTTAAGCATTATTATTAGTCATAAGAGTATTTAGATATTGAATAAGGAGTTTGGATACTTAATATTTATTTAATATTAAAGTGTAAATAATCTTGTTAATTGGATAAGTGAGTCTCATAATTGTTATGATTGATTAAATATAATTGAATAAATGGTAAGACTATTAAATGGTTTGTAAATAAAGTCCTAGTATTGCCTAATGTAGGAACTTGACATATCTTTTAGGGATTGTCTTCCTATTGACATGGTACAATATATATATAATTTAAATATTTTATAATATTTCCTATTGACATGGTACAATATATATATAATTTAAATATTTTATAATATTTTCTTTAGTGTCCTGGGTTTTTTTTTTTTTTTGCAATTTTTTTATGAGATCCTAAACAATATAAAATATTGCAGTAAGAATATATTTGATTAATTTATGGTATATAATTAACCAGTATGAAAAAGAAGGATAATTAAAATAATAAATCCATTCAAAGATATGTTCAGAATGTGCAAGCTCTACAAGTATTTATATAATTGTATATGGGGGGGGGACGGACAAAAATAACTAGAATTTTATAATAAAAATTGTTTATTTATTTTTAAATGTTATAAATTTAATCTCTTTCAAATTACTATCCATGTGATGCAATACACCTGTCTAAATGTGTTTTTTCTTTTTCAAAGTAGTCTGGAAATACTGGCAAAATTATGCCTTTTAATGGCACCATCATTTTTTCCCATCACTTCTAAGTCTGCAAAAAAAATTGAGACATTTTTTCATTGAAGAGATTTAAAAAAAAATTGCACAAAGCAAGATCAAATGAATAGAGCTGATAGATAAACTGGGTCATGCTGAGATGACACTTTGTTTGGGTGGAGCTGGCACTCTTTTCTTTGTCACAAAATGAGATGTTTACATTTTACTATATCACACAAATGTTTCAGAACTTGGAGATAAAATGTCTGACCATTATAAACTAAATCTGAGAGGAAAATGCCATTTGTGACAAAAAACAGCATTGTTTTGACTTTGGACTTCACTTGCCAAGCTTTTTAAGGATGTGGTGCATTTAACACTTCAATTAAACCACTCATAAACTTGTATTTGTATGAGATTAGCTTGCTTATAATCAGTTTCAAATTATTACAACAGTTTTCTTTGCCATTTTCTGTAAATGAAAACAGAATTTTACATTGTTCAAACTTTTCAGTCATTATAAAAAAAATCAACAAATATGTGAAACACACTTCAAAAATAAGTGTTATGAAACCCCGTGATTTTATATAGTGATGTCATTTGGCAGATTGATGCAGAAGGGTTCCTGCAAAAAATATGTATCAGCAGATGTATATATTACAACAAGCATGCAAAGCAGAGACCAATGCTGATTATTTTTGTGTCCCCCTTATATATGAATGCAATGTAATTTTTTGAACTTCACATTTTTTTATCATCTTCATAATTTGAAATACTGTTAAAATATTCTTTAAATTTTAAGAGTAGTAGTTACATCTATCTTATGTTCCTTCTAAGTAAACTGCATAACAAACATATTTCTATATGTGATATAATGTAAAATAGAGAGTTTTAAAATAACAATTATTATATTACAATTATAATTTTCTTTTTTCAATAATGGAAAAAAAAAATTTTTTGATTTTGTGTATACTCCATATGGTGACTATAAAAAATGGGGTTAGTTAAATTGAAATATAGTTTCAGAGAGAAAAGCAGTTGCTATTAGTGCCATATTGATAAAATTTTGGGATGGCCTTGAATTATATGCTTTCTGTAATAACCTTTATTTTATGCATGTGTAACCAATGCTTCTATATGTTGCAGTGCAGATTATAGAAGTTGCATCAGAGCTTAACTATGACATTATTTTATCTATCTGTTATAAGTGTGATATAGGCGATTTCTATATAAAAACATCTTAATTGTGTAGATAAGTAAATAAAAGAAACTTGAACTCATTAGTATATATAAATGATGCATTCATAGGTAGATACATGAAACCTATTATATATATTAGAACAAGATAGAAATAGTCAAATTTTGAGAAAGATATACATTCATGCGGTGCTAAAATATTATTTAAAATATTAATTCTAGTAAAAAAGAATCTACTTTTATTTACATGTGAAATCAATACCTATGTATAGAGCAGATGTAAGAAACTTCTGTATAAAAAAAAAAGCACAATACTTCAGAGAACATCAGCATAATATTTAAATATATTGTCCATATTATTAATTTTAGAAAAAAATCTATTTTTCTTTGTTATATATAAAAAAAATTTTTTACTTATTATGTATTAATTTATTTTTAAAATAACTAACAGCAAACACCTGTAAAAAAAATAATTTAAAAAAATATTAATATAAATTATTTTTGAAAAAGCTTCTGCTTGGACACACACAAAAAACAAAACAACTGGCCACCAAAAGTGTCAAGAGCTTTTGTTTAAAAGCTGAGTTGTAGTTTGTCAGATGCTTGCCACAGCTGGTTCTTGTTTTCTTTTTTAAATTGCATGAAAACTATAAGCATGTCATCAATAAAAACCTTGGCATTTGTTGCTGCTTAAATCCTTTAAAATGGCATGCCAAGTTGAAATCGGATAAAATTTAAATTAATATTTTTTATTAATAGGTGTGGTCAGTTTATTAGATTACATAAAGACTACAAAGGCAGAATTGCTTTATCAGCCAGACTCATTACTAAAATGGATTTAAAATATGCTGATGATTCACATTTCAAGGCCTTCAATGTCATAAAAACAAAATTGCAGAATATGGTGATAAATATTTTTTAATTATTTGAATAGTATTTAAAAAATTTTTTAATTCTTTGATAAATGATAAAATTTATTAATGTGTTTGTATTGGTGTATCAGTGTAGTATATAAATTATATAATATTAAATCATTTATGCTCTTTATTATCCAGTATATAAATTTGTATTCAAATATAACAAAAGTGGTTTACGTATAATGTATTTTTCGTCTCTGATCCAAGCTTGAGACAACATTATTTTATAGATATAAAGATTCGCAAAAGGTTTAATAATTTATTAATGTGTTTATATTTGTATATTTGTATTTTCACTTGCATGTTTGTGTTTATATAACAAGTAATGATTTATATAGAGAGAGCAGTGCAATGTAAATTTTAAGACTGATTATTAGATGTACAAAAAGGTTGCAGTTGATAAAGCAATCACAAAATTTACCAGGCATAATACCATGTGAAATTATAAACACTTAAACAAATAAAGAGAGATTTCAAATGGTGTGTGTGTGGTGATAGCCACAATGGTTATGTATATAACACATAGAATTGTATGCAGGTAAATAATCAAATTCTGATTCTTGCCTATGCCTTGATACTCATGCTATGGAGTCAGTAGTTTTGCTACATCTTGCATCACATTATTTTCAAGACTATAGCTAGTAAGTGAGCTATGTGCAAATAAATTATATCTCTGTGGGTCAATAAATATAACAAAATAGCATCACTGGTATGCAGAAAGAATATAAACATCACTGGTGTACACAAAAAATATCAAATAAGATGAAACTCATTTTATCATTGATACAGACACTAGCCTACAATTTCTAGTTGTAGATAGACAAGAAGCCAATTGCTATAATGACAAATGCATATCCATCTCTGGAAATGATTTGATTTATATCTTTTATTAGGATGAATCTTTTTCTTATAGATATCTTTGAGATTTGTTAACTGTTGAGATACAAGATAAAAATGAAGAATTCTTATATGCCTAGTTTTAGAGATTCTAAAACTATGGATTATCTCAGGTAAAAAGTACTATATATATGGCTTGAATGAGAATTTTGTGAGGAATACAAAGAAATTTTCAATGAAGATGTAATTTAAACTTAATTAATAATAAATTAGAAATTATGAACAAACAATAAAGTAATAATTATTTCAGATTTTGAAATTTATTTATTTTTTCTTATTTTTTAAATGGTAATTACTATTTGTCTTAGACTTATTGTTTTCCTTAGTTTTTCTAGTTTCAATCAATGTAAAGCCTTTTTCTCTAACATTACTAAAACTGAAGTTATTGTGAAAATTGTGTCTGAAGATAGTTTTTTAAAAATTAAATATGGCATCAGGACCATTAACTAGTTAGGAGTTAGAAAAGTTGTTTTTTACATCTAAAGTTTTTATTTTAATGTCAATGATAAAAGAAAAACATAAATTTGAAATTATAATTAATATATTTATATAGGCAAAAATAAAAATAATTTTGCTGTAAAATTAGTAATTTAAATAATTTTGTATGAAAGGTGTGTCATATTTGAGATTTATGTTCAATATTTAGAGAAAAGAATAATTTAACTTTATGTATTTTTAAAGCAAAATTAATTAATAAGAATTGTAAAACATGATGTACATATTGCGTCCTATTAAAAAAATAATTAGTTCTTTCTTAAAGTTGCCTGAACTGACCATCTGAATCAATGCATGTATTATATAATGACATAGTTTTGCTATTCATCACATACATTTTAAAATACTAGTATATCCAAATCATGAATTATGCATGAAATGAACTTTGTAACAATGCTATGATGGAAAAATGTGCTAACATTAAATTTTGTTTTTAATCGAGAAAAACTGTTACTGAAATGTTTGAAATAATTTAAAATATATATAGCAGTGAAGTCATGAATCATAAAAATGTTTTCAAGAGGTTTCACAATGGCAGGGTGAGCATTAAAGATGATCCAGGGCCAATTGCATCAAGAACAAAAAAATTTTAAAAAATTACCAAAATTATTTAAACTAATTGTTGTAAGTGTAATCATTGGAATACCAAAATCACTAACCATCCTGTTTTAATGGAATATTTAAAAAACAAATAGTGTGCATACACCCTGTGCCTCACTTATTGATAACTGACCAAAAAATGTCAGTATGACATGGTGCAGAAACATGCAAAGAATTGCACTTATTGATTCATAATTCTTGTTTAACATCATAATGAGTAATGAGATATAATGATTCTAATATATATCATCAACTAAACACCAGAGTGGGATTACTAGAAAATAATAAAAATATATAAATACAAAAAAGCCTATTCAAAACATTGTTCTTTTTTTTATTTTAAAAGTATTATTCATTAGAAATATATTTCTGAAGTTTAGATCGTAATTTCTAACCCTATTTGCATATTTTAAATCATTTGTGGGTCAAAATTTTATATAAACAAGGTTATGATCATTGATGAATATTGTGTGTGAACATCCACCCAATTCTCCTCACTTGACTCCTGTTAATTTTTTACTATTTCCAAAATTAAAGTTGCCATAAAAGGATTACATCATGGTTTAAGTTAGAACATCCAAAAACTTGTGATAAAGTTGTACAGACGATTATGGTAGAGGATTTTAAGCAGTTTTACAATTATATCCAGCAACGTATTGAATCGCAAAGAGATTATTTTAAATAATCAATAATAAACACAAATTATAATAATGCCTTGCGATTTGCTCCATATTGTTCATTTTATACTGGAATGCATTATATATATATATATTGATAAAATATAATATTATTGGTTTATAAATATTAATAAAAGTAACAATTAATTATTGAAATTTTATATGTGTCTATGTATATATATGTGAGTGTAATATATTTATACCTCATTAAATAAGGTTTGATCTGTAAAAGTTTTAAAAAAGTAATAGCTAATAACTCAATTATTTTTCCTACTCACATGTGTCTATGGACATATATATATATAATAAAAATAAATGTAACAATAATATAACTATATATATATATAATAAAAATAAATGTAACAATAATTAACTATTATCTTTCAATCTACAGAAGTACTTTTGATTAATCCTGAATTTTAACATTAGCAGCTTGTCTATTAATTATATTCATTTTAGTTCTATTTATGAAAATTGCATCCTTTATTTTTCTTTTATTATGGTTTCTCTCTTCAACAAGAATTTCAACACTTTCAATACTAAACTTAAATTTATATTTACATATCATTTCATGATCCAAGAAAACTGAAGCAATCATTAAATCATTATTATTTTTACTTTTAACACACTTTTATAACAATTCATGTTCCATTAATCTTTTCTCTGTACTACATCTTGATTTCTTTATATATGAAAACATACATTTACAACAAATTTGATACACAACATTACTTTTTGCTTGATAGCTATGTCAGTTTTAGAATCATTCACAAATTTTTTATTGGCATTATTTTTAACACAAAATGAAACATTAAACACATCCTTATATATATATATTCTTAAAAAATTTCACTTGGGCATTTGAAATATATGAAATAGATATCCATTTTTTATTATCATTCTTCAACTCTTTTAAATCATTATACTTATTTTAAATTGACATAAAATTATTATTAATCTGTTCAATCTTATAACTAACTTCAAGCAATTTCTTGGCAAATATTTAATATTTTTTTAATTTATCACACTAATAATGAGATAACTTTTCTGTTTGAAACAAAAAAATCTAAAACTTGCCATCTTATGCATAAATGGTACTTTCAGTATATAATTTATATATCCCCTTTTTGGAAATGGTTTGATTATTAATTTATAACTTAACATACTATTACCTCTTGTAATAAATAAATCTAATGATAAATATTTAATATTTTTGTCCTGTGTCATACTTATCAAGAAAAAGTAATGTTGTGTATCGAACTTTTTGTGGATGTATGTTATTATATATATGTATGTGTGAATCAAGTGCAGTACAGTCTGAAGAAAAGATTAAAGGAGCATGAATTGTTATACAAGCATGCAAAAAGTAATAATAATAATGATTTAATGACTGCTTGTTTTCTTAGATCATAAAAGATCATGTAAATATAAATTTAAGTTTGATCCTGAAAGTATTAAGATTTTTTATGAAGAGAGAAACCATAATAAAGAAAAATTAAGGAGGCAATTTTTATAAATAAAAATAAAATAAATATAATTAATAGACAAACTGCTAACATTAAAATTTAGGATTTCTGGGATTTAAGTTGATGGCATTTGATTTTGTTATGTTTTTGAATTTAATGGCAGTTGAAGAGGGTTTAGTAATTAATCAAAAGTACTTCTTCAGATTGAAAGATTGTATAAAATAGTTAATTATTATTATATTTATTATTTTTATTGTTGTTACAATATTTTTTTAATTAATGGACATTTTATTTGTATTACATATATATGTGTGTGTGTGTGTTTGTGTGTGTGATAGTTAAGACCATTTACAGTTTATTTATCTGTAAACTATAATTTAAATAATGTTGCATTATTTATGAGAATATTTTTGTTAGATCTTTAATTCATTTTTATTATCATTGTTACTATTCATTAATTAAAAAATTTATTAATCACACATTTTAAATTATCATGGTGAATTTATTTAAATACTAGATTAAATATTTTATATCTTTATTCGTGTACACATGTTCAACAGGATTCTTCTGATCCAAGAATCTAGCTTTGCCACAATTGGATTTAAGATATTCATTTGGATATCTTTTAATTATCTTTAAAATTATTTACCTAGTATTAAACTATTGAAGACTACCTTTCTTATTACATGTTTTACAATCGAAATTATTCATTTATTTATAATCTGTATATATAGTGTCAAATGCCATGAGTATTGATGAAGATCAGTATTTAATAATTCCATCTCATTTTTATAATATATAATATGTAGTTAGAATTATTATCACTTATTTATATCATACAGCAAAAAATATTAATAATTATATTTTTAAAATACTGTTTCATGATTGGCATTGGTTTGATGATAATTACTTTAAGATTTTTAGCATACTTCTATGTTTATTATTTATATCTACTGATTTATATCTGTCAAGGATGAATGTCAGAAGAAATTCACTATATTTGGCCATTATTATAGATTTTCACTAGACATTTAGTATCTTTTTAATTCATTCCCACCACAAAGCAGTTTAAGCAATTAACAACTGCCATTAATTTATCTTATTAATATAATATTTCTTTATCATTCTAATACACATATATATGATTCCTTCTTTTATGTAAATTTCTTATGTGATCAGTATTGACATTGAATTTGAAGTTATATTTGACAAAGAAAACTGAAGTATTACATTAATTATTTAAACCTTTTTTGTATGATTTTAGAGTAACTGGTGTTCATTTAATCTTTTTTTTAAAGAACATATTGATTCACCTATATATAATTTTTACATCTATATATAATTTGATAAATAACATTAATTTTATAAAATTTCCATAATTATTAAATAATTCATTTACATTGGAAAAACATCTTTAAATATATTTTAATAAATTTAAATTGAATATCATTCCAGACAAATATGTATTAAGATGTGGTACAATGACTGTGGGTGATACTTGGAATAATTAATAAATTTAATTGCTTCAGTTCAAAATACTTTAGATTCAAAAAATAGGTAAGAAAATTTCTAAAAATAAATTTAAACCTAATAAACATGAACCGTTATGGAAATATGCAGTCACAGAAATTAAATATTATTTCAAAATTGATCAAACTATATGTTTAAATAAAATAAAAAAATTTAAAAACTTGTTTTATTAAGAAAAAAAACAATATAACAATAAAATTAAATCATAAATGGATAAACTAAGTTTTTATCTAATTGGTAATTATAATATTGAAAGTCAATAATAAAATTTATGAATAATATTTTTTTAAAAAATGAATGTTCATCAATAATTAATAATATATACTACAACATATGTCTTTATATATCTGAATGTCCATGTATGTTTGCTAATATAAAATTTCAATTAGATGAAAATTCTCTCAGACTAATAATAGATTTTTGAGATTTATATATATATAAAATTTCTAAATACATTATCACTTTGTTTCAAGATATTTTGGGTTTCATCAAATATATGGTTGATTCATTATTTGAACTATTATTAAAAATATTGAATTGAATAATAAAATTACTAGGTTTTGTTAGGTGTTACTGAATTACATGGCTATATAGATCATCTCAAATCTATAATATTATTGATATAAAATATCTATAAATAAATCTGCAATAAAATTTATTATGGATTCCTTAAAAATTATAAGTGGTAACACTGTTTTACCTTTAATGACTAATATAAAATGGCCAACAATCTATGGGTCTTCTTATGATTATGCAAATATGCAACATTGTATTATCTAAATAAGAATAATATGTTGTATATATTGATAACTTTAAAAATGTTAAATATAAGCTAAATATGGTAATGTTTTGATTTGCATGTCTGAAAATATTATTGCTGTTTTATATAAATTAAGGGGTTTAGACAAATTAATCTGGATAGAATTATCAAATTTTTAGATTTACAAATACCTAAACAATGCTAGTTTAAACTCTACATTTTTAATGAGACCTATCCAAGAAAGAGGGTTTATTCATTTTAAATTCTATGGACCAAAGAGATGTGAAATGGTTTTTTTTTAATCTTTCTTATATTGTAATGAATAGTCATACAGTTGTAATAGTGACAAAATTTGATTTATTTTCTTGACAACTCATAAATTTAAGGTATAATAAAATACATATTTTACATACATTAAATAAATTTTATAACAAATCTTATATCAATACCAAATAGTAATTATAATTTTTTTTTATTATCATCATCATCATCATCATCATCATCATCATCATCATTATTATTATTATTATTATTATTATTATTATTATTATTATTATTATTATTATTATTAATGTTTCAAAGCAAACTTTATTTGTACTTAAGAAAAGTGGTTACATCATTAAAAAAAAAGAAAGAAAAAAATGAGTACATCAAGAAATGAGTACAGTTCTCCAATTAATTCAATTGTCCATTAATGGATTAGAATGAGATGGCACTTGAATGAGACGAGTCCACTGTTGGATTCAATCTGAATTGTTTTGAATGATAGAGTGCCACAAAATGATTATATCCTCATTCAATTAAGATAGTATGAGTCTGGATGCCATTTGTTTTTGTCTCATTAAAACATTTGACAATATAAAGCATAATTCTCTAATAGATAAATTGAGAAAGCTAATAACAAAAATGATTATTTACATATAACAAAGCAACGTCCATCCAACAGGAAGGCTTGTTTATAAATATGAAAGAAGGAAGCCTCTTATTTAAAAACAATGAATTACTCATGGAAATGTTTTATCATTTATATTATTCAATGAATTTCAATAGGTGATAATTAAATAATCACTACTATTTTATGCAGATGATTACAAAGTTTTCAAACAGATACATACCTATGAAGATTTTAGTAATGTGTAAGCAGATATTAATTATTTTTTTACAAAACGTGTTTGGGGGTGATTATTAGGATCTATCATGCATGGTATATTCTTGATGGTGAAAGGTTCTTACTAGAGAGGTTGTGTAGTTCGGTGGATGACACTTTCATCTGATTATCCATTCCATGGATAATAATTTTTTTTTAATAAAGAAAAGTTATTTTAATTTGTTGAGTTGTATTTAATATTTATACTATTTCTTTCTTACTTGAAAAAAAGTGCGTTTTGGAGATTTTTTCTGGATTCACACATAGAAACTTATGAAACTTTGAACTAGCTTTTGGAGGATTTACTGCTGGTCACATGACTTGGTGTCTGACTTTATTTAGATGTTAACGTTGAGAAAATATTTGCTTTCTGAAAAATTTCTGCAATTAATTTTTTTGGCAAAAAAAAAATATTTTCATTTGTTGAATTGTACTTAATATCTATTTATATTCTATTCTTACTTGGAAAAAAAGTACATTTTGAGGATTTTTCTGGGCTCAAACATGGAGACTTATGAAACATTTTGAAGTAGCTCTTCTAGAGTTTACGTGGGTCACTTGACTTGGTAGTCACCATTTTAATAAATTTTGTGATGAAAAAATGTTTTTCTGAGATATTTCCGTGATTAATTATTTTTATCAAAGAAAAGCCGTTTTCACTTGTTGAATTGTATTTAATATCTATGTATATTTGAGGATAATGATGATGATTATTTTTACTACTATTACTCTCTTTTTTTTTCCTCTTTTTCTTTTTCTTCTTACTACTACTACTACTACTCCTACTCCTACTCCTACTTCTCCTCCTCCTACTCCTACTCCTCCTACCTGCTACTGCTACTACTACTACTACTACTACTACTACTACTACTACTACTACTACTACTACTACTACTACTACTACTACTACTACTACTACTACTACTACTACTACTACTACTACTACTACTACTACTTATTAAATATACAATATATGGATAACAAAATAGAACAACTCTAGATTAGCAGAATGTGTGTGAGGAGTTAGTCATAAGAGTCATTATAAAAATTGTTCCTGGAATCTTCTGATCCCAACACGGACACTTTACCACTGTACCAAACCATGCAATAGATTATAAATATAGAAAATAAGTATAAAAATTAATTATACAAGATGTATGTATATACATTAAGCATGTACTATACGTACAAATGGTAATATAATAATAATTATTATATATATCATAATAACCAAAGTTTCAAACAGTTCTTAAATATATAAAATAATATATCATCAACATCTATTGAATAGTCAGCAACAAAACAATTAAATAGTCTCACACCATATCTATGATTACTCAATTGAAAGTTTTTAGCTAACCAAGTATTTACAATGAATACTTTACAATATAAGTAGGAACAATGACAATATGTCATTAATCACTCTATACTTATAAAACTTAATACAGACAATAAACAAAAAATTGTATAAATATCATGTACAGAAGTCAATCTAATTCTACTAAAAACAATATGTATGATATAATTTTATAAAATACATAATGAGGATAGTGAACAAAAACATTAAAACCACCCCAAATAAAGATATTATAAGAAAAAATACTTTGATAACAAGCAACATAAATAGTCATCAAAGTAGACCAAGCCAAAAATTTCACTAAATAATAAAACAAGTACTCTTACATAACTGAGAATTCAATAAAAACACTTAAATAACAACTGTGGGTGACAAAAATGATATTATCACAAGTACAGATATTAATGGAATCAACTTTATATTCATCACAAATACTGACATTAAAAAAGTGTGAAGAATATTTATAAAAAAGCAGAATACCCTTCATTTTATTATGATTGATAATTAATCAGTTTAGCATAAATGAATTATTAATTAATGCCAGATCCTTCTTAATTATTAATTTAAGTGTATTATAATAACGTGAAAGTCTAAATATATCACAGCCAATCAGATGTAATAATGATTGCACAGGGAACTCAATTCAAAACACAAGGCAGAGATTTTCACTTTGTTTATTTATATATAATATTTGGTGAATTAAATGTGAAGGTGTTTAAAGCTTCATGCTCTTGGTTCAAAATGCTTGAGTCTGGCTTATTTATATAATTGAGTTCCATCTTTTTCTCATAAAATTTCTGCCTTGGGTTTTGAATTAAGAGTTCCCTGTGCAGTCATTGTTACATCTGATTATCTGTCATATAAGCATTTTTAAGGCACATCTGTCAAAGGTTTCAGCCTTTCATGTTATTATTATATTATATGCTTGCACTTAAGAAATTAATATATTTAAGTGTATTATATGGAACAGCATCATAAGACAGAGCAATATCAGCAAAACATAAATCACTGAATTAAAAAATAAACCAAAAATATCATTTATTTTATATTAAAAATAATATATCAAAAACAGATCCCTATGGAACTCCATGATTAACTAATTTGAAATTACTAATAATACCATTATTTTAATAGCCTGTTTCCTGTCATTTAAATAGCTTTTTAACCAGAAAGTGAAGTGACTTCAAAAATCATACAAATATAATTGTTGATGAACCACATCAAATGCTTTAGATCTATCCAAATAAATAGCCACTGTCTTAGGTAACATTATTTAATTTCAACTGTCTGTGCTTTATAAAATAAATATTATTCCATAACTAATTCAAATTATGCACAAGACTACAAAGAACATCCAAAGTACTCTTTCCAATAACAAAGCCAAATTATTATAGAAATCACTTTATGCATTTTCAAGAATGACATAATCTTATCAATGACATAATCTTATCTTTGATTATCATCTCAGACAACTTAGTGATAACAGAAATAATTAAAAAAGACTTATAATTGATAATAATTAAGGGATCAATCTGTTTAAAAATGGGATAATTAACTTTTAAACATTCAGGAAATACAACAGCAGACAAAGAAAGATTAAATAAGTAAACTAAAATGGCTATAAAAGCAAACTTATTATCTTTAAGAATTTTTGAAGTTAATTTATCTAAACCAAAAGAGAAATATTTTTTAAACAATCAATTAAGTATGATATCTGAGTATTAGAAACATTGAATAAAAGAAAGAGCCAGAAATAAATTTTGAAATTAAATCATTAATAGGTAGCTCCACATGGGACAAATAAGTTAAGAAATTGTTAAAAGATCAATATATTTTTCATTGCTATGGACTTCTAATTTTGTTATATTTAATAAAATTTGATTAAGGATTTTTAAATCAAAGAAATGATTGTTTTCCAGAAAAATATTTTATTACATAGAAGTTTAATACAATAATTTGACATGTTAATATCAAATTTGGTTTCTATATTAAGCTTCTTCAAAGCAATCAAGTTACCAGAATGTTTTAACTGAAACACACAGGCTTATTATATACCTGTATCTATATATGTAATATATAGGGTATATGAGCACAGAGTTTTACACAACCCTTATAACACTGATACACTTAAACACATATATGTTGAAAAGATAAATAATCATCAATATGCATATTTCATGCTAAACCAGCAATCATCAGTTGGTCCAGATTACCATCTCTACACATATATGCTACAAGTTCTCAGATATACATTAAGATAGCCATCTTTAATGGACAGGCTTCAATCTACTCCACACTCCAACTCTTCAACCCTTATTACATAGTAGAGATGTCTGCCCATCCTTTGTATATGTATTAAATGGACTATGTCCTGTACATGAGGGGTGGATTGACCTTAGGTCAACATGAGTGTGACAAGAATTTCAGCCTCATGGTGGCCTTTGAGCATTTCATCATCAGATTTTCAATTGGATGGACAGTTGAAGAGTTGGAGTGTGAAGTAGATTGAAGCCTGTCCATCTGAAAACTTGTATTATATATGTGTAGAAATGATAATCTGGAACAACTAATGATTGCTGTTTTAGCATGAAATACGTATATTGGTGATTATTTATCTTTTCAACATATATATGTTCAAGTGTATCAGTGTTATGAGATAGGGTGGAGAGTGGTGGGTTGGTGAAAGTCTGTGCTCATATACCCTATATATTACAGAATGTTTCAAATGATCTTCCAAGATACTTTTTTTCAATTAACTAATTCCTTATCCATGGAGAACATTTTTTATTTTTATTATTCAATTTAATATAATTTATCAATTAAAGAAATACAAATATTCTGAAATTGTAAAAAATCCACAGCTACATTATTCAAAACAAATGTATATTTTCAGTTTTTAATGGATAATAAATCACTTAATTCAATATGTGATATTTTTTTCCAAAAGAATTGCAAAATGATCATAATGTCTAATGCAGATAAGCTAATTCATATTTAAGATCTGATCAAGTCTAATAATTATATGATGAAGCAGAGATGTATAAGAAGATGTTATTTGTGTAGATAAAAAATTTATGTGACGAAAACTTTAATTACATAAAAAAAAATACCAGTTCTTTGATTAACAAATCAGTATTCATTATTGCAATTACTATAGTAGAGGGTGAATGTAAATTAGATAATAATTTGTCAATTTTACAAATAAAAGATGTAAACTCAACTCAAATTAGCGTGGATTAATATGCTAATCAGTATTTGAGATTATATATATATCTTAAAATGAAGATTTTTCTGGAAAAGGTGTAAACATACATTTTGAGCTCATCTAGGTGTATTTATTGCAGGGACATTCTCAATGATCTCCATTGCCTAAAAGATGGTTAGTAGAATTCAGTCAAAAATATCAATATAATAAATTCGAAATATATATTCAGACACACACATATATATATATATGCAGGCCTTATGGTCTATTGTATTGCTCCTTGGCCTACTAGTGTATTAGTTGAGATTTCCGTTAAAGAACTTGGAAACTCTTTCAAAATCTGAAGTTCTATACAAGGGAATAATTATTATGTGGAAATACGTCATCTCGATAACTAACCATTAATTAGTAAATAAATAGCTATTTATTATTAGCTAGATCGTAAAAGTAGTCCTATTATACGTCATCTCGATTAACTAACCATTAATTAGTAAATAAATAGCTATTTATTATTAGCTAGATCGTAAAAGTAATCCTGTGAATAGGTTGAAGTGACCTTTGATCTAGAGTAACTATTTAAAACCTGCACCGCCTCTTCTCATATATATATTTAAAAATACTTTTAATTAGTTTTCTTTATGAAAGCAATCTGTCAAGTAAGCTTTGCAAAATTTTTTCAATCAGCCAATTAATTTCTCTAATTTTTGTTTAGGAAAAAAAAATTAAATTAGAAAGAATAAACCATTTACCTCTTCCCATGCATTCACAGCTACTAAGCTTTGAAGCCATTTTATTGCAAAAAAAAAAAAAAGATTCTAAGTAATGAACTTTTAAGCCAGATGGATTTATAAACTCATTTATAATCTAACTTGTTCATTCACTAAAAGTTAATTTTTCTTCTAACCCATCAGTGAATGAAAGCTTATCAACATGCAAGTCAGGTCCAATGATAGAATTTTTCCCCCCTTTGATTTGAAATTTCTTCATCATGATAAAAATAAGAAATTGATGAAGAGGCTAATAAGGTTTTCCACCTTTCCTCCTAATCATATACCCCTGCAGATGGAAGTTGCTAACAGCAAACCATTCACACACTGGAGAGATAATGCAATTTCTAGTTTATTTAATGATACAAAACTTCTAGTTTGTAACATTTCTAATAGAATGAATACTGCAAAACAATTTTCTTAAAACACATTCCATGTAATAAGCACCAGAGAATTAAAAAAAAATCGCCATAAAATTAAAAAAGAATAATTAAAAAAAAAAAGTTCTGGAAGTAAAAAAGAATCATTTCAAAAACAAATAATTCGTTTAAATATTTTTTTTAGGTTTAAATACAAAAAAAAAAAAAAATACACACAATAAAAAATTAAAGATAATCGCAAATCTTATTAGAAAGGTGTATTTCTATATGTATATAGACGCACGTTATTATCTACTGTCAATTTATTATATAATATTTTGTCGAATAGGAATATAAAAAGATAAAATAGCTTTATGTAGCTCATTGCAGTGCGAAGATCTCTCCATCATACGTCTACAATGCTGGTTGGTAAAAATTTATGATATTGCTATATTTCTTTATCTAAAAAAAATAAGATACTCCCAATTATCTATAGATTGGGTTATTTGTAAAAAAAAAAAAAACATTGCAACGTTTTCAGGATCCACATCTATTTCAAAAAAATCCAAGTTTTATCTTAATTTGTAAATCAGATTAAAAGATAGCTGCTGAAAGTGCTACACACTTTTCCATACAATCTTTTTCCAATGTTAGATAGATAAATAGATCGACAGACTGATAGGTCAGTAGGTCGGTAGGTAGGTAGGTAGGTAAATAGATAGATAGATAGATAGATAGATAGATAGATAGATAGATAGATAGATAGATAGATAGATAGATAGATAGATAGATAGATAGATAGATAGATAGATAGATAGATAGATAGATAGATAGATAGATAGATAGATAGATAGATAGATAGATAGATAGATAGATAGATAGATAGATAGATAGATAGATAGATAGATAGATAGATAGATAGATAGATAAGCAGACATACAGACACTGGATATATATAGATAAAGAGACAGATAGAGATAGATAAATAGTATATTTACTTCTCCTGATTCAGGTTTGTTACCTAGCATAAGTTTGAATAATCAGTAAATATCAGATGGCAATGCTTAATAAATTTTTATCTAGTGCTATCTTATCCGTAACCCCAGATTGGTCTTTAGATTATAGTCTCACTAAGTGTCAGAACTGGAAAAGAAAAAATATATTTATTATTTGAAAGTAATATGTAAGCAGAAATCATGTGGTGCTTAGTTAGTTCCAAATGTACATATACGTAATGATAGGGTTTTATAAATTAGAAAAGATATATCATAAAACAGCTTAGACAAAATGATTAATAAAATAAAATAGAACAAAAATCAAAGAATGATATCTTGGGACAAAAAAATTTAAACATTGAATATAGCATACCTAAACAATACATGTAATTGCAATATATTGTCTAAGGACAGCCTTAGGGTGTTTCTGACAACTAAAATAATATGTTTATTAAAGGAAAATTATAAAAACAAAAATGGTTAGTATAAAATAAAACTAACATTGTTAGTCAAACTAATGCATAAACTAGAATATATAATCTTTATAAACTTGTATTAAAAACAGATGTTCAGATATGAATGGTTTTATGAATCGTTTACTTGTTTTAGTATTTCAATTTGACTCTTTAAATTATATCAAGGGGTAGAAGTATATGATTATTGGAACTGCATTTAAAATATGTTTTAACATGTTCAATAAATATAAATTCATTACTGCATAAAAGTGTGTGTTTCTACATAGAATACACAATTAGCTATTTTATAATTTGAATGTAGAAGGAGAAAATAACATTCTTTGCATGTAAGTATAACTTTTGCTATGGAGTATATAGTTTGATTTATCAGAGATATTATTGATAAAAATATGATTTATGTAAGAAAATTTTTAGAAATAAAAAGTCATGGCCAAAATTGAATGTTCTTTATTAATTTTTGATTATATATATATATATATATATATATATATATATATATATATATATATATATATATATATATATATTCTAATATTTTCATGGATAAAAGTTGTCATATTATTATTACTATTTGTGGGATATTCCATGTAGTGAAAAAGCTAAACACTGATGTTTCAGTACAATATTAAGTACTTTCCTCAGAGCATCCTTATTCTCAAATCATAAGAATATGTGTGAGATTTAAAATCATTTTTATCGTTTTCTTTCTCCTCATATTTAAATTCTTTTGGGTGAGAAGTTTTAAAATTTATTTTCTCTTCCAATAGCTTCTTCCAAATGTTGTTAATCTTCTTTAATTCACACTTTTCATTTATGCTCTTAGGCCTTTTAAAAATCTCTATAGCTTCTCTTAGCAATCTCTGGTCATATTGTTCAATTTTTGCTAAAATATTTGTTTTTTCAAAATTGATATCATGGTTTGTTAATTTTATATGAGAATAAATAGCTGATGAATTGGATTTTTCTCTGACTGCCAGAAAGTGTTCTTCCTTTCTAATATTTATTCTACAATTAGTCTGTCCAATATATGCATGTGAACAGACCCTACATAGAATTTCATATACACCATGACACTCCAAAGCAATTTTGTCTTTATGAAGTGGAAATATTTCATTAATTTTTTTATAAGTAGTGTAAACTGTGTGAAAAAACAAATATTTTAGCAAAAATTGAACAATATGACCAGAGATTACTAAGAGAAGCTATAGAGATTTTTAAAAGGCCCAAGAGCATAAATGAAAGGTGTGAATTAAAGAAGATTAACAACATTTGGAAGAAGCTATTGGAAGAGAAAATAAATTTTAAAACTTCTCAACCAATAGAATTTAAATATGAGGAGAAAGAAAATGATAAAAATGATTTTAAATCTCACATGCATTCTTATGATTTGAGAAAGAGGACGCTCTGAGGAAGGTACTTGATATTGTACTGAAACGTCAGCATTTAGCTTTTTCACTACATGGAATATCCCACAAATAGTAATAATAATATGGCATATATATATATATATATATATATATATATATATATATATATATTAGTAAAAACTAGACAACACTTACACAATCCCAATATCAATAACAATCAACAATTTCAAACTGTTGTCAAGGCAATCTTCTTTTAACAATAAAAGTGGAATCCTATCTTTATTAATGGTACAATATACTTATATAATCAAAAATTAATAAATAACTAAAGAACATTCAGTTTTAAAAAGATTAAATACATCCATACAAAATAAAGTAAATAATATTTTATATGCACACATATATATCTGTAAATAAAGGCTGACTTATTAATTTTAATTACAATAATAAATTAAATTAATGACATATTTTTGATATGTTTAAAATAGTACTATGTTATCCCACATGTGCCCATAAATATGTATACATATCAAATAATTTAATAATTCAAATAAATCTATTTAACACAGTATGAAAATTTTAATAAAAATATTCTTTATTGGAAGTACTTTCGATTGTAACACTAACAATCTTTATCAACTATCAATTAGTAAAAACCACAAAATAAAAATTTTATATTATCTATCATCCAGTTCTTTCAAATTTCCCATAATTCTGTTGTTTTATATTAGCCAATTGTCCATTCATTAAACCTTCTTTATTTCTAGATATTATCATTGCTGCCTTAATTTTTCGTTTTTCATTACATCGTTCAATTTGAATAATTTTCACATCTCTATCAAATTTAAAACCATAATTGCACATCTTATTATGATCAAAAATAATTGATGGAGTATTCATACATATTGAAGTTTCATTTTCTTAACCGTATACATTTATACAATATCCTATAATCATTATATCATTTTTGTAATATACACTTTGATTCCCCTATATATTTCATTCCACAATCACATATCAACATACATATAATAGAACTTAGTTCAAACTTAGAAATCTAGATTTTAGAATTATTTATCATATCATTTATATTATTTGAAGAGAAAAAAGATACCCTACACAAACTGCTATAAAGTTTACTAGTTAATTTAGCTTGTTGATTAGATATAAAATGAATAGAAATCCATTTATCATTTTTAAATTTATTTAATACTTTTTTATTATTACTTTTATTTTGATTATATTTTTTAATTGTATTATAAATAATATTCCTTCCATAATACATATCAGTAACAAATACATTAATATTTTCAATTTTATCATTAACAAGCTTACACAAATAATCATTTTTAAACAAAAATGACTTCAAACCAGTCAATTTATGACCAATATGAACTATAGAATTATATGGGATATAACCCCTAATTTCATCAGACTTTAAAATCATATTATGATCTAATACATTATTATTTCTTTTAATAAATATATTAAATAGTCAAAACGCTCCATACAATAGAGCCTCTTTGTGTTAACCAGAGTAATCAATGGATGCTAGAAGGCTTGTGCATAAAATTCCCATCTAGTGCCTACTCATCCAATATGCCCAGACTAGTTTCTGGCTTGTGGCTTGTGGGGATATTGGATGAGTAGGCACTAGATGGGGATTTTACACACAAGCCTTCTGGCATCCATTGATTACTCTGGTTGGCACAGGATGGCACTACTGTATGGAGAGTTTTGCCTATTTATAATAGTTATGTGCTAGCATAAGAGAGATCA